>SKCR01039344.1:0-149644 GCA_019454045.1 Zanthoxylum bungeanum
GTAAGATAATCTCAGAAAGCAGCAATAACAAGATTAAAAGTTCACTAATGCACAATAAATATATATATATATAAAAGAAGAGCAAAAAGAGTCAAGTTCAAAGACAATATTGTAAAGCCACTGGTTTAACTTATTATCCCAGCAAGACAATGGTGTACAAAAAAAATAATCTGACCCAAGGAGCTTAGAATATTCCAAAAGAAAATACAAAAATGACAAAAATTAACATAAATTAGGAAGTTCCATAAAAAAAGAAAAATAAGTACAAATACAAATGACTCATGAATCATAAAATTGTGAAGTGAACTACATAAGGAACAGAATAGCAGTTGTGTAATTTAAAGCAAAGAGAATCATGATGAAGGTCTATTCTGCAATTTCTATGGAGAAGTGGACGCTAATACTAAGGAATTGTATGATTGTTCAAAAATATTACAAAATGCTCACACTTCACACGGAAGAAGATGCCCCAGTACTTTGCAATAACAAAAAGGTCGTATAATCTGAAAGCCTATTAACAGTTATAGCACTATAAACAAGGAAACATCTTATTATTGCAGAAACATGCATTTCTTTGGAAATAAATGGCAGAGAGTTTGTTAAACAACCAATGGACCATTTTTGTATGCATAATGACAAGATATTTTTTGGAAATGTTGGAAACACCGCCACCAAACCACACGACCCAGGCTTAAGCGGAGTAGGTAAAACCCCCGTTTGCCCCAGGCTCTAATAAGAAATGCACCCCTTGGACTCGAACCTAGGACTTGACATCCAAGTAATAAGCCCTTTGTCACCAAGCCATTTTTCTTATGGCATAATGACAAGAGGCCATTAGAAAAGGTCACAAGAAAACACATATCCAGTCAAACCATCAATTAAAGGTCTATATTGTTAGGAATAAGAAAAAGTATGATAGACAATAATTACTAACAATTTTGATTTTTCATGAGGAAAGAAGAACTCTTTTAGAAGGAAGACAATTTCTGAAAATAATCATCACAACGTTAAGACCATGTCAAAACTATGGGGATTACTGTACAGATAAATTTTATATGCATTAATAAAAAAGGGATACAGAGTTGCACTGAGGAGATTAAAATACAAAGTCTGCATAGCACTATAGCAGTGAAAATCCATGTTAACCACAAACATCAGGAATTTTAGGCGAGGTAATAACCTTGTCTTTGACACCAACTATACGGTTGAACATAATGGCTCGATGCCCTCCCTCAACATTGTAGAGACTGTTAGCAGCAGCATATAAACCAATCCCGCCAATAATTCCCACCTTAATTAAGGCAGAAACTGCACCGCCACCAGGCACCTTGGGAACTTTGACATTGTTGAAGTTCATGTTCCTAAATGGCGAGAACATAAACATTATTTTAATGAGGTAATCTGAATTGCATATAATTCAAATGATTACTTAAAGTAGTCATCAATGACGCGACAATAATATATCAAGCACAAAGAACACACCATATAAGAAATCATGGTTGAATTTGGACAATATGCATTTATGCACAATGTACATGACCCAGCTGTATGGAAGCATAGGAAACGACGAAAATTAAAAAGACCATTACTCAGAAACCTCGAAACTGTTTATAATTTTAAACTAAGAACTGCAAATTTAAACCATCCAACAAGGCTGACTAACTTGGAGGGAATCTGTTTAAGGATTTGGATGTCACTACTTGGCTGTGATGTAATAACTACCGTATCAAACGAAGGTGTTAGAAACAAAAGCCAATTTAACACCCTGAAAATAGTTCATTTTGTAAACAACTTTTGTTCCACCAATTAAGCAGTCACAAATAAGAGGAAAATAACGTGTCAACATGTCTACTTGTTTAAAATATTGGGTAGAAGCATATGTTTCAACATTTCATCATCGGACATATACTCAAGTTCACTCCTGATATACACTAACATGTTGACTTTCAAAAATTGAGACTATACTCTCGAATCCTTCACTTACAACCCTCATTTAGAACTTCCACAAGGAATTATTTTCCAAATAAAAGGTTAGAAAATTAACTTCATGCTACTAACTAATGGTTCAACAAACACACATATTTCATATGTACTTGATAACTAGATGAACCATTGAAATATTCTTGATAACATAAGATGTTTTCCACCAAAGTAAACAATTACTCCTAAATAACCCAAAAATTGTCAGTACCAATCACAAACAAATTCCTGTACAGTAAATTTAAACTATTTCCTCATGCAATAAAGTAACCCCAAATTAGTTTTATACTAATAAGGATAGGAAAAAGGAGACCATTAAAGTAAATTTTATAACAAAATAGCGGACTTCTCAGAATTTACCCCAAAAAAATTAGGTAACTTGACAGATCTCACTGCTTAAAAATGAAAACCCAGTTGAGTTAAAGCACCATTAAAGTAAATTTTATAACAAAATCGCTGACAACTCAGAATTTACCCAAAAAAATTTCGGCAACCTGACAGACTTGACTGCTTAAAAATGGAAACCAAGTTTTAAAGCACCATTAAGGAAAATTTTATAACAAAATCGCTAAATTCCCAGAATTTACCCCAAAAAAATTCGGCAACCAAACAGAAAAAGAACGAAACCAAGAATATGATACAAAGATGATGTGAATATGTACGGAGTCAAAAATAGATGAATACCTGAGAAACGGAAGGTTGAGTTTTAGGGTTTATTAAAAAAAAAAAAAAAAGGCAAGATTGCTGAAGGGTTTTTCAGCTGTAGATCATGGGAGAACATATTGGGAATCGTAGAATGGGATTTGAAGGCCCATTTATTTTGCTCGATTGGCCCGGCTGTCCGCCATTACTTTTTATGGCACGTATTGGGCCGACCTTCACTCGGGCTTCTATGCAAAAGCCTAAGCCCTATCAGGCCCATTAACAATTTTAAAATATATTTTAAAATTAAAGAAATTGATCACTTCGGCTGAGTATGAGATTTGTGAATTCGCGAACACAATTTTACAGATCCAAGGTTTGATGAGTAATTATGATTTTTTAATTTATAATATTTATTTTATAAATAAAAAATAAAATATTTAAAAATTTAGACTCAAACTTGATTCAATCTAACCATGTATGTTTCCACCTAATCGATTGACCTTTCAAGAGCTTAAACTTCTCTTAAATGGTCGGGCTATCCCTAATAAAAATCTCTTTCAATATTTACAACTTTAACTTTTAATGAAATTTATATGTCATAATAATTCGAAATGTAATGTTTTAATAATAATAAAAAGTAATTTTTTTTTTTGAGTTGACTGTTTTATTAGAAAATTTTAAATTATCTATAATTGAGAGTGCAGAATATACGGAAAAAAGTTAATTTTTTTTTAACAAAAGTTTTGAGAGATGAGAATAAAAAAAACCCTATCGTAAAATATGGTTGTTATCTTTTTACGAATCCAAAAATGAAAAATAACAAATGAGTATAAGAAATATTATATATAACATTTTAGTAGTTACACAATTTTACATTTTAATATTTATAACTTTACAAAACTTTATATTTTACATTTTAATATTATAACTTTCCAAAACCTTATATTTCCTACATTTCATAATAGAAATTTTACATTTTACCATAGTTTCCCATAAACAGAAATGTAATATAATAAAAAAAAATGTTACAATTAAATACTTTACTCATTTTTATTTCCCTAAAAAATAATACAAAACGCTCCCCTATTATCATTTAATTGTGGTCTCATGTGGGAGGAAATCCAATTCAATTGAAAACTGTTCAGCATGCTACAAAATTACAAATAAATGAACTATTTGTTGACTAATGATAAAACTACAAATAATTTGTACATTGTATAAATTATAAACTAATATAGCATAAAGAAAATGGCTGACCCTAAGATCACACTATCATTTTACTAATTGAACAATGAATCTGCTGCAACTTCCCTTGTGAAACAGTGAAACATATTGAACAACAATTAACAACACAGATAAGGTAACATGACAATATGAGTTAGAAATTTGGAGAAAAAAAAACGCATTCAAATGTATCTAACCATGACTCAAAATCATCCAACACTTTAGACTTTGTAACAGATTGAGTTTCATGAGGATGGCCTTTACATCCTGAGGCTGAGACAATCCATTCTGGTTCATCAATTGGATGTTCCTCTAATAAATCATCCAAAACATCATCAAAACTGGCAGTAACATGTGCAGAATTAGTTAAATCTGGCCCTCTTGTCGAAAGTTGTGGCTGAGCCGTAGAACATGCTTGTAGGGAAACAAAGGTGTCGCTGGATTTGGATCTAGAGGAATCAAGGAACTTGGTATCACTAAATGAATCAAGAAGCATATCTAGTTCTGTTTCTGCAGCTTTTGCCTCAAATTTTGGAAGATTCTTTAGGACTTGAACAGAGTTATCATTGAACTGTGCCTCGGGCTCAAGTGCTTTGCTTTGCCCAAATTTTTCATATTGACTGGAATTCAAATCATCGTTGGTTTGATTCACTAAAGCAGGCCTTTGATTAGGAAATGTTGCATCTACATTATAATTGCGGACGCCAACTGATGTAGACTCTTTATCAACAATTTTAACCTTCTCTGAAAAATCTGTGGAAGCTTTATCTTCAGATATATTTGCAGCTGCTTTAATTTTTTGTGCCATTGATTCCTCTTCATCCTGTCACATAACCATGTCGCAGGTAAATAAAGACTGCATCAACAATTCAATATGATAACTGCATCAACATGCATGAATTCAGTATCAGCAATTTTAACCTCAGAAAAATCTCTGGAAGCTATATCTCTGTCTTTGGATATATCCACAGCTGCTTCACTTCCATGTTCTGTTTGCAGATGGACTGATTCCTGATTGCCGCTCGTCATTGATCCCTCTGGGCCCTGTCACATAAGCCATTTATCATCCAATATTGACCACCGTATAAATGGATGAAAGGCTTAAAAAGAAACTAAAACCCAAATATCAAAGGCTTAAAGCATCAAAATTTTAAGCAACACTTCGCAGAGTCTGAACAATGAAATGATAAATATTGAAACAAGCTAATCAATCAAATTACCGGCTCTGATGGTAATAAATCTGCTTCAACAAAGAGTCTCTGTGATAAGTCGACTTTTGATAGCTGTTCCGCAAGATCATTCAAATTTAGAGACATAAATGATGCCTGCATAGACAGCAATCCCTGGAGGATGACGTAGAGAGGAAAGGGGGGAGAAATAGTAAGAAATAAATATACAGGAAAACCAAACCATACAATGGAGCTGAAGGCAGTCTAGCTAAAGTAAAAATGCAATACAGTAATGACAAGTGCATTGCCATAAAAACAAATCCATGCAAAGCAACTTTCCATATGTCATTAACAAATTCCAGAAAATAAAGAAGCTTAATGAGTTCAAATGATTATGGCAAACATGGCTTTAAATTTACCCTGCAGAGCGATGTATTGCACAATCAATCTGTCAATTTACTAGAAGGCTTGTACAAATACAATTTCATGTTGGTTTTATGAATTGGATGCACCTCCCCACAGTCGTAAGTGGAATTTTTAACTTCCCTCTAGATAACAGTTTGATACCAGTTAATGTGGCCACATTTGATACATATGAAAGAACCCTTGAAGTTATACTACTACTTGACACATAAAACTGCCGAACGGCCTAAGGATGTCTTTTCAGTCACTGTAATGGTCAACAAGGTCAATATGAAGCACAAAGCAAGAGAAATACTAACAAGAAACTTGAAGCATATAATTAGTACACTACAACATGCAGAGAAAGAAGGGGAGACATGCTGAAGAATGCATTCATAGGCATGCGTATCAGGTAATGTATTGTCCAACTGTGCTATTTCTTTTGCATATAAAATCTTACTTCTGGTTAAATTGGTAGATAATCATCCATAAACAATAGTTACCTCTTGAAATGCAGTAGTCTTATCCTCCACAATAAAGTTATCCTCCCCAACCCATGATAAAATGCCCTCCCCTTTGACTGAAAGCATAGAACCCATTCCCTGAAAGAAACCTCCTGCCAGATTCGAAAACTTTAAAATCAAGCATTTGAAATTATAATGTTAACAACCTTTCATGAAATAAAATTGCTTGAGAAAACCGATGTCTGGACAAAGTGATGGAATATAGTTGCAGTATTCTAAAACGAGTTAATTGAGCGGCGACCCAACACCTAGGAAATTAATCGGAAATAGAGAATTTCCATAATTAGATTTAAGATTTGGTGTGATTTTGACAAATTAATCGTAGGAAAATGTTGTTTAAGTAATGTGTAAGATTTATAGAGGGTCAATTTGATGAGAAACTAACAAGAAGAAATTATAGTTTTTTGAAATTAGAATTTATGCTTCAAATTAGGGTATTTTTGAAATTAATGAGTTAGAGAGTTAGTTTTGTAAAATTAAGGTTTGGGTTAAAATTCGGCTAGAAAACAACTTCAATTTCAAATTCTGGGTCGGTCAACAATGATTGACCACCGTTAACTGTCAATTTTTGTGGCCAAAATTTGCCAGAATGGGTGGAAAATGCCTCCCATTCCGGCGGCGCTTGATCCCAACGATTTGGAGCTAGGCACAGCAGCCATAGGACGCCGAGCCTAAATGTGCTGCCTAGGCGCATCTAGGCGGCGTGTTTTAGAATGGTGTATAGTTGTCAAAGGTGCGCCTCAAGCACAAACTCATACCAATGCGTCTCATGAAGCCAAGCAACCTTCAACGGGCGCCCGCCTAGGCACAAAGGCGTGAGCCTTTGAGATGAGCCTAGGCACGTCTCATAAAAATGTGTTAGAAAACCCTACCCGAATTGACCCACCAACCCAAAATCAAGTTGCATAACATTTTTTTTAATAAATTAAAAGAGGTTTTGGGGTGGGCTTTAAATTTCTACAAACACATTAATTTGTATTATCAGTATCAGTATTATTGTAATTATTTTTTATATACTTTCAATGATTTCTCTTTCAGTTGACTAGATACTTATATATATATATATATTGCAATTTGCGTCTCACCTTTATCGGGCGCGCACCTAGGCCCTAGGATCCTTTGCGCCTTTGACAACATTGTGATGGAAGCAATTTCTACTATTTAAACTATATTTAGCTCCAACCTTGAGGTTAAAAGATATTGAGGAATGAGAATGGAAGTTAAGGATGATATAAACATTTAAAATTTTACACACGCACTCACAAAAAGACAAGTTCTATCTTCCCCTTTCCATCCACCAACATGAATGTTAGCAAATAGAAAGAAATGACCAATGACAACAAATTAAAAAAAAACCTTTGATATCTTAATGCTCTAGGAAGCTATCAAAACCCAGACAGACTTAGTTTAAGCAATTGGATGAGTAGAGGTCTATCAGCATGCCAAACAAGTTTCCGTTGTTCCAGGAGAAGTTTTAAAAACTTTTAGAGGATATGTTTCCGTATTATCCTCTCACAAGCATTGTTTTAAAATGCGGTAGAGGCAGCACCTCAAGGCGTCGCATCACAGCCTCGCGGTGAAGGCGCGTTGAGACGTCTACCTCTGGGCCTCTAGCGGCATTTTGCATTTTCTTGCACCATAGCGAGTGAGGTGGCCGCCTCACGCTGAACTGGCGCGAAGCGGCATGAGGCAGTCGCCTCAGTCTCTGCGTCAAAAGTAGGTCTCTCTGCCTTTCTCGCACTCTTTGCCTCTCTCACATCTCTCTCTCTCTCGCATCTCTCTCAGCCTCTCTCCTCTTGGCCTCTCTGCCTCTCTCGCACGAAGGTAAGCACTCTCTCTCAGCAAGCATATACTTTACAACTGATTTTGTGTATGAAGATTAGCTCTTTGCGCATGTTTATGAATTAGGTCAATTTTGGGTATTAAAATTAGGTCGTTTATGTATTAAAATTAGGTCAATTTTGGGTATTAAAATCAATTGTATTTTGAACATACTATGAATGATGGATAAATGACGTGTTTTGGACTTGTTGATGCTTTTATTATGCTGATTTTATGATTTTAATTTTTGTTTTGATGTTCGGATTGAGGCACCCGCCTCTCTGCCTCGCGCCCGCCTCGATTGAGGCACCCGCCTTGATGCAGTCCGCCTCGCGCCTCAACGGCCGACCGCCTCGAGACGTCATCCATATTTTTAAACATTGCTCACAAGTCCCTAAATAATCCACTTCCCATTCCCTTTTCCCAACTTCAATACACAGATTTAGGCTCTTATTATAACAATCAAGTAGACATTTGAACATAAATTACTGTCTTTCAGTAAGATTGTCATAAAGCAATTTTCTACTTCAAACTGTAGTTATAAACAAGATATGAAAAAAATTACATATTATCCATAAAAACTAGCATTAAACTCAACAAATTGTTGGCTCTTTCAAATACTAGCATCATATGCGTTTTCGAAGTTTTTATTATTCTTAGAAAACAACTTTCAAAATTTGCTATGAGAAAGGTAGAAACTCAGTTTATATATTCAAAATACCAAATATTTCCTCAATAAACTCTCTATATATGCACCATTTATAACTAAAGGCGGCCCTGGACACTGTGGGCCACAAATATTTCCATTTTAGAAACTTATCTACGGTCAAAATCTACAATCTTATTTTTCGGAAATGTTGGAAACTCTACCGTTAAATCACCCAGACCAGGCTTCAACGGAGAGGTAAAACACCGACTGCCTAGACTGTGCACCTCTGGATTCGGGGCAACAAAATCATAAACCTTATGCCACCAAACCACCTTTGGGGCCAAAATTTACTATCTACTTCAACTATTCAGCATAAGCTCATAAATAAGTTAAAAAGAAAAACAAACAAGAATCCTGTGCATACCAGGCACGACATCATCCAAAGAAGGAAAGACATCTGAATGTGACTGTGACTGAGCCTCAGCAATCAGATGACGATAGTCCGCCCCTTTACTCTTTGGCACAACAACATCAGATGGATCTTCAGAATCAAAATCAGACCCATCTTCATAACGATCCCAGTTTGACGGAAGTTTAGATATATGCCGTGACACTGACCGGCGGGTTCCCTCGGCCCCCACAACTTGCTTCTCTTTGCTTCCAGTATTGTCAGAGTAGGAGGCAACTGCTGCTGGGGCTTTTAATTTCTGATTTGGATGTGGCTTCTGCTGATGGTGTTGACTGTGAGCTCTCTTTGATTTCGCCAACGCCTTCACATCCATCACCAGTGCTGATTTGGATCACCTTGTTCCTAAATGGCAAGTACATAAACGTTATTTTAATGAGGTAATCTGAATTGCATATAATTCAAATGATTACTTAAAGTAGTCATCAATGACGCGACAATAATATATCAAGCACAAATAACACACCATATAAGAAATCATAGTTGAATATGGACAATATGCATTTATGCACAATGTACATGACCCAGGTGTATGGAAGCATAGGAAACCAAGAGAATTAAAAAGACCATTACTCAGAAACCTCGAAACTGTTTATAATTTTCAACTAAGAAATGCAAATTTAAACCATCCAACAAGGCTGACTAACTTGGAGGGAATCTGTTTAAGGATTTGGATGTCACTACTTGGCTGTGATGTAATAACTACCGTATCAAACGAAGGTGTTAGAAACAAAAGCCAATTTAACACCCTGAAAATAGTCATTTTGTAAACAACTTTTGTTCCACCAATTAAGCAGTCACAAATAAGAGGAAAATAACGTGTCAACATGTATACTTGTTTAAAATATTTGGGTAGAAGCATATGTTTCAACATTTCATCATCGGACATATACTCAAGTTCACTCCTGATATACACACTAACATGTTGACTTTCAAAAATTGAGACTATACTCTCGAATCCTTCACTTACAACCCTCATTTAGAACTTCCACAAGGAATTATTTTCCAAATAAAAGGTTAGAAAATTAACTTCATGCTACTAACTAATGGTTCAACAAACACACATATTTCATATGTACTTGATAACTAGATGAACCATTGAAATATTCTTGATAACATAAGATGTTTTCCACCAAAGTAAACAATTACTCCTAAATAACACCAAAAATTGTCAGTACCAATCAAAAACAAATTCCTGTACAGTAAATTTAAACTATTTCCTCATGCAATAAAGTAACCCCAAATGAGTTTTATACTAATAAGGATAGGAAAAAGGAGACCATTAAAGTAAATTTTATAACAAAATAGCGGACTTCTCAGAATTTACCCCAAAAAAATTAGGTAACTTGACAGATCTCACTGCTTAAAAATGAAAACCCAGTTGAGTTAAAGCACCATTAAAGTAAATTTTATAACAAAATCGCTGACAACTCAGAATTTACCCAAAAAAATTTCGGCAACCTGACAGATTTGACTGCTTAAAAATGGAAACCAAGTTTTAAAGCACCATTAAAGAAAATTTTATAACAAAATCGCTAAATTCCCAGAATTTACCCCAAAAAAATTCGGCAGCCAAACAGAAAAAGAACGAAACCAAGAATATGATACAAAGATGATGTAAATATGTACAGAGTCAAAAATAGATGAATACCTGAGAAACGGAAGGTTGAGTTTTAGGGTTTATTAAAAAAGAAAAAAGGCAAGATTGCAAAAGGATTTTAAATTTTTCTATATTTGAGACTGCAGAAATGTATGAAAAAAAGTTGATTTTTTTTAAACCAAAAGTTTTGAGAGATGAGAATAAAAAAAACTCTATGGGTTGGTATCTTCTTACTAATCCAAAAATTGAAAAATAAAAATGAGTATAAGAAATATTATGTTTAACATTTGAGTAGTTACACAATTTTACATTTTACTATTTATAACTTTACAAAACTTTATATTTTACATTTTAATATTATAACTTTCTAAAACCTTATATTTCCTACATTTATAATAGAAATTTCACATTTTACGATAGTTTCCCATAAACAAAAATGTAATATAATAAAAAAAAATGTTACAATTAAATACTTTACTCATTTTATATCCCAAAAAATAACACAAAACGCTCCCCTATCATTTAATTGTGGTCTCATGTGGGAGGAAATCCAATTCAATTGAAAACTGTTCAGCATTCTACAAAATTACAAATAAATGAACTATTTGTTGACTAATGATAAAACTACAAATAATTTGTACATTGTATAAATTATAAACTAATATAGCATAAAGAAAATGGCTGACCCTAAGATCACACTATCATTTTACTAATTGAACAATGAATATGATGCAACTTCCCTTGTGAAACAGTGAAACATATTGAACAACAATTAACAACACAGATAAGGTAACATGACAATATGAGTTAGAAATTCGGGGAAAAAAAAACGCATTCAAATTGCATCTAACCATGACTCAAAATCATCCAACACTTTAGACTTTGTAACCGATTGAGTTTCATGAGGATTGGCCTTTACTGTTAGCGACTTGGTCGCATAATCGGTTGTAATGGATTTTGATGACGTCAACGAGAAAGAAGATTTCGACGCGCAAACACGAAGTAATACAAAAATTGTCGAAGCATATGGGGTGAAGAGCGAGAATGTGAAGACTTGCGGCAAAACGAAGATATATTGCGAAGTCTTAGCTTAGGATTTATTTGTAAAGTGAATTGTAATATTCAAGTGCCTAAGCTCATATGGATCATACACATTCACTTAGATGCATTAGGATCATGACAAAATGCTTTAAAACCTTCATTACTGTGCATTTTGGTCTGAGGCCGGCATACCAGTCCCTTACCGGTATCCATACGGTGAGATGCTCTGTTACGCATGCTCACTGGAACCGGCATGGACCTTACCGGTCACCATACCGGTGATCCAACGGCTAGTTCCCTTACTGGAACCGGCATGACATAAACCGTCTACATACCGGTGACCTTCCGGTCTATCTCTTCATTGTGCAAACTTACTGAAACCGGCAAGCCTAAACTGGTATCCATACCGGTTACCATACCGTCAGGCTCTTCTTTCTGCACACACTGGAACCGGCATGGACCATACCGGTCCTCATACCGGTTTTTATACCGGCTAACGGATCCTTGTGCAACGGTAATATAGCCGTTAGTATCCATTGGAAACCTAGACCGGCATACCGGTCTCCATACCGGTCGCGCTGTAAGTTGGGGAATGCTTTGCATTTTATTATAAATAGGACCCCAACTCATTTGCATTTGGTTAGAGACTTAGAAAACCTTCATACATATTCTACCAAGGCAAATACAAGAGTGTCTAAAACCTTCATACACTTAAACACTCATACAAGCTCACACACATCTTCATTACATTTAGTGAGCTTAGAACACTTGGGTTTGCAACTCACACAATCTTCTTATTATTTGTGAGTGCCCAAGTGTGTTTCAAATCTTTTTTAACAAAACACTTGTGGTTTGTGAAATCCCATTAGTTTGGGTAATTGTAAAGGTTTGTGAGTGAGCCTACGAACAAAACTCAACGTGTAAAGGTTGTGAGTGCGCCTACGAACAAAACTCAAGTTGTAAAAGGTTTGGAGTGCACCTTTGCAAAAAACTCTTGGTTACGAGTGAGCCACGGCAAAACTCAGATTTTAGTGGAAATCTTCAAGCGAGGCTTGTGGGAGTGGACGTAGGCACGGTTGGCCGAACCACTATAAATCGCGGTGTCGTATTTCTCTTTACCTTAACTTTTACTTATTTGCAAGTTTATTTACATTTATATAATTGAAAAGAAAACTTGCATATAGGTTATTATTTGCAATATAGAAAATTAACCTAAAAGCCTATTTGGTAATAAGAGTTTAAAATCGGCAAAGATTTTATAATTCCGCATTTATAGCAATAATCCAATTCACCCTCTCTTGGGTATAGAGATTGCTTGTCGCTATTGCTTGTTGGGAATTTCAGTTGGTATCAGAGCCAGGTTTTCTCAAGAAAGACTTAACCGTCTGAGAATAGATCATGGCATCTACAAGCAACTCGTCAAATCTTGCTGAGGGATTTTCAACGACTAGACCTCCGTTTTACACCGGAACAGACTACAATTATCGGAATATGAGAATGCTAAATTATCTCATTGCCGTAGATCCGCAATCTTATTTGGTTATCACACGAGGTGCAAAATGACCCAAAAAAAGAGATAGCAATGTGGTTGAGATTCCGAAGCCGAGATTGGAATGAGATAGTGAGGATGTAAAAATAGCCTCACAAAATGCTAAGGCACTCAACCAACTCCTATGTGCCATTGATCGGGATCAAGTATGCAAGCTTCCGGAATGTGGAAACGCATATGATTTATGGAAGTCTTTGGAAATGGTCAATGAGGGCACAAGCCAAGTGAAGGAATCGAAGATCAACCGGTTCATGTGCGAATTGGACAATTTCAAGATGGAATTCGGGGAAGAAATTGATCACATGATTTCGAGATTTACTGTTATCATCAATCATTTGGGCGCATTGGGAAAAGTCATCGGGACATCGGATCAAGTGAAGAAAATTTTGAGATCACTCCCGAAAGAATTTAGAAGCTATACCTCCTCCATTAGAGAAGCAAACGACATAAACACATTAAAGATGGATGATTTGGTCGGCAAATTTCTTGAGTATGAAATGAAGATCAAGATGGATAAAAAGGAAGAAGATGAGAAAAAGACTAGAAAGTCCTTGGCCCTAAAAGCGAGAAAAAGAGACGACTCAAGCTCAAGTGAAGAAGAGGATAGTGATGATGAGTTAGCAATCATCACCAATAAAGTAAAGGAGCTCCTCAAATCCACAAAGCTTAAAGGAAAATCAAAGACGGATGAAAAGAAAGAAGAAAAATGGCCGCGGAAGAGTAAGAAAATTATGTGTTATGAATGCAACAAACCGGGTCATATAGCTACCGATTGCCCATTGAGGAAAATGAAAGGAAAATCAAAGAAAAAGGCAATGAAAGCAACTTCAACTTGGAGTGATAGCGATTCTAGCTCATCCGAGGAGGAAGAGGTCCAAGCCAAAGAAAGAACAAACCTAGCATTCATGGCCATCGAGAATGAGGATTTCTTCTTTGAAAATGAAAAAGAAGAAGAAAGCGAAGGAGAAAAGGTACACAATTCTCAAGACTATGATGATTTACTTAATGCTTTTAATGGATTAAGAGAATTGTGTGATGTGCTTAAAAAGAAATTAAAATTAGTTAAAAATGAGCATGCTACACTTAAAGATAATCATGCATGTTGTATGGATAAAATTCATGTTGTAGATAATGAGATTATTTGCTTGAAGGCTAAACATGAAAAAGAAATTGCATGCTTAAATGATGAAAATGCATGTTTAAAATTGAAAAAGCTAGAACTTGAGAATGCCATATCGAATATGCCATCTAGCTCTAAGACATGCGATTGCGAATCTATTTTGAATGAAAATGTCTTATTAAATACTAAGATTGTAGATTTGCAAAACATACTTAGCAAATTCACATTGGGACATAAAAATTTTAATATGCTTATTGGATCCCAAAAATGTGCATTTAAAATAAGGATTAGGATATAGATTAAGAGAAAATTTTTGAAGAATTATTTTGTTAAGGCATCCGATTCTCATGCTAAGAATGTTAAAAATGAAAATATCACATGTCATGCATGTAATAAAAAGGACATAAAATTTTTGAATGCATGTACAAAAATGTGATTAAGAATGCATGGATTCCTCAAGGAATCAAAATTAACCCCAATGGACCCAAGAAAGTTTGGGTACCAAAGTGTAATTGATAAATTTGTATGGGGAGCTTTGGGAATGGATCTTTAAAGAGAATTGCAAAATTGATCCCAAAGGCTCAAAAAGATGAGGAATCGCAACGGTAAAGGTAAAATCCGTATTCACGAAAACATTGGTACCGTTTCCTCTTTGTGTATGTATGCATATTTTAAATTGGTCAATATTTTTTTAAGCATACAAAGTGATTAGGCAATGCACTCAACTTTCTATTGGTATCAATTGTTCATTTGATATCATTAAATGCCTAAATCATACATTTAAACCCCTTTTCATATCAATTGGTATCACATTGAATTTATTGAGTTAAATTACATGTATGTGATCATTTGATTGATTTTGCATTAAAAATGCTTTTGCCATGTAACATATTGGAATGAAAATGAAATGCATGTATATTGATATAAGTTTCCATTGATAATGAAAAGCATGAATTTTGATTGTTTATTAATTGGTAAGATACTTATAAGAAGACAATCATTAAAAATGCATTGAAGTGAATTCATTGATTTTAGTTGGTATCATAATATATAATGAATTATTTTCTTTAATATCACAATTGAGGAGAAATCTTGCTTAAAATGATAAAATGATACAGTTGGAAACATTGATATAAAATGTTAATTGATATCATATGGTACATATTCTTTGAAAATTACTTTATACATGATTTCTGTTTAAATCTTATGGCAAAAATGGGGAAATGCCAAATGTGCATATTTTTAAGTTTTTGGTATCATTATCTTATGCACATATTTATTTGGTATCTCATTTAATTTTAAAATTTGCTTCTCCACTTTTTGATTATGTCAAAGGGGGAGAAATCATTAGAATGAGATTAAAACTTGTCTTACCCCCACCCTTGGTTTAAAGGGGAGTAATTGTACTAATGTGTTTGTCAAGTTTTTATAGAGCTTTATTAAAGACAATCACACATTGAGGGGGAGCTTATATTGGGGGGAGCAAAATCGTCAAATATTGACTCATAGAAGCTCACAAGTATTAACAAGTTTTAAGGGGTTGCCATCATCAAAATGGGGAGATTGTTAGCGACTTGGTCGCATAATCGGTTGTAATGGATTTTGATGACGTCAACGAGAAAGAAGACTTCGACGCGCAAACACGAAGTAATACAAAAAGTGTCGAAGCATATGGGGTGAAGAGCGAGAATGTGAAGACTTGCGGCAAAACGAAGATATATTGCGAAGTCTTAGCTCAGGATTTAATTTGTAAAGTGAATTGTAATATTCAAGTGCCTAAGCTCATACGGATCATGCACATTCACTTAGATGCATTAGGATCATGACAAAATGCTTTAAAACCTTCATTACTGTTCATTTTGGTCTGAGGCCGGCATACCGGTCCCTTACCGATATCCATACCGGTGAGATGCTCTGTTACGCATGCTCACTGGAACCGGCATGGACCTTACCGGTCACTATACCAGTGATCCAACGGCTAGTTCCCTTACTGGAACCGACATGACATACACCGGTCTACATATCGGTGACTTTTCCGGTCTAGCTCTTCATTGTGCAAACTTACTGAAACCGGCAAGCCCTAAACCGGTATCCATACCGGTTACCATACCGGTCAGGCTCTTCTTTGTGCACACACTGGAACCGGCACGGACCATACCGGTCCTCATACCGATCTCTATACCGGCCTAACGGATCCTTGTGCAACGGTAATATAGCCGTTAATATCCATTGGAAACCTAGACCAGCATACCAGTCTCCATACCGGTTTCCATACCGGTCGCGCTGTAAGTTGGGGAATGCTTTGCATTTTATTATAAATAGGACCCAAACTCATTTGCATTTGGTTAGAGACTTAGAAAACCTTCATACATATTCTACCAAGGCAAATACAAGAGTGTCTAAAACCTTCATACACTTAAACACTCATACAAGCTCACACACATCTTCATTACATTTAGTGAGCTTAGAACACTTGGGTTTGCAACTCACACAATCTTCTTATTATTTGTGAGTGCCCAAGTGTGTTTCAAATCTTTTTTAACAAAACACTTGTGGTTTGTGAAATCCCATTAGTTTGGGTAATTGTAAAGGTTTGTGAGTGAGCCTAC
Source organism: Zanthoxylum bungeanum (assembly GCA_019454045.1). Lineage (NCBI taxonomy): Eukaryota > Viridiplantae > Streptophyta > Magnoliopsida > Sapindales > Rutaceae > Zanthoxylum > Zanthoxylum bungeanum. The sequence goes on from SKCR01039344.1 coordinate 16,800, forward strand.
GAACAAAACTCAACGTGTAAAGGTTGTGAGTGCGCCTACGAACAAAACTCAAGTTGTAAAAAGTTTGGAGTGCACCTTTGCGAAAAACTCTTGGTTACGGGTGAGCCACGGCAAAACTCAGATTTTAGGGGAAATCTTCAAGCGAGGCTTGGGGGAGTGGACGTAGGCACGGTTGGCCGAACCACTATAAATCGCGGTGTCGTATTTCTCTTTACCTTAACTTTTACTTATTTGCAAGTTTATTTACATTTATATAATTGAATAGAAAACTTGCATATATGTTATTATTTGCAATAGAGAAAATTAACCTAAAAGCCTATTTGATAATAAGAGTTTAAAATCGGTAAAGATTTTATAATTCCGCATTTATAGCAATAATCAAATTCACCCCCTCTTGGGTATAGAGATTGCTTGTAGGGAATTTGACTTTACATCCTGAGGCGGAGACAATCCATTATGGTTCATCAAATTGGATGTTTCCTCTAATAAATCATCCAGAACATCATCAAAACTGGCAGTAACATGTGCAGAATTAGTTAAATCTGGCCCACTTGTCGAAAGTTGTGGCAGAGCCGTAGAACATGCTTGTAGGGAAATAGAGGTGTCGCTGGATTTGGGTATAGATGAATCAAGGAACTTGGTATCACTAAATGAATCAAGAAGCATATCTAGTTCTGCTTCTGCATCTTTTGCCTCAAATTGCGGACGCCAACTGATGTAGACTTTTTATCAACAATTTTAACCTTCTCTGAAAAATCTGTGGAAGCTTTATCTTCAGATATATTTGCAGCTGCTTTAATTTTTTGTGCCATTGATTCCTCTTCATCCTGTCACATAACCATGTCGCAGGTAACTAAAGACTGCGCCAACAATTCAATATGATAACTGCATCAACATGCATGAATTCGGTATCAGCAATTTTAACCTCAGAAAAATCTCTGGAAGCTATATCTCTGTCTTTGGATATATCCACAGCTGCTTCACTTCCATGTTCTGTTTGCAGATGGATTGATTCCTGATTGCCGCTCGTCATTGATCCCTCTGGGCTATTTATCATCCAATATTAATTGGTTTTATGAATTGTACAAATATGAATTGACAGATTGGTTTCACAATCAATCTGTCAATTTACTAGAAGGCTTGTACAAATACAATTTCATGTTGGTTTTATGAATTGGATGCACCTCCCAACAGTCGTAAGTGGAATTTTTAACTTCCCTCTAGATAACAGTTTGATACCAGTTAATGTGGCCACATTTGATACATATGAAAGAACCCTTGAAGTTATACTACTACTTGACACATAAAACTGCCGAACGGCCTAAGGATGTCTTTTCAGTCACTGTAATGGTCAACAAGGTCAATATGAAGCACAAAGCAAGAGAAATACTAACAAGAAACTTGAAGCATAGAATTAGTACACTACAACATGCAGAGAAAGAAGGGGAGACATGCTGAAGAATGCATTCATAGGTATGCATATCTGGTAATGTATTGTCCAACTGTGCTATTTCTTTTGCATAGAAAATCTTACTTCTGGTTAAATTGGTAGATAATCATCCATAAACAATAGTTACCTCTTGAAATGCAGTAGTCTTATCCTCCACAATAAAGTTATCCTCCCCAACCCATGATAAAATGCCCTCCCCAATAAAGTTATTGCTTGAGAGAAAGTGATGGAATAAAATCAATTGTATTTTGAACATACTATGAATGATGGATAAATGACGTGTTTTGGACTTGTTGATGCTTTTATTATGCTGATTTTATGATTTTATTTTTTTTTTAGTTCAGATTGAGGCATCCGCCTCTCCGCCTCGCGCCCGCCTTGATGCAGTCCGCCTCGCGCCTCAGCGGCCGACCACCTCGAGACGTCATCCATATTTTTAAACATTGCTCACAAGTCCCTAAATAATCCACTTCCCATCCCCTTTTCCCAACTTCAATACACAGATTTAGGCTCTTATTATAACAATCAAGTAGACATTTGAACATAAATTAATGTCTTTCAGTAAGAGTGTCATAAAGCAATTTTCTACTTCAAACTGTTGTTGAAAACAAGATATGAAATTTTTTTACATATTATCCATAAAAACTAGCATTAAACTCAACAAATTGTTGGCTCTTTCAAATACTGGCATCATATGCGTTTTCAAAGTTTTTATTATTCTTAGAAAACAACTTTCAAAATTTGCTATGAGAAAGGTAGATCTCAGTTTATATATTCAAAATACCAAATATTTCCTCAATAAACTCTCCATATATGCACCATTTATAACTAAAGGTGGCCCTGGACACTGTGGGCCACAAATATATCCATTTTAGAAACTTATCTACAGTCAAAATCTACAATCTTATTTTTCGGAAATGTTGGAAACTGATGAATGGAAAATATATCAATATTTACCGCCCCTTTTACTTAATATTTTGTTTAGTTTCTCGGGTTTGATGAACGTTTTGATGTGTTTTAGTTTATTTTGCAGATAAAATAATATTGGGACACAATGAAATCATTTAGGACGAAATGTGGGTCAAATAAGGGCAAAAATTGGACTTGACATATTAATTTTGGAGATTGGAAACTTGAAATGGCTTTTTAACGAAGTGCAGTTTTGGAAATTCCAATTTTGCGCATCTGTCGTATTTTGGGCATAACGTTTTACTCCAATATCTGATTGAGCTGATTCAAGTTCCAGATTAAAGAGGACTCAAATATATACAACTTTGAAAGACAAAATAATTTCGAATTCTGAAGATTGCATGCCCGAAATTGATGAACAATCCAGAAGTGTGTTGTATGTAATTATTAAAGTAATTTTCAATCATTTTCAAAGCAAAAAATAAATTAATAAATAAATAATAAAAATTATCAAATCACCACCAAACATGATAAGCAATTAGTGGAGCAATTAATAATGGATTTGGTGGAGCAATTAGTGGAGCAATTAATAATAGATTTGGTGGATGATTTAATGGGGGCAAAATTTTATCTTTAAATACCAAGCCATTTCATTTGTAAATTCATACGTTCTTCTAAGGAATTCCTTAAGAATACTAAGAAGATTGTATCTTGTTTGTTTATTTACAGCTTTCAGTAATTAATTTCCACTTTCGCACTTTCTTTTCTTTACTTTTCAGTTTTTACTTTCCACAATTTACTTTTACGCACAGTACTTTTCTTTCTTTAATTTTCAGTTTTTACTTTTCAGTAATGAGGAGGTAACTCCCATTTGCTGGGGTAAAAGGTAAAACTTTTATTACTAATATTTAGATTAATCTCCCTTAATTATAATATATAAACTAGTTAAAACCTGACTTAACGAGGATACCGCCATATTGGTCGGTTGGTAATTATTTAAATTGGTTTTAACCTGACTAAACTGGATACCGCCTGATTGGTCGGTTGATAATTAATTATTAATTTGACTTAATCTGGATACCGCCTATATGGCTGGTTGGTAATTATCATGCAAAGTTAATATATTATATTAAGGGAGATATCTAAAATAGAAGTAATAAAAGTGGATCATTTTACCTCAACATTTTCTTTTATTGTACTTTTACTTTATTTATTTTTCAGCAATTTACTTTCAGTATTTACTTTTCAGCAATTTACTTTCAGCATTTACTTTTCAGCAATTTACTTTCAACATTTACTTTTCAGCAATTTACTTTCAGCAATTTACTTTCAGCATTTACTTTTCAGTAATTTACTTTCAGCATTTACTTTTCAGCATTTAATTTTCAATATTTTACTTTATGTCTTTTATTTTATTTAAGTTTTTACTACCCGTAAATATGTGTCGTAACTAAGCCAGTTATCTGGGGTTGTGATGAAATCCAATATCACCGGTTTATAAGGGATTAAATTACAGTTTGGGTAATATAAAGGTTTATTTATTGAGCCTTAATCTTAATGCTTTTTATTAACTGGCCATTAATAAAATTGAACTGGTAAACTTAAAATGAACTTAGAAAAGAGATTTTAGGTTTAAGAACTTAGACTTAATAGCCCACGATCTTCCTTGAGGATATATAACCCTTTAATAGATTTCCTTACAGGATAGGAATATACCTGTCGGGCGGGGTAGCCATAATTGGAACTTAATCTTAATAAATTCAGATAACTTGGTTAACATAGGAATATGATTAATTGGGTTATACATGGTATTTGTATTTGACCATCGGAAGAGGCTTTTACATAATTTCGTGTTCTAGGTTAATAAACCAATATATTACACAAATGTAAAATAACCACTTCATCTTTTAAAAAGATATTGGAAGGATTCACATGTTGGTTTTAGCTAAGGTCCCAAGATCATAAACAAGCATGAAATATGTGCGAATACAAATCGATGAAGTTACGGAATACTCACATCGATCGGTTGAGAGACGCGGCAACGGACAAAACTCAAAAATCTGCTCACTGCAGCTCACGGCAGTGGACTGCTCCAAGCTCACTGTTTTGGCGTCCATGGTGGTCCTTCATCAAGCTCCAAGCTTCGTCGAATGGTTCCCGGCTCATGGGTGGACTTCCCTATCACCTTCGCATGTCTCTCAGAGTGCTAGCTCTTGTTATTTTTGCCACAAAAACCACACACTCATGTTTCCCTTCTTCTCGACAAAACCAGAAGAAACAGCCCCTTGGGCGGTTTGTGAAGAGAGAAAAGAGAGGAGTTGTGTGTGAGAGAGAGAAAAATGTGTATTTATATTAATTGATTTCAAAAAACAATAACATATACCAATTTTTCTCTTTGAAAAGTCAAGCCATTAAAGGCTTCAACTACTCCCATCATTCCATCAATCAATCACATCAATCAATCAAGTGTCACATCACTCAAAGTGACATGTGATTTGACGCTTGATGTGACTAGCGATTTGACGCTTGATTTGACTTGCGTGCCGCACTCGAATTCAAAATGCGAATGCGCTCGCAAATAATCCCGGGCTCGGGTTCGCTAATTCCAAATTAACGATTTTTCCGTTGCGTTGTAATTAAATGATTATGCCTAGCGAAATCACTATTCACATCGCTAACGAATTAATTCTAAATTAACTCGTTCGCCCGAATTAAAATCTAATTTTAATTCCGCATCGAAATCCAATTTCATTTAATATATCAAATATATTAATTAATCGATTAATTCCAAATTAATCGTTATCTCTCTTTAAATGATATTTTATCCCAGATAAAATATCTCCGCAATTAATCCCAGATTAATTTTCTCTCTCTTCTAATTAATCCCAGATTAATTAAGAGTGCGAGTCATACGTCATCGGTGAATCTTCGGGAAGCGACCCATGAGATCCTTGGATATGTTGGCAGTAAATTTGGTCGTCGGACTATCCGAACACGCAAGTACCTCGTTCTACGTTTTACCGATTTACAAGACAAGGTTGGCTTCTAGCAAAGCGCCATGCCTACCCAATTCTCCAGAAATATCCTTAGAGGAATAAAGGATCTATATCAGGCATAATATACGTAGTATTGCGTATTTCTGTCCCGTATCGGATGATCACGTGCTAGGCCCGGGGCTGGAATTGTGTCTGCCCCGTACGAAGCACATGTCAGATGTCTGGTAACTATTCTCTTTAATCGGATAAACATGACCTTGTCATTTTATCCCGATGACTGCAATACTTAAGAGTACTAGTACCGTATCCTACGTGATTTCGGACTTCCATAGACACATAGTCATACTACCAATGGAATTCCGATGGGGTCTATCCAGAGCGAAGCTGTTTCCCATACCATCGGTAAAACACAACCTCCTACTACACTTGCATGAGTATCCTCTACCCAAATATATGAGAACTATGCCGTTGTGCCCTCACAACGCGCACAAGTGTAATACTAGTCTTTTACGCATTTATCGATGTCCAATCTCGATAATGCTCTGACTAGGGATATTTAATGATTTATCCTTCGTGGACTGATACTGTCTCATATCATTCTCCGTCCAGGAACAAATCATAGGGACCTCCTATCATTTATATATCTAGGTGATCTAATCACAAATGATAAGAGTGCAATCTCCTTTGTCACATAGTTAATTTGTACAACAACACCATGATTTGTACAAATAGTGACGCTATAGGTCATAATTGTCCAACAATCTCCCACTTGGCCTAGAGCCAGTCACTCGAGTGTCTTACACCCGAACTATGTACGGTTGGCTCAAACTATTGAGAAAACCCTTTCGTCAGCGTATTTGCATGATTATCATCTGATGCGATTTATACGATCATCACATCGCCACGATGTATGATCCGAACGAATCAGATTAATATCGAAGTATATATCTGGATCGTTGATGAGACCATTAATTCTTTAGCATGTGCTGACGCCTAGCTCAGCAGCTAACATAACTATATCTAATCTAATTAGATTTATTATCGACCCAGAAGGCTTCTATTGCTGCCTCAGCTGTAGCAATATTCCGCATTTGTTGTTTATTCGATAACAGTATCTTGCTTGGAAGATTTCCAGCTCACTGTTCCGTTATTCAAACTTTGTAGTACCGTTTGCGACTTGTAGTCATCTTATCGGTTTAGGAAACTTGCAGCAGTGATCCTAGTCACTTCAAGTTCTCCTCCTCCATAGACTAAGACAGCATCATTAGTTCTCTAAGATACTAACGGATGTTCTTAACATCAATCCAGTGACTATCACTTGGATTGACCCGTTTGTGAATCCATATGCTCAAAGCATATGAGACACCACGTCACGTACATTTTTCAATGTACGATTCACGGAGAGTTTTCTTGAAAGCCAAGCTTTCACCGATTGTTATTTTTATGGGAATATCATTTCCAAGAAATGACACATATTATCATTATTTATAGGACATCCATTGTCAGTGCGCTCCCACTGACCTCCTTATATACACAAGAATTATTTCGTTTTGAATTAAATCATAAACCATTATGATTACATCAAAACGATAATTCCAAGAACCTATGCTTGCTTCAATCTAATCATGGATCGAATAACCCGCAAATCTTGTTTGCTAGTTTTGGTACGACAAAACCGACAGGATGTTGTAAACATCCTCCAAATGGTTTCCTTTTCAGGAAAGCGATTTTCCCGTTCAGCTGTCATATTTCATAAATGAAACATGCAGCGTTAGCAAGCATTATCCAAATGGATTTACAGTGGCAACATGTAAAAGGTTAAATCGTAATCAACACAATGTTGATAACGATACCTTTCCGCTACAAGCCTAGCTTAATACATTGGTATGTTGCCATCCATGTATGTCTTCCTTGAAGACTTATATAGTACCATTAGGCACAATGCCTTGCGGTACATCAACTAGTATCCAAACTTTTTGATATACATGGAATCCATTTCGGATATCATGGCACTTTGCCATAATAGGGAGTCGATACCTTATATCACTTCCTCATACGTAGTCAGTTGGTATACCTCAATAAGATTGACATCTTTTATGATGTGAGATCAGAAACCCATACCCATGTTGTTTTCTGACTCTCTCCGAACTACGTGGTTCTTGTGTATTCGAAGATTACTGGAATAGTTTCATCATTGATGAATTATTTATGTTCCATTATGGAATGGGTGTCTGGAATAGTATTACTCCGATTTTCATCGAGTTTTAATATCCTCCCACTTACCACTGCATATCGGTATTCCTCTTAGGAAAACCGCATGGTGAGCAACAATCTAATTGTTCTCTTGTGAGTTGTATAATCACTATGCTTATGATTTCCCTAGGATAACCTACTATTGGCACTTATCCAATTTGAGTTTTAGTTTGGTATCATCCAAACATATGCCTAACATACCAAATATCAGGATTGAGAAACCTGGTTTCTTTCCCGTTCATATCTAATAAGAAATCTGTCAAACAGATTGTATGGAACCTTATTCAAAATAAGTTCTGCACTGGTAATGCTTATCCGTTGAAGGAAATGGTAGCTCAAAGCGACTCATGATTAACCTTATCATGTCTAACATAATTCGGTTACTCAGTTCGGACACACCGTCAAAATGACGTGTTCCGGGAGGAGTCTTCATTTGAAAGAATACTATACTCTTTAAAGTATATTAGAAACTTATTGCTTAAGTATTTTCATCATGGTCTATCTGTGACGATTTAATACTTTAGCCGATCTGTTTGTCTACTTCGTGTCGAAACTTAAGAGTTTCCGATTTGTGTTCTTCAAAGAAACACATAACCATAACGCGATGCCACATCCGTATAGGTCACGAAATATCCATATCCATCTCTAGCCTAGCTAGACATGGGCCCACTTGCTTCACTATGAACTAGGGCTTACAGATCGGTGGTATTTGCACTTTTACCAAGTAAAGGTGTTATAGGCACATTGCCCAATAAACTAGATTCGTAGACTTTATTTGAATAATATCAAATCAGTCTGAGTATCCACTCTTCAAATGTGTGGATATACGATTCTGTTTTAGTTGTGTCCCAGACAACAATGCCACAATTGGTTTCTTCTGATCAAATCAGTTTGAGATTTGAGATTATACGTTTGAGATTTATTTATATTCAAAATATAAATTCTGTTATTCACATCTAATGTGTTTATCTCAATATCATATTTATATAATGAAACACTCTAGTGTTCTAGAATATAAAGGTTCACCCGCAGCGGGTTAAACACTGATATAGAGATAATGTATCTAGTCAAACTAGTTACATTATAACAGTTTCCTAATTTAAGTACACACCCGAAGGTTGTTCCTAAATTTAGGTATCTACGGTTAAAATAGCGACTTTCGTACCGTTTCCGATTCGCAGATAAATTTATATTGAAGTCAGTATCCTGTTCAAAACAGATTCTGAATATCAATACATATTTTATGTACCACACTAAGTATCTAAAATCTAATTTTAATACTAGTAGTGAACATAATCTTGACAAACATATTTGAAGTCAGAGCCTTGCTCGTCTTCAATTCCTTCATGTCTGCTTTGTCCAAACGGCAGTCACGCTTCCGCGATCCCGTTTGCTACATTTAGGCAGACATTTTAGGATATGTCCTTTATCTTCCCAGAAGATTATAATGATTTTGCCTTTTCCCTTTTCACATTCCAGAAGTTTTGGCCAAACCTCGGGTTTTTAGAATATCGAAGTAAGGTGCGCCTTGCGCTACTTGCCTAATTGCAAAGTTTGACTTTGTCTCCTTGAGAATAGTCATTAACTCTCCAAGAGTTATTTGTTGCAATTTTAGTACTTCTAAAATCTAAGTATAGATTTATGAAGATCATTCAATTTCTTTATTATACTTTAAGGATCTAATCCTTAGTTCTGATTAGAAATTAAGGAGTCTACTTCGATAAGTATAATGGATTAAGCACTTAAGTTGTCATTACATGAATATTCCAAAGATTATGCTCTACTATTTGCTTAACTCCGGGCTTAGGCATAATATGTTATTTTATCAAATAAAGTAACTTATTATTTTCCAGGATCATCCTGAAATTATTCCCAATTTGAAAATTAAACCATTTAAATACATTTCCCCAGGATTATGTTTTAAATGTCAATCTTTCAATTTTATCTTGATTTTAATAGTCCAACTATTTAATCAACGATTTAGGTACTATTTATTATAATGATTACAATAGTCCAACTATTTAATCAACTATAATTTAATAGATTAAAATCAATTATATTGATTACTATAATCCAATTATAAAATCAACTATAAATGAATTGTTTGAATATAGTCCAACTATTTATTAAAACAACAATTTAAATATTAGTCCAACTAACATTTAATATATAACGACGAATGATATTTGTGATTGAGCGCGTATGGCAAGTAATTAAACGAATATTGCAAATTCAATTCTTGCCTCCCACTATTTTTCGGCGAGCCTCTAACCCTCTGTCGAGTACTCGGGAAACCGTGTTTCCTAGTGGGCTAGGATCCCGTTAAATATCACACAATCTTGACTTTGGACAACAAATTGTATGATAATTAACTAGGTAGATCTCTAAGATCGATTGGATCCAATCCAATTCCTAGATCCGGTAGGGGGACATCCAATTCCGAAACATATAGCTTATATATGCCAATACATCCAATGTATTACCTAACCTTTTTCCTCTGAATCAACTAAGCCTTGGCTTTGGCACAACAAACTTAGTGATCCCAGTCAAGCGCGACCCATTGACCATGGAAAGCTTCGTAATCAATGTCGATGGACAAGAAGTGGTCTTGACTTTGGCCAACAAACCACAACTTGGACAAGACACCAATATGGAACAAAGCCTTCGTGATTCAAACACATCCTCAACAGACAAAGGCCTTGACTTTGGCCAACAAGCCAATGCTAGTCTCGGATCTTGAGTGAGAATCACTCAATGGAAGGAAATACGCTTATATTTTGCGAGGGTTTTTCGAGTGCAAATTGGCAACCAATTTATTATCTTTGTTAAGGTCTCATCATCATACACCCTTAAACATGCATTCTAAACACATAATAAAGCGCGTATAAATAATAATAAATGATATGCGGATGGATACTTTACACATTGATCCTAGATCAAATCTCTCACTTTTCTCTCCCGCTAGCACAATTTTTCTTCTACCGTTACACACACTTCTAAAGAAACCTCATTTACATTGAGGGAATATGTGAGAAGAGAATACAAAGAATATGGAGGTGATAAGGCTGGACACGCAGGTCCAATTAATAAATCAAATTTATTACAACAATTTCTAAAATTGCCACACCCATCTAATATCCATCCGATATACATTATTCATGCATCGCAACCATGTATTCACACAAGCATGTTATCAATCAATCTAATCAAATTAATTAATCTGATAATTAGTGACCATCCAATGTTCAAACAACGATTTGATTTTGCGCGAGTCAAACTCGTTTTGCGAATAAGTACTCAAAGTACGAATTCTCGAATTAAATTAAACTACATAATTAAATCCAATTCAATATGCATTTAATTCTAATTCGATTTAATTCCAAATTAAATACTACACTTTATTAATAAACCTTTACGACTTAAATTCCAAATTTAATCGTTACGGGTCTCAAAGCCTGATTAATGTCCAACGTCAATTTAATTAAAGTCCAATGGGCTTTTAATTAATTTCTTAAGGCGTGGACTTTTGGTCAACTCGGATCAAACCGAATAACCAAAATCCAATCCGGGAATTACCCCATAAGCCCAGAAATCAATTTAGGCCCAATTAAACTTTAAAGGTCCATTAAGTCGCATTTGGGCTTTATGGAGGCGGTTTTGGGCCTAATTGGATCCAACCAATTTTTGCCTAAACCCAACTTAGTACAACTAAGCCCAATAAGCCAATTACAACACAACAATCCAAATCCAATTTAACGGCCCAATAATTAAATTCCAAAAATCCAATTTCCCAATTTAATTACACTAAAGTGTATAACACAATTAATCACTCAAATTAACATTTCTAAAACATTAATTTACACAATCAATCATGCTCAATTACATCAATTAATGTCCAACACATTTTGATCAAAAATCAAACCCAATTTTACATGCTACATGTCTCGGCAATATAGGGCATTTTATGTCCGATTCGAATTCAATCAAATTAAATCCAATTCGACATTAAATCAATATCCCCAAATGATTCCAATTCATCCAATGAACAAAAAATCAAAAAATTCCAAGACAATTAGGGCACCAAACTCTCGGCCAACATAAAAAATTTGGGGAAATTTGTTCCAAACACAATTTCAACAAATTGATCCAATCAATCCTCAATTCAAACACATTTAAGCATACTAATTCATCCAATTTCATTAATCATGCTCAAAATCAAGTTTACCCAAATTTTAAGCCCTAAATCAATTTCATGCTTTAACCTTGCTCTTGATGCCATTGTTGGTTTTAGCTAAGGTCCCAAGATCATAAACAAGCATGAAATGTGTGCGAATACAAATCGACGAAGTTACGGAATACTCACATCGATCGGTTGAGCGACGCGGCAACGAACAAAACTCAAAATTGCTCACTGCAGCTCACGGCAGTGGAATGCTCCAAGCTCACTGTTTTGGCGTCCATAGTGGTCCTTCATCAAGCTCCAAGCTTCGTCGAATGGTTCCCGGCTCATGGGTGGACTTCCCTTTTACCTTCGCATGTCTCTCGGAGTGCTAGCTCTTGTGATTTTTGCCACAAAAACCACACACTCATGCTTCCCTTCTTCTCGGCAAAACCAGACGAAACAACCCATTGGGCGTGTTTGTGAAGAGAGAAAATAGAGGAGTTGTGTGTGAGAGAGAGAAAAATGTGTATTGATATTAATTGATTTCAAAAAACAATAACATATACCAATTTTTATCTTTGAAAAGTCAAGCCATTAAAGGCTTCAACTACTCCATCATCACATCAATCAATCACATCAATCAATCAAGTGTCACATCACTTAAAGTGACATGTGATTTGACGCTTGATGTGACTAGCGATTTGACGCTTGATTTGACTTGCGTGCCGCACTCGAATTCGAAATGCGAATACGCTCGTAAATAATCCCGGGCTCAGGTTCGCTAATTCCAAATTAACAATTTTTCCGTTGCGTCGTAATTAAATGATTATGCCTAGCGAAATCAATATTCACGTCGCTAACGAATTAATTCTAAATTAACTCGTTCGCCCGAATTAAAATCTAATTTTAATTCCGCGTCGAAATCCAATTTCATTTAATATATCAAATATATTAATTAATCGATTAATTCCAAATTAATCGTTAATCTCTTTAAATGATATTTTATCCCAGATAAAATATCTCCGCAATTAATCCCAAATTAATTTTCTCTCTCTTCTAATTAATCCCAGATTAATTAAGAGTGCGAGTCATACGTCATCGGTGAATCTTCGGAAGCGACCCATGAGATCCCCGGATATGTTGGTAGTAAATTCGGTCCTCGGACTATCCGAACACGCAAGTACCTCGTACTACGTTTAACTGATTTATAAGACAAGGTTGGCTTCTAGCAAAGCGCCATGCCTACCCAATTCTCCAGAAATATCCTTACAGGAATAAAGGATCTATATCAGGCGTAGTATACGTAGTATTGCGTATTTCTGTCCAGTATCGGATGATCACGTGCTAGGCCTGGGGCTTGAATTGTGTTTGCCCCGTACGAAGCACATGTCAGATGTCTGGTAACTATTCTCTTAATCGGATAAACATGACCTTGTAATTTTATCCTGATGACTGCAGTACTTAAGAGTACTAGTACCGTATCCTACGTGACCATCATCTCCATATGACTGGAGTGACACTTCCGTCTTGACATCACACCAACACACTATGATTCTCAATATACCCAGCATGGTGTACACAGAACCTGTTAAAGCCCTGGACGACCGCAACCAAAGTATATTGATTGTCGCAAGTATTAGCGGTGCAAGTCTCAGGTTAAGACCAAATACACCTACCCTGATTTCGGACTTCCATAGACACATAGTCATACTACCAATGGAATTCCGAGGGGGTCTATCCAGAGCGAAGCTGTTTCCCATACCATCGGTAAAACACAACCTCCTACTACACTTGCATGAGTATCATATACCCAAATATATAAGAACTATGTTGTTGTTCCCTCACAACGCGCATAAGTGTAATACTAGTCTTTTACGCATTTATCGATGTCCAATCTCGACAATGCTCTGACTAGGGATATTTAATTATTTATCCTTCGTGGACTGATACTGTCTCATATCATTCTCCGTCCAGGAACAAATCATAGGGACCTCCTATCATTATATATCTAGGTGATTTAATCACAAATGATAAGAGTGCAATCTCCTTTGTCACATAGTTAATTTCTGGATAGTTTTATAAATTTGAATATTTTCTTCAATCTACTTTCAAGCAATTTTATTTACTTGTTTTAATTTTAAAATCACCACCCAATCAAACAATCAATCCATTAGATACTTGTAAACATTTAACTTCATAAATTGATAACAAAAGGTTTTAAGTCCTCGTGGGATCGATACTTTTTATACTACTTGAACGATACGTGCGCTTGCGTTATACGCGTGTGATTACGCACCGGTCAAGATTTTGGAGCCGTTGCCGGGGACTTATTTATCTTTCACTATTAATTTTGAGGTTAGATACATTTACTTGTATCTAATTTCTTTTTACTTATTGTTGTTGTTTTCTTGTGTTTCAGGTTCTCAGAAACTACATGAGACGAACCAGAAGCTTTGAACTCTAACCGCTTGACCCAGAAATTGAAACAACCATCAGACAGTTGAGAAGGGAAAGGCGAGAAGGCCAAGAAGCTTTAGTCAACATGGAACCTGAACCTTTGGAAGTTTCACCACCAATACCCATTCGAGACAGAACCATTCCGGTGGTCGACGACTTCATTTCCTGTATTGTACTTCCTCATTTACCAGGAAATGCGTGTGACATCAAAACATGCATTCATATGATTCAGCAGTCAGTGCAATTTGGGGGGAAAATAACTGAAGATCCTAATACCCACATCAATAACTTCCTGGAAGTTTACGGCACTTTCAATTACAACCGAGGAGCTGAAGAAGTAATAAGACTGCAGGTTTTTCCATACTCCTTGAAAGACAAAGCTAAAGCTTGGCTACATTCACTACCAGCAGGTTCCATCACAACTTGGAACACTTTAGCCACCAAATTCCTTGCAAAGTACTTTCCACCAGCCAGAACTGGAAAGCTGAGGAATGACATCACATCATTTGTTCAACAAGACTCGGAAACTCTCTATGAAGCTTGGGAAAGGTACAAAGATTTGCTCCGGAAATGTCCTCACCATGAGATTCCAAAATAGCTTCAAGTCCAAACTTTCTATAACGGACTTTCTGGACTGATGAGAACCACAATCGATGCTGCTGCTGGAGAAGCTTTGATGGCAAAAGGAGAAGATCAAGCCTGAGACCTAATCGAAGAAATGGCCAACAACAATTCCTTGTGGCCAACAGAAAGGAGCGTGATCCAAAGAATTGCATGAATTTATGAAAGTGGAGCCAATACAGCAGTCAACGCCAAACTAGATCAGATATGCAAATTTATGGAGACTCTTACCACTAGATCCATAAGTTCACCATATGGAGGAGCACCAGAACCAAACCAACTTGAAGAAATGGTGAATTATGTCAACAATTTCAACAGACAGGGGAACAATCCATATTTCAACACCTACAACCCAGGGTGGAGGAATCATCCGAATATTTCATGGAGCAACAATTCAGGGCAAAAGAACAATCCACCACCTGGATTCCAACAGCAGAACTATCCACCACCTAGATTCCAACTACAGAACAAAGGCCAGGAGTAGGAAAATGAACCAGGAATAGCAGAAGTGTTGGCTCAATTAAAAAAGTACGATGCTATGTTTCACAACCAATTAGCTTCTATCAAAGCACTGGAGAATCAAATTGGACAACTGGCTAATGCTCAGAGTTACAGACCGCCAGGTAATCTTCCCAGCAACACAGAACCAAATCCAAGGAACAGAGGGAAGGAGCCGTTGGACAGTTATGACCCATAGCGTTACCATTTGTACAGATCATGGTGTTGTTGTATAATTTAACTATGTGACAAAGGAAATTGCTCTCTTATCATTTGTAATTAGATTACCAAAATGTATAAATGATAGGAGGTTCTTATGATTAGTTCCTGGATTGAGATGATATGAGACAATATCAATCCACGAAGGTTTAATAATTAAATATCCATAGTCGTAGTATTATCGAGATTGGACATCGATAATGCGAAATAGACTAGTATTACACTTGTGCGCATTGTGAGGGCATAACGGCATAGTTCTCAAATATTTTGGTATAGGATACTTGACCGGCGTAAACACACACGTATAACGCAAGCGCACGTATCGTTCAAGTAGTATAAAAATATCGATCCCACGAGGACTTAATTCCTACTGTTGTTATTAATTATTGAATCTATTTATTTACAAATATCTAATTAAATGGAGAATAGAGAGATTGTTTGTTTGATTGGTTGAAAGTGGTGTTGCTAAATAAATAAATAAAAAGATAAAAGAAAATACTAAGGAAAATACAAAAGATACAAAAATCTAGGGTTGTGAATCTTTCTAATATCAATTAAAAGATGAAGTAGTTAAATCATAGTTGGGTAAATTATTGAATTATTAATCTGGAATACTAAATTATGTAAAAGCCTCTTCCGAATGATCATTTACAAATACCTAGTATAATCCAATTGAACCATATGTCTATGTCAATTAAATTACCTAGATTCATTAAGATTGAGTTTCAATTATGACTACCCCCGCCCAACAGGTATATTCCTATCTGTAAGGAAATCTATTAAAGGTTTATCTATCCTTAAGGAAGATCGTGGGTTGTTGAGACTAAGGTCTTAAACTTAAAATCCCTATGTCTAGTTCATTTTAAGTTTACCTAATCAATTTTATTAGTGATCGGTTAATAAAAAGCATTAAGATTATGACTCAACAAATAACTCTTTTAATTACCCCAACTATAATCTAACCCTTTTTTAATACGGTGATATTAGAAATCATTACAACCCCTAGATAACTAACACATAACTAGGACTAGTAAAAACATAAAATTAAAAGACATAAAATAAAAGTTGAAAAATAAAATAAAATAAAATAAAATGCTAAGGTAAAAGGAATTACTTCTACTATTTACTATTTTAGAAATCTCCCATAAAATATATATAAACTTGAGATTATAAATAACCAGCCATAAAGGTGGAACCATAATAACCAGCCATAAAGGCGGAACCAAAATAACAGCCATAAAGCGGAACCATAATAACCAGCCATAAAGGCGGAATAAGAATTTAATAACCAACCGACCAATCTGGCGGTATCCTTTATTAGTCAGGTTTAAATAGTAAATATATTATTTTTTTAGGGAGATTAATCTAAATAGCAATAGTAAAAGAATTACCTTTTTACCTTAGCGGTGAAAAGTTACCTACACATAGTAAATAGTAAGAAGTAAAAAGTAAAAAGTAAAAACTGTAAATAGTAAAAACTGTAAAAAGTAAGAAAGTAAAATTACTATTACTATTAAAAAGTAATTAAAAATATTTACAAAACTTAAACTAAAATATTCTAGAGAGAGAAGCTCTCAATTTCGAACTAAGAAAAGAGAGAGAAAGGTGTAATGAAAACTGAAAATTCGATCTCTATTTATAGGCTCGGATAAGGGTCCGGCGTCGCGACTCTGAAATTGCACTAGCGTCGCGCCGCTGGGTACAGTTCGACACGTGTCACGCGCTGGTTGGTCGGCTCAGAATCTTATCCGATGACGTGGCACTGTTCATGACGTCATTTCTTGCGTCACGCTGACGTGTCAACTGTTCATGACGTCATTGCTTGCGTCACTTTGATGATGTGGAAGGCGACGTGGCGACACGTGGGGCGGAGGCCGTCGGACGAATGAGATGTTGACACGTGTCACGCTGTGTGATTGGCTGATGATGACGTGGCATGGTGACTCGGTTGACTTGCTGACGTGGCGGCTGATGTGGAAGATGATGTGGCGACACGTGGGGCGGTGGCCGTCCAAGCAATAAGATTTCGACACGTGGCACGGCGCATTTTAGCATCTCCGTTGTGATGGTGACACATGGCACGGCGCATGTTAGCAAAGTCAAACTTTTCTCTGATTCTGATTTGTGGACCCGGCGCATTTTAGCAGATTCGGCGCACGCTGGGCGTCGCGACGCGCAAGGCTTCAGCGTCGCGACGCTGAAATGACGATTTTGCCCTTTTTGTCCAATTTTGTCCATTTTGCCCCAAAACACCTCCAGAATGTCCTGAAACTTTATTTATCTGCAAAATAACACAAAACACATCAAAACGTTCATAAAACTCAAGAAACTATACAAAATATTAGGTTAAATGAGTGGGAAATAGTGATAGAAATACCACTCATCACACCCCCAAACCTAACATTTTGCTAGTCCTCGAGCAAAATATAAAATAACATAAATAAATTAACTAAGCCACTTTCGTAGGGATCACGATTGCATTTAGCATATGCAACAAGCCTTTAAACCCCTAGGTGTCCCTAGTGGACGAGTTGTAGTCTCGTGAAGGTTTACAGCAATGATACCCACAAACATTTTACAAAAGTAAAAAGGTAGTGAAACTAATGCACACAAAAGCAAAAAGACAAGAGAAAAGAGAATAAAGAAAATAGTGACTAACTAGATGAAACTTCTACTCCAAGTTATTAATTGTTTTGTTTCTTTCTAAATTACTGAATAAGTAAATTCTCCGATTATTTTTACCATTCTTCATATACACAGCCAACAAAATATTAAACAACTCATTTTTGCCCACAACAGTCATAAGTGCAGTTGATAAGAGAGTAATATTTTTGTCCTAAAGTTCTATTAGATTTCACACCTTTTTGTAGCAATGGAATAATTTTTCTGATTTTTCTGATTTTTTCTTTGATTTTCTCTATTTTGACTTTTTATTTATATACAATACCTTCCGTGTATGTAGCGAGCTTTAGGTCGGTGACTCCCAAACCAGTTGGCTTTAGGGCATCAGGTGTTAAGACACCCCTAAGGACTTAATTACTCAGACTTCAGATATATATACATATATATAAATTTTTCATCATTTTTGATCCATGTAGCGAGCTTTGGGCCAATGACTCCCAAACCAGTTGGTTTTAGGGCATTAGGTATTAAAATACCCTTTCAAACTTAATAACTCGGATCTCAGATGTTTTTTTTTTTTTTTTTATTTCATCACTATTTTTTTAAATGTTTCCTCCAAATGAACTAGAGTACTGAATATTACAAACTTTTCAATTTTAGCTTATGTCTGTATGTTATCATGTATGTTGATAATATCTGCTAACTAAGTATATGAAGATTCATTTTAGTCAGTTTTATGGAGAATTTACAAATTTAATAATTCAAAAGTGAATAAACAAAAATTAACTTGTTTTGAATTAGGTTGAAATACGTCTCAGGAGTGGAAATTCCTTGCACAGCTATTTCTTACCAATTTCATCTTTTTAGTCAACATAACAACCACATATTTCTACTAGTCATAAAACTATAATTTACATGTTTTTTTTTAAAAAAGTTTAATCAAAGGCTCAGTTTATGGTGTGTGACTAACTGTCGAATGGACTTCCCGTTGTAGATTCCCCAGAGGGAAGGTGGAGCGAGGCTCACTTAAATACCCAAGCCCCTTATGCTCTTATCGCTTGTTGTCAGGAATAAACAACGAGTCCTCCAAACTAGTCTGTCACAACACGCTACAAGTGAATGATTATCTAGGTGCCTCCACAGCTTTTCCTTATAAAAAGGTAGTGAGTGAAGGAAGACACCAAACCATCACCTAGCTTTAAATATGCCCTTTGTTTTTATTAATTTTTTAATTTTTTTGTATTTTTCGAAAAATTTTGGACTAAAAATAAAAACATAATACAAACAAGTACTATTAACTATTCCTCACCCCCAAACCTAAATGAGACATTGTCTCCAATGTTTTAAACAGTAGAAGAAGAGTTTAGAAAATCGTACCTGGTTAGTTGAACTACCGATTAAGATCTATGTCCAGTTTACGCTTCTTACCACGATCGTTGTCTGTCCAGTCCAACTTGGAGAGAATGGGATCGAGTTTTGATTCAAAGGCTATGATTTGGTCAATTAATTCTTCGGCCTTTGTCGCAGTCAGAAAGATATCATGTACTGATTTCGTGACGAACTCATATCTTTTGCTTCTGCGCCAAGAAATACAAACAGAAAATCGAAGAAATGCTCAATGTTAAGTAACCCAATGGGCTTCCGATGAATATTTAAGTGCGCCCATGATGCTACTGTAAACATTTCCTCAAACGTCCCAAGCCCTCCTGGTAACGCAATAAACGCATCTGCCAGTATTGATCATTTCATGAATTTGTTCGGGCATTCCAGATACGATGCGTTCATCTCCATTTGTTTGTCCGATTAAGTGTTCGTCCGCCAAAGGTTTTGGAATGATTCCCAAAACATGACCGCCACCATCCTGAACAGCTTTTGAAATACTTCCCATCAATCCAAGATTGCCACCGCCATATACCAGGTGCATATTTCGCTCCGCTATGAATCGCCCCAATTCCTTCGCAGCCTCGATGAATTCTGGTTTATTACCAGAATTGGATCCACAGAAAACACAAATTCGCTTGATTCGCTGCTGTGAAGTGGCTTCCATTTTCTCTCTCTTATTTAGATGTGTATCTCTGAATGGGTTGAAGAGAAAATGCAGTGCTGAATTTATAGACCTGGAAATGGGTGAGTAATAATTGCACTAGTATCTGCCAAATGACAATTATTAGCTGAACGTTAAAATAAATTGTGAAAAGTCAAAATGTTTAGATCTTGTCGTGAAAATAAAGATAAGTACAAAAGAAAAGCAAATTAAAGCAATAATTAAGGCAACGGAATTGTGTACGCAATACGCCACTTGCGTAGTATAAATTCATTAGGATGTGTCTCAAGATTTCATTCCTTACTCAGCCATCCCTAATGAATTATCTCCTCTTTGATTGCCAAACACAATTCCATCTGTCTTAAAATGCTCCGGTTGTGCCTTTCCCTACAAAAATAACACACAAAATTAAAAAGTTCACACTATGTATACACAAAATATGAAAACAGAAATTAAAACAAATTGCATGGGTTGCCTCCCTGCTAGCGCTAAATTTTTCGTCTTCAGCCAGACGTGACTGAAATCCATCTGTCAAGGAGGTTTCAGTGTCGTTTTGGATTTCCTATCAAAGACAATTCCGTGAGCGTTGCTTTTGAAGGGTCTCTTCCAACGGTAAAGTGGCGAAAAGAATTTTGTCTCATTCAGTGCTCGTGCCACCTTTTTGATCTTTGTTGCTCCATTGGTTCCTGAAAAGAAAGAAAGAAAGTCAGGAGGTCTCGTATGGTGCTTGACTTGGAATGGAAGTTCCATTCTGTCAAGCTTCTGGTTGATATCTTTGGTTTGTAATCCCCAAAACAGCGATGTTTTTCCTGAATTTCTGGATCTTTATTAAGGTCAGACATTTGCTCCTCCATTTGCTTTGCTTCTTGTTCCACCTTTTCTTCACAGATGTATTTTAAAATTTCTGCATTCAGCTCTTCATCTGTCATTTGTGAAATACATGTTTCAAATTTTCAACCTGAAAATGAAAAGAAATGTCAAATTTTAGGTCTTCATCCTCTGATCTGGTTGAAATGATTGGCTCAGGTAGATCTTCATCAAACATTTGTGCAATGGAATCTCCAAGATCTTCATTTTGAGAATACAGAATTTCATCCTCAATTTTTGATGCAGTTGGCACAAACAGCTCAGTTTCATCCTCGTCAGAATCTGAAAAATAGAAATCAAATCGAGACTTTGCCGGTTCGGGCTCCTGAACTAATACCTCTGGTTCTTGATTCTCCTCAGCCTCCTCTTTTGCTAAAGTGTCATCGTGAAATGTTTGGTACTCTGAGGCTTCATCTGAAAATGATTCTTGAGGTATATAGCTCTGGTTTTCTATTAATTGTCTGATCTGATCTGTCATTCTCTGTATGGATCCTGCGTTACTCTGAATTTGTGCATCAAATCGAACTGCTTGTTCTTTGAACATTTGAATCAATTGATCTTCCTCAGATGGTTCTGGTTCTTGATAAGGATCAAAGGAAGATGGTGGATAAGATGGAAAATGTGATGATTCTTCGTCGTACCTTGGTTGATTCCAAAAGTTCTGCCACTCTGAAAGGTAAATACATTGATCGCTCGGGTGGTTACCATCACATATTACACATCTCCCCACTTCATTCTGTTGAGCAAATGTAGTATTGCTTGGTTCTTGCATCCAGTGATAATCGTTGGGCTGAACAACAGGCCTCAGAAAATCGGACTGTTTCTCCCAGATTTGGGGTGTATCTTCTTGTAACGCTCGTAATCTTTCAATCTCCCAGTAGTGTTCCATTTTTTTAATCACCTGAAAACAAAAGAAATAAAAATTACAAAATAAAAGAAAGAAAATTAGATATAAGTAAATTTGATAGTTTCAAAATTAACAACTCAAGAGAAATAAGTCCCCGGCAACGGCGCCAAAAACTTGACCGGCGTAAACACACACGTATAACGCAAGCGCACGTATCGTTCAAGTAGTATAAAAATATCGATCCCACGAGGACTTAATTCCTACTGTTGTTATTAATTATTGAATCTATTTATTTACAAATATCTAATTAATTGGAGAATAGAGAGATTGTTTGTTTGATTGGTTGAAAGTGGTGTTGCTAAATAAATAAATAAAAAGATAAAAGAAAATACTAAGGAAAATACAAAAGATACAAAAATCTAGGGTTGTGAATCTTTCTAATATCAATTAAAAGATGAAGTAGTTAAATCATAGTTGGGTAAATTATTGAATTATTAATTTGGAATACTAAATTATGTAAAAGCCTCTTCCGAATGATCATTTACAAATACCTAGTATAATCCAATTGAACCATATGTCTATGTCAATTAAATTACCTAGATTCATTAAGATTGAGTTTCAATTATGACTCCCCCCGCCCAACAGGTATATTCCTATCTTGTAAGGAAATCTATTAAAGGTTTATCTATCCTTAAGGAAGATCGTGGGTTGTTGAGACTAAGGTCTTAAACTTAAAATCCCTATGTCTAGTTCATTTTAAGTTTACCTAATCAATTTTATTAGTGATCGGTTAATAAAAAGCATTAAGATTATGACTCAACAAATAACTCTTTTAATTACCCCAACTATAATCTAACCCTTTTTTAATACGGTGATATTAGAAATCATTACAACCCCTAGATAACTAACACATAACTAGGACTAGTAAAAACATAAAATTAAAAGACATAAAATAAAAAGACATAAAATAAAAGTTGAAAAATAAAATAAAATAAAATAAAATAAAATGCTAAGGTAAAAGGAATTACTTCTACTATTTACTATTTTAGAAATCTCCCATTAAAATAATATATAAACTTGAGATTATAAATAACCAGCCATAAAGGTGGAACCATAATAACCAGCCATAAAGGCGGAACCAAAATAACCAGCCATAAAGGCGGAACCATAATAACCAGCCATAAAGGCGGAATAAGAATTTAATAACCAACCGACCAATCTGGCGGTATCCTTTATTAGTCGGGTTTAAATAGTAAATATATTATTTTTTTAGGGAGATTAATCTAAATAGAAATAGTAAAAGAATTACCTTTTTACCTTAGCGGTGAAAAGTTACCTACACATAGTAAATAGTAAAAAGTAAAAAGTAAAAAGTAAAAACTGTAAAAAGTAAGAAAGTAAAATTACTATTACTATTAAAAAGTAATTAAAATATTACAAAACTTAACTAAAATATTCTAGAGAGAGAAGCTCTCAATTTCGAACTAAGAAAAGAGAGAGAAAGGTGTAATGAAAACTGAAAATTCGATCTCTATTTATAGGCTCGGATAAGGGTCCGGCGTCGCGACGCTGAAATTGCACTAGCGTCGCGCCGCTGGGTACAGTTCGACACGTGTCACGCGCTGGTTGGTCGGCTCAGAATCTTATCCGATGACATGGCACTGTTCATGACGTCATTGCTTGCGTCACGCTGACGTGTCAACTGTTCATGACGTCATTGCTTGCGTCACTTTGATGATGTGGAAGGCGACGTGGCGACACGTGGGGCGGAGGCCGTCGGACGAATGAGATGTTGACACGTGTCACGCTGTGATTGGCTGATGATGACGTGGCATGTTGACTCGGTTGACTTGCTGACGTGGCGGCTGATGTGGAAGATGATGTGGCGACACGTGGGGCGGTGGCCGTCCAAGCAATAAGATTTCGACACGTGGCACGGCGCATTTTAGCATCTCCGTTGTGATGGTGACACATGGCACGGCGCATGTTAGCAAAGTCAAACTTTTCTCTGATTCTGATTTGTGGACCCGGCGCATTTTAGCAGATTCGGCGCACGCTGGGCGTCGCGACGCGCAAGGCTCAGCGTCGCGACGCTGAAATGACGATTTTGCCCTTTTTGTCCAATTTTGTCCATTTTGCCCCAAAACACCTCCAGAATGTCCTGAAACTTTATTTATCTGCAAAATAACACAAAACACATCAAAACGTTCATAAAACTCAAGAAACTATACAAAATATTAGGTTAAATGAGTGGGAAATAGTGATAGAAATACCACTCATCAATACTCATGCAAGTGTAGTATGATGTTGTGTTTTACCGATAGTACGCAAAACAGCTTCGCTCTAGATAGACCCCACAGAATTCCATTGGTAGTATGACTATGTGTCTATGGAAGTCCGAATCAGGGTAGGTGTATTTGGTCTTAACTGAGACTTACACCGCTAATACATGCAACAATCAATATACTTTGGTTTTGGTCATCTAGGGCTTTAATAGGTTTTTTGTACGCCTCTTCTGGGTATATTGAGAATCGTAGTGTATTGGGTGTGATGTCGAGATGGAAGTATCACTCCATTCATAGTGGAGATGATGATCACGTAGGATACATAACTGGTTCTCTTATGTACTGCAGTCATCGGGATAAAATGACTAGGTCATGTTTATCCGATTATAGAGACTAGTTACCAGAGATCCGATATGTGCTTCGTACGGGGCAGACACAATTCCAGCCCCAAGCCCAGCATGTGACATCTGATACTGGATCGTAATACGCAATACTACGTATACTACGCCTGATATAGATCACATATTCCTGTAAGGATATTTCTGGAGAATTGGGTAGGCATGGCGCTTTGCTAGAAGCCAACCTTGTCTTGTAAACGGTAAAAATGTAGTACTAGATACTTACGTGTTCGGATGGTCCGACGACCGGATTTACTGCCAACATATCCGGGGATCTCATGGGTCGCTTCCCAAAGATTCATCGATGGCGTATGACTCACACTTTATTAATCTGGGATTAATTAATGATGATAGAGAAAATTAATCTGGGATTAATTGCAGAGATATTTTATCTGGGATAAAATATTAATTAAAGAGGGAGAACGATTAATTTAGAATTAATCGATAAAATAATATATTCGATATATTATACGAAATTGGATTTCGACGCGGAATTGAAATTATATTTTAATTCAGGCGAACGAGTTAATTTATAATTAATTCATTAGCGACGTGAATAGTAATTTTGCTAGGCATAATTATTTAATTACGACGCAACGGAAAATTTGTTAATTTGGAATTAACGAACCCGAGCCCGGGAGTTTTTGCGGGCGCACTCGCATTGCGAATTTAAGTGCCGCCCACAAGTCACATCAAGCGTCAAATCATTAGTCAAATCTAACATCAAATCACTTGTCACTTTGAGTGATGTGACAACTTGTCATTTGAGTGATTGATGGAAGTAGTTTGTTGGCTTTAATGCCATTTACCAATTTTGAATTTGGTAAATCAATTAATTGATTTTGGAAAATCAATATTGTGTATTAGATACACAAACCAATTAATTCATCACTCTCTCTCTTCAATACACACGGTTTTGAGCCATTTCCCTCCTCTCTCTCACAGTCTTGGACCACATTTTTCTTCTTCTGTTTTTCTGCTACTGCCGTGAACAAAGGAGAATAAAAGTGAAGATTTTGTTGCAAAATCATGAGTGCTAGCACACAAAGGAGTCATCCTAAGGTGATAGGGAAACCAACTTGTGAGCTTGGAATCACCATTTGAGAAGCTTGGAGCTTGGAGCATCAATGGAGCACACTTGGAGGTGATGACCGAAAATTTGGAGGCCAAATTTCTGCCCACTGCCGAGAGCTTCATCACTTTGGAGGAAAAGATTTTTCTTCGTCGCATCGCTCAACCGATCATTGTAAGTATTCCGCAACTTCCTTGTTGTATTCGCACATGGTTTCTTTACTTAAATCGATCCCGGTTAGACCGTAGAAACCCAATAATGGTATCAGAGCGAAGTTGAAACAGAGAAAACAGTGAACCTGTGAAAATAGTAGAAACAGCGGACCAGTGAAAGCAGCGAAACGATATCCCTTCCGGCACCGTGGAACGCACTCCCGGAAAGCGACTTAAAAGGTAGGACCTGAGGACACCCTTTTATTTATTATCCTTTATTTTTAGTTATTTTATTATTTTATTTCGCATGAGTATTGTAAATTGGTGCATGCTGTGATTTCCGGGTGAACGGAGGATGTGTTCTCTCTTGTGATATATCGGATGGAAAACCGGACGTAAATTCCGTAGCCGAATTCGAATGGACGGTATTGCGGTTTGCACTCGGGATACAATGCCACGTATCACTAGAGAGACACACGTATTTCGTTTCATCCAAACCTTGTATTTGAGCATGATTAGGTTGCTAGTATGTTATTTACTTCTTAAGTATGATTAGGTCGTTAGTATGATATTTCCCTATGTATGTTATAGTTATTTCCTTTCGCAATAGGAGTTTAATCTATGTTTATGCCTAGCTTGCTATCTAGTTTTCATTTTTGATGATTCAACATGCTCATTGTGTGATATCGTATGTTTGCCGTTGTGATAATTACTTTCAAAGCATGATGACTTAGACATAAGATTTATTTTTTATGAATGCGAACTAGATTTAGGTTATTCTTGGACATGTATGTTGTGTAGACTTGGTTAAATTATTGTACAAATCCGTTCATTACAAGTGGCAAAAGTAAGAGACCATTCCGAACCCAACGATTTGAGGTCTTCCCTTGCGAGGGGTGAGTGCGGCCTTAAATCATTTTCCCGGTTCACACCGGGTGGCGACTCCATTTTATTTCTCCGGTTTAGTCCTTCGCGGGCTACTCCGTACTCCCGACCGGGCCGCGAGCCTGGAACAGTGTCGTCCAGTTTCTGTGTCCTACAGACATATTTTGATGTTAATGAGCATAATTAATTGTACAAATTTATGTTTTGGAAATGTTAATTTGGGTAATTAATTATGGCATACACTTTAATTAATTAATTGTGAAATTTGAAATTTTGTAAGTTAATTAATTGGGCTTATTTTGGAATTGGGCCTTAAAAGTTGTAATTGGGCTTTAATGGGCTTGGTTGTACCAAGATGGGTTTAGGCTAAATTGGTTGGATCCAATTGGGCCCAAAACCATATCCATAAAGTCCAATTATGACTAATGGACCTTTAATATTTAATTGGGCCTAAATTGGTTTCTTGGCAAATAAGTGTGATTCATTAATTGGGCTTTGGTATTTGGGTTGACCCATATTGACCAAAAGTCCATGCCTTAGAAATTAATTAAAAGCCCATTGGACTTAAATTAAATTAACATTGGATGTTAATCGGGCTTTGAGACCCGTAACGATTAGATTTGGAATCTAAGTCGTAAAGGTTCGTGAATAAAGTGTAATATTTAATTTGAAATTAAATAAATGAATTAGTATTAAATGCAAGTTAAATTGGATTTAATGTTGTAGTTTAATTTAATTCAAGAATTCATACTTTGAGTAATTATTCGCAAAATGAGTCGGACTCGCGCAAAATCAAATCGTTGTTTGAACATTGGATGGTCATTAATATTTAGATTAATTAATTGTATTATATTGATTGATAACATGCTTGTGTGAATACATGGTTGTGATGTATGAATAATGTATATCAGATGGATATTAGATGGGTGGGGCAATTTTGGAAATTGTTGTAATAAATTTAGAATTTATAAATTGGACCTGCGTGTCCAGCCTATTACCTTCTTACTCTTTGTATTTCTCTTCTCACATATTCCCCTCAATGTAAATGAGGTTTCTTTAGAAGTGTTATGTAACGGGTAGAAGTAATACATATGCTAGCGGGAGAGAGGAAATGGAGAGATTTGTTATATGAACAATGTGTTAAAGAATCCATCCGCATATCATTATTATTTTATTTATATGCGCCTTATTATGTGTTTAGAATGCATGTTTAAGGGTGTATGATGATGAGACCTTAACAAAGATAATTAATTGGTTGCCAATTACACGCGAAAAACCCTCAACATCATATTAAGCGTTTTTCCTTCCATTGAGTGATTCTTACTCAAGATCCAAGACTGACATTGGTTTGTTGGCCAAAGTCAAGACCTTTGTCCGTCGCGGATGTGTTTGAATCATGAAGGCTTTGTTCCATATTGGTGTCTTGTCCAAGTTGTGATTTGTTGGCCAAAGTCAAGATCACTTCTTGTCCATCGACATTGATTACGAAGCTTTCCAAGGTCAATGGGTTCCGCTTAATTGGGATCACTAAGTTTGTTGTGCCAAAGCCAAGGCTTAGTTGATTCAGAGGAAAAAAGGTTAGGCAATATATTAGATATATTGGCATATTAAGATATATGTTTCGGACTTGGAAGTCCACATACTGGATCTAGGAATTGGATGAGATCCAATTGATCTTAGAGATCTACCTAGTTAATTATCATACAATTTGTTGGCCAAAGTCAAGATTGTGTGTTATTTAACGGGATCCTAGCACACTAGGAAACAAGGTTTCCCGAGCACTCAACAGAGGGTTAGAGGCTCGCCGAAAATTAGTAGGAGGCAAGTATTAAATTTACAATATTCGTTTAGTTACTTACCATACGCGCTCATTACAAATTCATCATCAAATAAATTAATTATTAGTTGGACTAATATTTAATTGTTGTTTTAATTAAACAGTTGGACTGTATTCAAACTATTTCAATTAATAGTTGATTTTATAATTGGATTATAGAAATCAATATAATTGAATTTAATCAATTAAATTATAGTTGATTATATAGTTGGACTATAGTAATCATTATATTAAATAGTACCTAAAATCATTGATTGGATAGTTGGACTATAGCAATCAAGATAATTGAAAGATTAGTGTTTAAAACATAAT
This sequence comes from Zanthoxylum bungeanum, assembly GCA_019454045.1. Classification (NCBI taxonomy): domain Eukaryota; kingdom Viridiplantae; phylum Streptophyta; class Magnoliopsida; order Sapindales; family Rutaceae; genus Zanthoxylum; species Zanthoxylum bungeanum. The sequence goes on from SKCR01039344.1 coordinate 45,686, forward strand.
CCTGGGTGAAAATGTATTTAAACGACTTTAATTTTCAAATTGGGAATAATGAATCAGGATAGTCCTGAAAACTAAGAAGTTACTTTATTTGATAAAATAACATCTTAGGCCTAAGCCCGGAGTTAAGCAAATAGTAGAACATGATATTTGGAATATTCATGTAATGATAACTTTATTGCTTAATCCATTATGTTTGCCAAAAAGACTCCTTAATTTCTTAGTCAGAACTAATGATTAGAACCTTATAGTATGATGATGAAATTGAAGGATCTTCATAGATCTATCATTAGATCTTAGAAGAACCAATTGCAATAGTAAACTCTTGGAGAGTTAATGGCTATTCTCAAGGAGACAAAGCCAAAAGTTTACAATAAGGCAAGAAGCGCAAGGCGCATCTTACTTCGATATTCGAGAAGGCCAAGGCTTGGCCAAAGGCTTCTGGAATGTGAAAAATGGCAAAAGGCAAAATCATTATAATCTTCTGGAAAGACAAAGGACATATCCCAAAATGTCTGCCTAAACTGTGGCAAAGGGGACACGGAAGCGTGACTGCCATATGGACAAGGCAGACATGAAGGAATGAAGACGGTGTAAGACTCCGACTTCAAATATGTTTGTCATAAATATGTTCACTGCTAGTATTAAAATTGGATTTTGGATACCGGATGTGGTACATAAATATGCATTGATGTACAGAATCTGCTGTTAGTAGGATACTGACTTCAGATGAGATTGATCTACGAATAGGAAACGGGACGAGAGTCGCTGTTTTAACCGTAGATACCTAAGTTTAGGAACTACCTTTCAAGTATGTACTTAAATTAGGAAACTGTTACATTGTAACTAGTTTGACTAGAAACATTATCTCTATATCAGGGTTTAATCCGTTGCAAATATACCTTTATATCCTAGAACACTACAGTGTTTTATTATATAAAGATGAGATTGAGATAAACACATTCGATGTAAATAACAGTATTTATATTTTGAATATAAATAAATCTCAAACATATGACATGACAAACAATTAGGTCAAACTGATTTAATCAGTTGAGAATTATATGTGGCATTGTTATCTGGGACACAATTAAACATGACTCGTATATCCACACTTTCGAAGAGTGGGTACTAGGACATATTTGATATCATTCAAATAATGTCTACGAATATAGTTTATAGGCAAAATGCCTAAAACACCTTTTACTTGGTAAAAATGTAAATGCCACCGATCTGTTAACCCTGGTTCATAGTGATGTAGGTGGGCCCATATCTAGCTAGGCTAGATGTGGATATGAATATTTCGTGCCCTTTACGGATGTGGCATCACATTATGGTTATATTTCATTTGAAACACAAATCGGAAACTTTTAGAGTTTCGACACGAAATAGACAAACAGATCGGCTAAAGTGTAAAACCATCATGGTTAGACCATGATGAAAATACTTAAGCATAAGTTTCTCAATACTTGAAAGAGTACATTATTCTTTCAATGAGGACTCCTCCCGGAACACTTCATTTTGACGGTGTGTCCGAACGGAGAAACCGAATTTTGTTGGACATGATAAGGTAAATCATGAGTCGCTCTGAGCTACCATTTCCTTCAATGGATACGCATAAACAGTGCAGAACTTATTTAGAATAAGGTTCTATAAAAATCTGTTTGACATACTTCATATTAGATATGAACAGGAAAGAAACTGAGTTTTCTCATTCCTGAAGATTTGGGTATGCTAGGCATATGTTTTTATGATACCAAACTAGAACCCAAATTGGATAAGTGCCTAAATTGTAGGTTATCCTAGGGATACCAAAGTATAGTACTTATACAACTCACAAGAGAACAATTTAATTGTTGTTCACCATGCGGTTTTCCTAAGAGGAATACCGATATGCAGTGGTAAGTGGGAGGAAAGTAAAACTCGATGAAAATCAGAATAATACTATTCAAGGCACCGATTCCTTAATGGAACACAAATAGTTCATCAAGGATGTAACTAGACCAATAATCTTCGAATACAAAAGAACCACGTAAGTCGGAGAGAGTCGGAAAACAACCTGGGGTATGAGTTTCTGATCTCACCTCGAAGAGATGTCAATCTTATTGAGGAATACGAACTGACTACGTATGAGGAAGTGATACAAGGTATCGACTCCCTATTATGGCAAAGTGCCATGAAGTCCGAAATGGATTCCATGTATATCAACTAAGTTTGGATACTAGTTGATGTACCAAAAGACATTGTGTCTATTGGTACTATATAAGTCTTCAAGAAAGACATACATGAAAGGCAACATACCAACGTACTAAGCTAGGCTTGTAGCGAAAAGGTATCGTTATCAACATTGTGTCGATTACGACGAAACCTTTTACATGTTGCTACGGTAAATCCATTTGGATAATGCTTGTTGAAGCTGCATGTTTCATTTATGAAATATGTCAGCTGAATGCCAAAACCGCTTTCCTTAACGGAAACCTTTTGGAGGATGTTTACAGCATCCTGACGGTTTTGTCGTACCAAAACTAGCAAACAAGGTTTGCAGGTTATTCGATCCATGTATGGATTGAAGCAAGCATAGCTTTCTTGGAATTATCGTTTTGATGTAATCATAATGGTGTATGATTTAATTCAAAACGAAAATGATTCTTGTGTATATAAGGAGGTTAGTGGGTGCGCACTGACAGTGACTGTCCTGTATATAATGATGACATGTCATTTCTTGGAAATGATATTCCCATAATTACAATTGGTGAAAGCTTGGCTTTCATGAAAATTCTCTGTAGGATTCTTGGGAGAAACAACCTTTATTTTAGGAATAAAGATCTACTGGGATAGATTTAAAGTTGATAATACTCTCCAAGAACTCGTACATTGAAATAAATGTACGCGACCTGGTGTCTCATATGCTTTGAGCATATGGAGTCACAATCAGGCCAATCCAAGTGATAGTCACTGGATTGATGTTAAGAACATCCGTTAGTATCTTAAATGAACTAAGGATGCTGTCTTATACTATGGAGAAGGAGAACTTGAAGTGACTGGGTTCACTGCTGCAAGTTTCCAAACCAATAAAAACGACCGTAAGTCGTAAGAACGGTACTATAAAGTTTGAATAACGGAACAGTGAGCTGGAAATCTTCCAAGCAAGATATTGTTATCGAATAAACAACAAAAGTTTATTATTGCTGCAGCTGAGGCAGCAATAGAAGCCTTCTGGATTAATAATAATCCTAATCAGATTAGGAGTAGTTCTGTTAGCAGCTGAGCTAGGCTATAGCACAGGCTAAAGAATTAATGATCTCATCAACGATCCAGATACATACTTCGATTATTCATCTGATTCGTTCGGATCATACATCGTGGCGATGTGATGATCGAATAAATCATGCAGGACACTCGAGTTATTCGAACTATGTACGGATCACTCGGGTGTAGGACACTCGAGTGACTGGCTATAGGCCAAGTGGGAGATTGTTGGACAGTTATGACCCATAGCGTCACTATTTGTACAGATCATGGTGTTGTTGTACAAATTAACTATGTGACAAAGGAAATTGCTCTTTTATCATTTGTAATTAGATTACCAAGATGTATAAATGATAGGAGGTCTTTATGATTAGTTCCTGGATTGAGATGATATGAGACAATATCAATCCATGAAGGTTTAATCCTTAAATATCCGTAGTCGTAGTATTATCGAGATTGGACATCGATAATGCAGAATAGACTAGTATTACACTTGTGCGCGTTGTGAGGGCATAACGGCATAGTTCTCATATATTTGGGTATAGAATACTCATGCAAGTGTAGTAGGAGGTTGTGTTTTACCGATGGTACGCAAAACAGCTTCGCTCTAGATAGACCCCACAGATTTCCATTGGTAGTATGACTATGTGTCTATGGAAGTCCGAATCAGGGTAGGTGTATTTGGTCTTAACCTGAGACTTACACCGCTAATACATGCGACAATCAATATACTTTGGTTTTGGTCATCAAGGGCTTTAATAGGTTTTTTGTACGCCTCTTCTGGGTATATTGAGAATCGTAGTGTATTGGGTGTGATGTCGAGATGGAAGTATCACTCCAGTCATAGTGGAGATGATGATCACGTAGGATACATAACTGGTTCTCTTATGTACTGCAGTCATCGGGATAAAATGAATAGGTCATGTTTATCCGATTATAGAGACTAGTTACCAGAGATCCGATATGTGCTTCGTATGGGGCAGACACAATTCCAGCCCCAAGCCCAGCATGTGACATCTGATACTGGATCGTAATACGCAATACTACGTATACTACGCCTGATATAGATCACATATTCCTGTAAGGATATTTCTGGAGAATTGGGTAGGCATGACGCTTTGCTAGAAGCCAACCTTGTCTTGTAAATCGGTAAAAATGTAGTACTAGATACTTACGTGTTCGGATGGTCCGACGACCAGATTTACTGCCAACATATCCGGGGATCTCATGGGTCGCTTCCCAAGATTCACCGATGACGTATGACTCACACTTTATTAATCTGGGATTAATTAATGATGATAGAGAAAATTAATCTGGGATTAATTGCGGAGATATTTTATCTGGGATAAAATATTAATTAAAGAGGGAGAACGATTAATTTAGAATTAATCGATAAAATAATATATTCGATATATTATACGAAATTGGATTTCGACGCGGAATTGAAATTAGATTTTAATTCGGGCGAACGAGTTAATTTATAATTAATTCATTAGCGACGTGAATAGTAATTTTGAGTGATGTGACAACTTGTCATTTGAGTGATTGATGGAAGTAGTTTGTTGGCTTTAATGCCATTTACCAATTTTGAATTTGGTAAATCAATTAATGATTTTGGAAAATCAATATTGTGTATTAGATACACAAACCATTAATTCATCACTCTCTCTCTTCAATACACACGATTTTTTGAGCCATTTCCCTCATTTCTCTCACGGTCTTGGACCACATTTTTCTTCTTCTATTTTTCTGCTACTGCCGTGAACAAAGGAGAAGAAAAGTGAAGATTTTGTTGCCAAAATCATGAGTGCTAGCACACAAAGGAGTCATCCTAAGGTGATAGGGAAACCAACTTGTGAGCTTGGAATCACCATTTGAGGAGCTTGGAGCTTGGAGCATCAATGGAGCACACTTGGAGGTGATGACCGAAAATTTGGAGGCCAAATTTCTGCCCACTTCCGAGAGCTTCATCACATTGGAGGAAAAGATTTTTCTTCGTCGCATCGCTCAACCGATCATTGTAAGTATTCCGCAACTTCCTTGTTGTATTCGCACATGGTTTCTTTGCTTAAATCGATCCCGGTTAGACCGTAGAAACCCAACAGGAGCAATGTCAAGCCATTACTTTGAAAAGCAGTACTAAGATCAACAAAGATATTGGAATCAAGGCATCCATTGAAGAAATTCCAAAAGAAACAGGGCAACAGACGGAGGAAAAAGAAGCAAAGGAAAAAGATCAAATCACTCCACCTCCATCTTTTCCACATCTGCTTCAGAAAAATAAACTGGACAAGCAGTTTGCTCGTTTCTTGGAGGTTTTCAAAAAACTGCACATCAACATCCTATTTGCCGAAGCTTTGGAAGAAATGCCCAGCTATGTAAAATTCTTGAAAGACATTCTTTCACGAAAACGGAGATTGGGAGACTACGAGACAGTAGCATTAATAGAAGAATGCGATGCCATCATTCAGAGGAAACTTCCCCCAAAGTTGAAAGATCCTGGCAGTTTCACCATTCCCTGCATCATAGGAGAACATAACTTTGGTAGGGCTTTATGTGATTTAGGTGCAAGTGTTAACTTGATACCTTTTTTTATTTTCAGGAAACTGCAGATTGGAGAAACAATGCCTACTTCAGTCTCTCTGCAACTTACTGATAGAACACTAGTATTTCTGAGAGGCGTAGTTGAGGATGTGCTGGTCAAGGTTGATAAATTCATTTTCCCAGCAGATTTTATTGTCCTTGATATGGAGGAAGACACAGACGTGCCAATCATCCTCGGGAGACCGTTCTTGGCTACAGGTCGAACCATTATTGATGTACAAAAAAGAGAATTAACCATGAGGGTACATGACCAAGAAGTAACATTCAATGTTTTCAAGGCCATGAATTTCACAGATGATGAAAAGAATGAGGAAATTTTAGACTTGATGTGATACACAGTACCATTCAAAACTCCAATGCAATGCAAAGTTCTACTGATAAACTTAAAACATGTCAATTGCCTGTGGAGCCTGAAGATAAAGTGCCTTTTGCACTGAAAAAGCCAATTATTGCACTACAAGCAACAAAAGAGAAAAAGTTCCATCAGCTCAACGAAATGGAGGAATTTCACAATCAGCCTTTTGAGGATGCCAAATTGTACAAAGAAAAGGCAAGGAAAAGACATGATGAGAAGATAGTGCGTATACAACTGGAACCAGGGTAGAAGGTACTGTTAAACAAATCAAGTGTGAAATTCTTCCCATGGAAGCCAAAATCACGGTGGTCAGGTCCATTTGTGATCACCAAGGTTTTACCAGATAGAGCCGTTGAGATACGTGATCCTGACTCCAACAAAATATTCAAGGTTAAAAACAAGCGTGTAAGCACTACTGGGGAGAATCATTTGAGCGACAAAAAGAAAGTGTCACACTTTCAGATCCAGCCTAACGTTCGAGAAGTCACGTCTAGCTGACGACGTTAAACTTAGCGCTAGCAGTGAGGCAACCCATGCAATTTATGTATATATTGTGATTTGGTGTGATTTAATTTGGTGTGTTTAGTTTTTGCAGATTAAGACATTTCAGGATGAAGAAATTCTCAAAAATCTTCACAAGTAATTTCCTTCCTCCTCCCTCAAAACTCTCTGATGAAAGTCTACAAAGCTCGCTTGGAACGGATGAGACTACTGACTGATGACCATGATATTCCTAATGACATTCATTGGGTAATCGAAGCACGGGTCCAATTAGCAGGTGAGTATTCTGATTTCCGGTAATTCTTATTTCCCGGATTTGGAAGAGCACCTATGCAAAAAAACGTAGAGCTAAGCAATAGGTGTTTGTTATAAATATGCACGCTGGAATTGCAATACTCATTGTCGTTCTTTAGAATGGGTCTGATAATCGTAAGACAAAATTAAATTCATTAGGGATGGCTTGAGTAAGGAATCTGTAGATAATATATCTTCGACTCTTGAGACGCATTCCAGTGGATATGTTCATATAGCCATTCGCAAATTACATACACAATTCCAAAAAGAAAGACAACAGTTAAGTCTTGGGAATCTGACTCAAAAGACCCCGTTTGCCAATTTATAAGAAAATTGGATGGGAAGCTTGTCCCTGACGCATAGACGTCAATCAAGCCGCTACTTTTCTTGTACATATTATATCTCTTTGTCTTTTCCTAAAATTGTAATTTGTTTTGTTGTTTTCTTTTATTTTCTCTCCAACAGGATCCATACATTTTTTTACTATCACGATTTATTTTACTGTTTAACTAATAATTGTCATTTAGCAGTACTAGTGCTATTATTTTACTCACCCTTTTCAGGTATTATAAATTCAACTCATCATTGCACTTTTGACGACATCCAGAGTAAAACATGGAAGCCACTTCAAGAAGACGAGTTGAAAACATCTATGTGTTTTGTTGGTACTAGTGGTGGTGTTAAGCCACAATACGTAGAGGCAGCACATGAATTGGGTCGAGTCTTAGCTGCAAGGAATATGCACTTAGTATATGGCGGAGGCAATCTTGGACTTATGGGGATCGTTTCAAAAAGCTGTACATGAGGGAGGCAGTCACGTTTTGGGAATCAACCCAAACCCTTGGCGGAGGCAAATCTTATTGGACCATCAAACAGAGAAGAGCTAATTGTGCCAGGTATGTCTGAACGACTGGTAGAAATGATTAACCGTGCTGATGCTTTTATTGCTTTGCCAGGTGGCTTGGGTACATTGGAGGAAATTTTTACAGTATTATCTTGGGCAACTTGAACATACACTAGAAACCGCTTGGACTGTACAACGTTGAAGGATTTTATGATTTTCTTTGTGGTGTTTCTTGATGATGCCGGAGAAATGGATTCGTGACAAAACCTATGAAAGAACTCCTCTTTACTGCCAGAACTGCTCCAGATCTAATTGAACCACAAATTGACCATATCATTTCAAAGATAAATTGGTCCGAGAACGATCATGGTAAGAGGCATCAGATTAATCTGGATCTTAACCGTTAACTTTTCGTGTAGAATTTCAACTAACCAGGTACTAACTTCTAAACTCTTCTTCTACTGTTTAAGACATTGAGGACAATGTCTCATTTATGTTTGGGGGAGGGAATTAGTTGATCAGTATCTTGTTTTCAGTTTGTGTGTTGTTTTTATTTTTAATCCAAAATTTTTCGAAAAAATACAAAAAACAAATTGAAAAATTTTACAAAAACCAAAAAAATATTTTGTATTTTTTTAATTTGATTAATCAGGTGAAATTGGTGTAGATAGCCGAGTAAGGAATTCCACTCCTGACACGTATCTCAACCTATTTCGGAACAAGTTAATTTTTGTTTATTTCCTTTTAAATTATTTAATTTGTGAATTCTCCATAATACTGACTAAAATGAATCTTCGTATGCTCAGTTGACAAGTATTATCAGCATACATGGTAACATACAAACATGAGCTGTAATTGAAAAGTTTGAAATATTCAGTGCTCTAGTTTAATTGGAGAAAGCATCTATAAAAAAGCGATGGAGTAAAAAAAAACGTCTGAGATCCGAGTTATTAAGTCTGTAAGGGTATTTTAACACCTAGTGCCCTAAAACCAACTGGTTTGGGAGTCACGACCCAAAGCTCGTATACATGGATCAAAGATGTTGCAATATAATATAGATATAATATATATATATATATATATCTGAAGTCTGAGTAATTAAGTCTGTAGGGGTGTCTTAATACCTAGTGCCCTAAAGCAAACTGGTTTGGGAGTCACTGACCCAAAAACCGCGCTACGTAGATGGAAATATATTGTATATAAATAAAAATCAAAAATCAAAAATCAAAGAAAAAAATCAGAAAAGTTAGAAAAATTATTCCAATTGCTTAAAAAAAGGTGTGAAATCTGATATAAACTTTATGACAAAAATATTATTTTCTCTCAACTCTCATGCATTGTGACCATTGTGGGCAAAAATGAGTTGATTAATATTTTATTGACGGTGTAGATGGAGAATGGTAAAAATAATCGGAGAATTTTCTTATTCGGTAATTTAGAAAGAAACAAAACAACTATTGACTTGGATTAGATTTTCATCTGTTTAGTCACTACTTATTTTATTCTATTTTCTCTCTGTCTTTTTGCTTTTGTGTGCATTAGTTTTATTTATCTTTTTACTTTTGTAAAACGTTGTGGGTATCGTTCTCTGTAAGCCCTCACGAGACTACAACTCGTCCACTAGGGACACCTAGGGGTTTAAAGGCTTGTTGCATATGCTAATGCAATTGTGATCCATACGAAAGTGGCTTAGTTTAATTTTAATTGTTTCTTGTATTTTATTTTGTTTTTTTGCTCGAGGACTAGCAAAATGTTAGGTTTGAGGGTGTGATGAGAGGAAAATATATCAATATTTACCACATCTTTTACTTAATATTTTGTTTAGTTTCTCGGGTTTGATGAACGTTTTGATGTGTTTAGTTTATTTTGCAGATAAAATAATATTGGGACACAATGAAATCATTTAGGACAAAATAGGGGTCAAATAAGGGCAAACAGTTAGACTTGACATATTTTTTGGAGATTGGAACTTGAAAGGGCGTTTTAACGAAGTTCAGTTTTGGAAATTCCAATTTGCGCATCTGTCGTTATTTTGGGCATTACCTTTTACTCAATATCGGATTGAGCTGATTCAAGTTCCAGATTAAATAAGACTCAAAGATCTACAATCTTGAAAGTCAAAATAATTTCGAATTCTGAAGATTGATGCCCGAAATTGATGAACAATCCAGAAGTGTGTTGTGTGTAATTATTTAAGTCATTTTCAATCATTTTCAAAGCAAAAAATAAATAATAAATAAATAATAAAAATTATCAAATCACCACAACAACATGATAAGCCAATTATTGGAGCAATTAATAATGGATTTGGTGGAGCAATTAGTGAGAAATTAATAATGGATTTGGTGGATGATTTGATGGGGGCAAAATTTTACCTATACATACCAAGCCATTTCATTTGTAAATTCATACTTTCTTCTAAGTAATTCCTTAAGAATACTAAGAAGATTGTATCTTGTTTGTTTATTTACAGCTTTCAGTAATTAATTTCCTCTTTCGTACTTTCTTTTCTTTACTTTTCAGTTTCTACTTCCACAATTTACTTTTACGCACAATACTTTTCTTTCTTTAATTTTCAGTTTTTACTTTTCAGTAATGAAGAGGTAACTACCCTTGCTGGGGTAAAAGGTAAAACTTTTATTACTAATATTTAAATTAATCTCCCTTAATTATCATATATAAACTAGTTAAAACCTGACTTAAAGAGGATACCGCCATATTAGTCGGTGGTAATTATTTAAATTGGTTTTAACCTGACTAACTGGATACCGCCTGATTGGTCGGTTGGTAATTAATTATTAATTTGACTTAATCTGGATATCGCCTATATGGCTGGTTGGTAATTATCATGCCAGTTAATTATTATATTAAGGGAGATATCTAAAATAGAAGTAATAAAAGTGGATCCTTTTACCTCAGCATTTTCTTTTATTGTACTTTTACTTTATTTACTTTTCAACAATTTACTTTAAGCATTTACTTTCAGCAATTTACTTTTAGCATTTACTTTCAGCAATTACTTTCAGCAATTTACTTTCAGCATTTACTTTTTAGTAATTTACTTTCAGCATTTACTTTTCAGCATTTAATTTTCAATGTTTTACTTTATGTCTTTTATTTTATTTAAGTTTTTACTACCAGTAAATATGTGTCGTAACTAAGCTAGTTATCTGGGGTTGTGATGAAATCCAATATCACCGGTTTATAAGGGGTTAAATTACAGTTTTGGTAATATAAAGGTTTATTTATTGAGCCATAATCCTAATGCTTTTTATTAACTGGCCATTAATAAAATTGAACTGGTAAACTTAAAATGAACTTGGAAAAATGATTTTAGGTTTAAGACCTTAGACTTAATAGCCCACGATCTTCCTTGAGGATAGATAACCCTTTAATAGATTTCCTTACATGATAGGAATATACCTGTCGGGCGGGGGTAGCCATAATTAGAACTTAATCTTAATAAATTCAGATAACTTGGTTAATATAGAAATATGATTAATTGGATTATACTGAGTATTTGTATTTGACCATCGGAAGAGGCTTTTACATAATTTCATGTTCCAGGTTAATAAACCAATTTTTCACACAAATGTAAAATAATCACTTCATCTTTTAAAAAGATATTGGAAGGATTCAAAACCCTGGATAGTTTTATAAATTTGAATTTTCTTCAATCTACTTTCAAGCAATTTTATTTACTTGTTTTAATTTTAAAGTCACCACCCAATCAAACAATCAATCCATTAGATACTTGTAAACATTTAACTTCATAAATTGATAACCAAAGGTTTTAAGTCCTCGTGGGATCGATACTTTTTATACTACTTGAACGATACGTGCGCTTGCGTTATACACGTGTGATTACGCACCGATCAGAAACTCTACCATTAAATCACCCAGATCGGGCTTCAACTGAGAGGTAAAACACTGACTGCCCAGACTCTTACCATGAGTGCACCCTTGGTTTCCGGGCAACAAAATCATAAACCCACCAAACCACCTTTGGGGCCAAAATTTACTATCTACTTCAACTAATCAGCAATAAGCTCATAAATAAGATAAAAAGAAAAACAAACAAGAAATCTATGCATACCAGACACGACATCATCCAAAGAAGGAAATACATCAAAATATGACTGTGACTGAGCCTCAACAATCAGATGACGATAGTCCTCCCTTTACTCTTTGGCACAACAACATCAGATGGATCTTCAGAATATAAATCAGACACATCTTCATAACGATCCCAGTTTGACGGAAGTTTAGATATATGTCGTGACACTGACCGACGGGTTCCCCCGGCCATCCATAACTTGCTTCTCTTTGTTTCCAGTATTGTCAGAGTATGAGGCAACTGCTGCTGGGGCTTTTAATTTTTGATTTGGATATGGCTTCTGTTGATGGTGTTGACTGTGAGCTCTATTTGATTTCGCCAACGCCTTCACATCCATTACCAGTGCTGATTTGGATCACCTTGTGTGTCTTTAGTTGGTGACAAATTGATGATGTGTTAGGTTTGTGTTCTATGTAGAGAAATTCATTCCGGGTTGGAATAGCCCAAATCCCAAAGCAATAACTCCAAGAACCATGAAAACCCAAAGATGATATAAAAAAGCTTAAATGGATATTCAGCCCACAATACAAGAAGATGGTCGACAAATGGAATTGCCTCATTTGAAACGAAAATTTTAATTGTAAGATAAAATGTGATCATAAAAATAACACAAAGTTTGTTTTTTATTAAATAGTTATAACACTCCGATAATTATGACCTAAATTCTGACGACCATTTTATTATTTGTGAAGTAATATGCGATATAAAAATCATGCTCGAGTGCAAAAGTACTCGCTGAATTATTTTTCAGACATCCGGTAAATCATTTCCAGTTCTGGTACGCAAATATTATTCTATCCTGTACCAGATAATTTTTGATATTTTGACCATAACTTGGACTTCGATTTCTAATTTTAGTTGTCTTTATATGGTCAAAAAACTAAGACAAAAATCTACCACTCTCATGTTGAGCATTTCTCCAAATTCATAGTAGAACTATGTCAAGAACGTATGTTTTCTAACCAGCATTATGCAGTTATGAATTTACTATTCATTAAAGAATGTGTTAAATTATTTATTATTATTTTATTATAAAAAATCTACCTCTTACTATTTAAGGCAACCTGATTCATCCTCTTCTCCATTCTCCAACACTCATCTCATTTCAACGATTTTTCTAGAAATCAATTTCCTCATTCATTCTTCATCCTTCATGACAAGGAAAAAATGACTTTTGTAATTTCTTCAAGCTTATAGTAAGACGAGTAAGTTTCTAGAAAATTCATATTAATTTGCCCACCAGTCCATTTGGTGTCTAAATGACTTGAATCTATGTATTAATTTGATTGAACTCCCAAATTTGAAAAACATGTAGGTTGAATTTTGTTTTGTTGAAGAATAAAGTTTGATTTTGCTTTGTTGATGAAATTTTGTGATGAAAATAGCATTAGAGGTGAAGGTTTATGGTGGTATTTGTGATTGTGCCATGAAATGCAAGTGGTATGTGTGAGAGAGTGACTTGGCCGAATGTGAAGAGCTTGTGAGGGAAGTTAGACTTTTGTGTTTTGATGGTGATATGTGATGATTCATGTCTTGGATAACGCATGTACATGGCCGAATTGGGTATGTTTGGAGTAGCCTCGGAGGAAGTATTAGGTTGATGCATTTACAGGCATGTAATCAAGACAGCGCAGGAAGACCCGGTCCTGTTATGTGATAATTATGACCTAAGAGTTAGACATACCAGGTGATGAGGGGTAAATCTATCACTATTTCCCACTCATTTAACCTAATATTTTGTATAGTTTCTTGAGTTTTGAGAATATTTTGTATAGTTTCTTGAGTTTTGAGAATATTTTGATGTGTTTTTGTTTATTTTGTAGATAAATAAAGTTTCAGGACATTCTGGAGGTGATTTGGGCCAAAAACAGTGTGAAAATTAGACGAAAAGGGCATTTTGGTAATTTCCCAGGTCGCGACGCCAAGACCTTCAGCGTCGCGACGTCTAACATGCGCCGAAGAGTGCTAACGTGAGCCGGGTCCACAAATCAGAATCTGAGAAAAGTTTGACTTTGCTAACGTGCGCCGTGCCACGTGTCACCATCACAACCGATCTGCTAAAATGCACCGTGCCACGTGTCAGCATCCTACGGTGCCGACAGCCATCATCGCCATGTGTGCCACGTGTCACTCCACGTCATTGCCACGTCATCAGCCACATCACCAGGTTGACCAAGTCAAACTGCCACCTCACCGCCACGTCATTATCAGCCAATCAGGAAGTGCCACGTGTCGCAATCCTATGGTGCCGACAGTTCTCCCATATGTCGCCACGTCACTGCCACATCAGTGCCACGTCAGCATCAATCATTGAGTATCTAATCCTTATCTGACACGTGGCGGATAAGAATCTCATCGACCAATCAGAAGCCGCCACGTATCACAATAATTGAAGCCCACAACCACTCTGCCACGTGTCACCTTATTAGCTTATCCAGAATCTGCAAACCGACGAACCAAAGCGTGCCATGTCGATAGAAGCTGGCGTAACGACGCCAAAGGGCTCAGCGTCGGGACGCCCGAAGCCTACCCACGCCTATAAATTCAGCTTCAAATTTCAGAATTTGTTGTACCACTCTCTCTCTTCTATTCTATATAAAGAGAGAGTTTCTCTCTCTAGTTTCTTTTAGTTTTTTTAGTTTTTTTTAGTTTTTAGTTTTGTAAATAATTTTAATTACGTTTTGTTAATATAGTAATTTACTTTTTTACTTTTTACAGTTTTTACTATTCACCATGAGGAAGTAACTTCCCCAGCTAGGATGAAAGATAATTCTTTTACTGTTACTATTAAAATTAATCTCCCTTAAAAATAATATATTCACTATTTAAAATATTGACTTAAAAAGGATACCGCCAGATTGGTCGATTGGTAATTCATTTTAATATGGTTTAAACCTGACTAATAAAGGATACCGCCAGATTGGTCGGTTTGTAATATTATCACAAGTTTATATATTATTTTATGGGAGATATCTAAAATAGTAAATAGTAAAAGTAATTCCTTTTACCTTATCATTTTATTTTATTTTACTTTTCAGCTTTTACTTTATATCTTTTACTTTTCAGCATTTTTACTTTATGTCTTTTATTTTTAAGTTTTTACTAGCCCTAGTTATGTGTTAGTTATCTGGGGTTGTGATGAATTCTAATATCACCGGTTTATAAGGGGTTATTTTTAGTTGGGTAATTTAAAGGTTTACTTATTAAGTCTTAAGCTTAATGCTTCTTGTTTTCTGATCACCAATAAGATTGATGTGGTAAATCTAAAATGAACTAGACATAGGGATTTTAGGTTTCAGCCTTAGACTTAATAGCCCACGATCTTCATTGAGGATAGATAACCCTTTAATAGATTTCCTTACAGGATAGACATATACCTGTCGGGCGGGGGTAGCCATAATTGGAACTTAAACTTAATGAATCCAGATAATTTGGTTGACATAGACATATGGTTCAATTGGGTTAAACTGGGTATTTGCGTCTGACCATCGACATAGGCTTTTGCATAATTTAGTGTTTCAGGTTAGTAAACTGATTTATTACACAAACATAAAATAATCACTTCATCTTTTAAAAGATATTAGAATGATTCACAACCCTAGATCTTTGTGTCTTTTGTTATTTTCCTTAGTATTTTCTTTTGTCTTTTTATTTATTTATTTATTTTGCAAAACTACAATCAACCAAATCAATCATGCAATCATTCTCTTATCCCTCCATTAGATATCTGTAAATAAATAGATTCAATAATTAATAACAATAGTAGGAATTAAGTCCTCGTGGGATCGATATTTTTACTACTTGAACGATACGTGCGCTTGCGTTATACGCGTGTGTTTACGCCGGTCAAGTTTTTGGCGCCGTTGCCGGGGACTTATTTTTCTTGAATTATTAATTTTGAAGCTATCTAATTTACTTATATCTAATTTTCTTTATTTTTATCTGTAATTGTTATCCCTTTCTTTTGTTTTCAGGTGATTGAAAAAATGGAACACTACTGGGAGATTGAAAGATCACGAGCTTTACTAGAAGATACACCCCAAATCTGGGAGCAACAGTCCGGTTTTCTGAGGCCTGTTGTCCAGCCCAACAATTATCACTGGATGCCAGAACCAAGCAATACCACATTTGCTCAACAGAATGCAATGGGGAGATGTGACATATGTAATGGTAACCACCCTAGAGATTATTGCGAATACAACTACCATCCAGGGTGGCAGAGCTATCAAGATCCTTCATGGTATGACGAGCCATCACATTTCACAGAACCACATTTTTCATCTTATCCACCATCTACCTATGATTTCCATCAACAATCAGAACCATCAGAGGAAATCAGTTGATTCACATGCTCAAAGATTGGCTCGAAGAACGGGAAGCTCAATTAGATGCACAAATTCAGAGACAATCAGAAATCCTTCAGAGGATGACAGATCAAATGAGACAATTAACAGAAAACCAGAACATCATACCTCAAGAAGCATTTTTAGATGACACTGATGAAGCGTTCGAGTACCCAGAGATCCACAATGACACCTTAACAGAGGAGGAGGCTGAGCATTATCAACAACCAGAGGTATCAGTTCAGGAGCCCGAACCGGCAAAGTCTCAATTTGACTTTTATTATTCAGATTCTGACGAGGATGAAGCTGATCTATTTGTACCAACTGTACCAACAACGGAGGATCAAACTTTCAATCCTCAAAATGAAGATCTTGGAGCATGCTTTACCTTGATGTTTGAAGAAGATCTACCTGAACCATCCATTCCAGTCGTATCAGAGGATGAAAACCTAATGTCAGAAACATCTTTGCATCCTCAGGTTGACAATTTTGAAGCATGTATCTCACATATGACAGATGAAGAGCTGAATACAAAAATTTTACAATACATCTGTGAAGAAAAGGTGGAACAAGAAGCAGAGCAAATGGATGAGCAAATGTCTGACCTTAATAAAAATCCAGAGCATTCAGGAGAGAAACATCGTTGTGTTTTGGGGAGTACAAATCAAAGATATATCCCAGAAGCTTGACAGAATGAAACTCCCATTCCAAGTCAAGCACCATATAAGACCTTCTGATCTTCTTTCTTTCTTTGCAGGAATCACTGGAACAACAAAGAGCAAAAAGGTGGCATGAGCACTGAATAGGACAAAACTCTTTTTGCCACCATACCGTTGGAAGAGACCCTTCAAAAGCAACGCTCACGGGATTATCTTTGATCGGACATCCAAAACGACATTGAAACCTCCTTAACAGATGAATTTCAGTCACGTCTGGCTGAAGACGAAAAATTTAGCGCTAGCAGGGAGGCAACCCATGCAATTTGTTGTAATTTCTGTTTTATATTTTGTGTATACATGATGTAGAAATTTTTATTTTGTGTGTTATTTTTGTAGGGAAAAACACAAACGAGGCATTTTTAGACAGAAGGAATGGTGTTTGGCAAAAATGAAAGCTAATTCATTAGCTATGGCTGAATAAGGAATGGATTCTTGAGACGCATCCTAATGAATTTATACTAAACGAGTGGCGTATTGCGTACACAATTCCGTTGCCTTAATTATTGCTTTGATTTGCTTTTCTGTTGTAATTATCTTTATTTTCGTAGACAAGATCCAGACTTTTTGACCTTTCATGATTCATTTTGTTGTTTAGCTAATAAGCTTCCTCTGGAAGATACTAGTGCTATTATTACTCACCCGTTTCAGGTACTATAAAATCAGCCCGTCATTGCACTTTGGAATGCATCTTGATTTGAGAAAGAAATACATAAAAAATGGAAGCCACTTCAAGAAGACGAGTTGAAAACATTTGTGTGTTCTGCGGTAGTAGTGTTGGTACTAAGCCACAATACGTAGAGGCAGCACATGAATTGGGTCGAGTCTTAGCAGCAAGGAATATGCACTTAATATATGGCGGAGGCAATCTTGGACTTATGGGGATCGTTTCAAAGGCTGTACAGGAAGGAGGCAGTCACGTTTTGGGAATCATCCCAAAACCCTTGGCAGAAGCAAATCTTATTGGATCATCAAACGGAGAGGAACTGATCGTGCCAGGTATGTCTGAACATTTGGTAGAAATGATTAACCGTGTTGATGCTTTTATTGCTTTGCTAGATGGCTTGGGCACATTGGAGGAAATTTTTATAGTTCTATCTTGGGCGAACCTGAACATACACCAGAAACCGCTTGGACTGTTTAATGTTGATGGATTTTATGATTTTCTTTGTGTGTTTCTTGATGATGCTCGGAGAAATAGGTTCGTGTCAAAACCTGTGAAAGAACTCCTCTTTACTGCCAGAACTGCTCCGGATCTAATAGACCAACTCATAGCTTATGAACCTCGAATTGACCCTATCATTTCAAAGATAAATTGGTCCGAGGACGATCGTGGTAAGAGGCGTCGGATTAATCTGGATCTTAACCTTTAATTTCCTGTAGATTTTCAGCTAACCAGGTACGACCTTCTTAACTCTCCTTTTACTGTTTAAGACATTGGGGACAATGTGTAGGGGTTTTTTAGGGGGTGAATCCGGTAACGCAGCGGAAGCGGTGAAAATCCGATTTTCAGATTTTAAAAATTTTTCTCGGATTAATTAAATAAACATATTTATTTAACATTCCAATAATCAAATTATGAAAATAAATTCAATAAATCATATTTAAGTGAATTTACCGAAATACCCTTACTTTGAATTTTTGTCCATTTTAGTCCGAAATTGATCTAATCAATTTTGAATGATTCTAAATCATTTCCAAGATGAACTTATGATGGTCAAAACATCAAAACACCAAAGCAACCAAAATCCCCAAAATCCAAGTCTTGGCCGAGAGCACCATTTAGGTTCCATTTTGTGCATTTTGCACTTTCATGCTTCAAGACACATCCAAATGATATCCAATCAACATGAAACTTTATATGCATCATATACACACATAAATACACAACATATATGAAAACCCCCAAATTTGGAATTAGTCATGAACCCTAATTTTTCAATTTTCACAAATTGGACAAATTAGACCAAATACATTAAATCAATTACTTCAATCATCATTCTTCCATCCAATCCAAGTCTCAACACAATGAAACAACTCAAGATCAAATCTAGGTCATTTAAGAGTGGGTCAATAACTCTAGATTAGCAACATGGTTTCAAAAACCTTAAAAGAATGTTTATAACTACAATAGTTACAAGCTTTCTTCATCACACATGCTCAACACTTTCAACCAAATTTCCATCATCAAAAACAAGAAATAATGAAAAGAATAACTTAAGAACATCACAAGATGTTGCCTAGATCCTAAGGAACAATATCCTTTCTAATAGTAAGTTTGAAAAACTTACAAAATCCAAGCTTTTCTTTAAGTTTTTCCTTTTCTCCTTCACTTGCTTTCTTTGTTATCTTTAATGGTGTTTCTTGTAAAGTGTATTAGGTTAGCTAAATGAAAATGAAATGAAAACAATTTATATTAGGGCAAAAAATTGCCTTGGCCGAATTTGCATATACCAAATGCAAGAGTATAAATTTCAATTTCATTTGCAAATTCATTAAATCAACTTGCATAAATATCTAAAAACACTTTAATGATATTTATATAAAGTCAACAAAGGCAACATAATCATTTACTTTAAATATCCTAATGTAAGATATTTATATTTTAATTAATTTAATCATTTAACAATTAATAATAATTAATTAATCAAATACACAAATATATTAAATATATGTATAATATTTACATTAAATATTAAAAACATATATTCATTTAGGATAAAAGTCAAAAAACTCATTTTGACTATTAATTAATGTGTATTTAAATTAATCAAGTATTAAATGTAAATACACAATAATTAGGCAAATGACTATCTAGTCCCTTTAGCATGTATCTTGCGTTTAACCTTTAAACGACTTTATAAATAATCAATATTATTTATTAATGTTGCTCTAGTGCTCTACGAGTATGTTTCATTATTGAGACTCTCTAGATTCAGGTATATCCGTCACGAAATCTAATTTCGTGTCCATAATCTATCCACCCGTAGATTATGACGATCACAGATAATCTCGCTGAACCATACAGGTCGAGGTCATGGCAAATGTATAATTCCTCCGTCACAGGTATCCGGATAAAACCCAGAGATATAGATGCAAACGTCAAATCTCTATCGGGATTATCCAGTCGACTATTCTATTAGCAATCTCAAAAAGAATGTTTAGAACTAGATTCTAAACTTTACCATGGGCCCATGGTTTTATCTGATTGCTAATCATATGGACTACCTATGCTCTGATACACAGAACTGACGGATCCTATCTTGATACACATAGGACACCCTGAGGATCTGTCTACACCCAACGAACAGGAGGAGGTCTGATCTTAATAGATCGGTGACGTGACTGCCGTCTAAGTGTAGAAGATGTCTCATGTGCCCCAATGGCATCTCAAGTCTAAGAATCACAAGTGCTACTCAACCCAAGAAGATTCTTATTGACGCTGGTGTACCATCCATTAAGAATCTTCGGTGAGTCGTTCAGTGTTTATCCGCTATAAACACCTACACGTCTATACTAGTCTCCAAGACTATGGTTCATTGAGAAACCATTGGAATCATATATTCCAGTATACGACATGTACCGGTCTCAACGGGTTTACTATACTGACCAAGTAGTGTAAACCTTGACCAGGAACTGTCTAAGAATGACACGTCATGATACTTCTCAATGTCCGTTGCGACGCTTTTGCAACAGTATCATGACTAATCATTCTAGGGTCATTACGTCTTTACCATATAGAAAGATAGATTATATTATAGAAACTGCATATATTATTCATATTAATAATGTTTTACAGAAGTATTTAACAGAAATACAACCGGGAATTGGCGCTCTGAGCACCAACCCCAACACAATGTCTCATTTTGGTTTGGGGGAGGAAATTAGTTGATCAGTACCTTGTTTTTAGTTTGTGTGTTGTTTTTATTTTTAGTCCAAATTTTTTCGAAAAATACAAAAAAAAAATTTGAATTTTTTTTCAAAAATTACAAAAATATTTTGCGTTTTTGCGTTTTTATTTTGACTAAAAGGGTGAAATTGGTAAAAGATAGCCGAGTAAGGAGTTTCCAATCCTGAGACGTATCTCAAGCCTATTTTCGAAATAAGTTAATTTTTGTTTATTTCATTTTGAATTATTTAATTTGTGAATTCTCCTTAAAACGGACTAAAATAGATCTTCATATGTTCAGTTGACAGGTATTATTAACATATATAGTAACATACGGACATGAGTTAAAATTGAAAAGTTTGTAATATTCAGTGCTCTAGTTTAATTGGAGGAACCATCTCAAAAAGCAGTGGAGTTAAAAAAAATCCGAGTTATTAAGTCCGTAGGGGTGTTTTAACACCTAGTGCCCTAAAACCAACTGGTTTGGGAGTCACTGGCCCAAAGCTCGCTACATGGATCAAAGATGATGCAAAAAATATATATCTGAAATCTGAGTAATTAAGTCCGTAGGGGTGTCTTAACACCTGATGCCCTAAAGCCAACTGGTTTGGGAGCCACCGACCCAACACTCGTTACATAGATGGAAGATATTATATATAAATAAAAAATAGAAAAAAAATCAAAGAAAAAATCAGAAAAATCAGAAAAATTATTCCATTGCTACCAAAAGGTGTGAAATCTGATAGAACTTTAGGACAAAAATATTACTCTCTTATCCACCGCACTCATGAATGTTGTGGGCAAAAATTAGTTGTTTAATATTTTGTTGGCTATGTATATGAAGAATGGTAAAAATAATCGGAGAATTTACTTATTCAGTAATTTAGAAAGAAACAAAACAACTAGTAACTTGGAGTAGAAGTTTCACCTGATTAGTCACTAACATCTTTATTCTCTTTTCGCTTGCCTTTTTGCTTTTGTGTGCATTAGTTTCACTACCTGATTACTTTTATAAAATGTTTGTGGGTAGCATTGCTGTAAACCCTCACGAGACTACAACTCGTCCACTAGGGACACCTAGGGGTTTAAAGGCTTGTTGCATACGCTAAATGCAACCGTGATCCCTACGAAAGTGGCTTAGTTAATTTATTTATGTTATTTTGTGTTTTGCTCGAGGACTAGCAAAATGTTAGGTTTGGGGGTGTGATGAGTGGTAAATCTATCACTATTTCCCACTCATTTAACCTAATATTTTGTAAAGTTTCTTGAGTTTTGAGAATATTTTGATGTGTTTTGTGTTATTTTGTAGATAAATAAAGTTTCAGGACATTCTGGAGGTGATTTGGGCCAAAACAGTGAAAATTGGACGAAAATGGCATTTTGGTAATTTCCCGCATCACGACGCCAAGACCTTCAGCGTCGCGACGTCTAACCTGCGCCGAACAGTGCTAACTAGACCCGGCCAAGGTTCCGGTTCCGGAACCGAATCGGAACCGGTTGGAACCGAATGGTTCGAGCGGTTCCAACCGGAACCGTACGGTTCCGGTTGGAACCGAAATTAAAAAAAAAAATACATGGAACCGTAAGGTTCCACAAGTAAATCTCAATTTTTTTTTATTAATAATAATGAGGTTTAAAATTGCAATACAAAAACATGAATGTCCACATCCTTTTTATAACCAACTCTTGGTTATTTACTTCTTCATATAAGCGATGTAGGACACAATAGCCAAATAACAAATATCCCACATCACTTATATAAAGAAAGCACTAGCCAAGAGTTGGTTATAAAAAGGATTCTATGTTAAAAGAATTTTATAAAAAAGATTCTATAAAAATGATTTGATGGTTTGAAAAAACATTATGATTATAGAATTTTTTTCTATTTTTTAAAATTTATTATTAAAAAAAAAAAAACCGGTAACCGAACCGGAACCGACCGGTTCGGTTCCGGTTCGGTTTACGGTTCCGGTTCCACTTAAGTGTCGAACTGGAACCGAACCGGAATTAACCGGTCGGTTCCGGTTCCACACTTGTGGAACCGGAAACCGGCCGGTTCGGATCGGTTCCGAACCGGAACAGAACCGCCGGCCGGGTCTAGTGCTAAGTGTGCCGGGTCCATAAATCAGAATCTGCAAAAAGTTTGACTTTGCTAACGTGCGACGTGCCACGTGTCACCTGTAGGGGTTGGTGCTCAGAGCGCCAATTCCCGGTTGTATTTTGTTAAATACTTATGTAAAACATTATTTTAGTAATAATATATGCAGTTTCTATAATATAATCTAATCTTTTATATGGTAAAGACGTAATGACCCTAGAATGATTAGTCATGATACAGTTGCAAAAGCGTCGCAACGGACATTGAGATGTATCATGACGTTGTCATTCTAAGACAGTTCCTGGTCAAGGTTTACACTACTTGGTCAGTATAGTAAACCCGTTGAGACCGGTACATGTCGTATACTGGAATATATGATTCCAATGGTTTCTCAATGAACCATAAGTCTTGGAGACTAGTATAGACGTGTAGGTGTTTATAGTGGATAAACACTGAACGACTCACCGAAGATTCTTAATGGATGGTACACCAGCGTCAATAAGAATCTTCTTGGGTTGAGTAGCACTTGTGATTCTTAGACTTGAGATGCCATTGTGGGCACATGAGACATCTTCTACACTTAGACGGCAGTCACGTCACCGATCTATTTAGATCAGACCTCCGCCTGTTCGTTGGGTGTAGATAGATCCTCAGGGTGTCCTATGTGTCAAGATAGGATCCGTCAGTTCTGTGTACCAGAGCATAGGTAGTCCATATGATTAGCAATCAGATAAAACCATGGGCCCATGGTAAGTTTAGAAGCTAGTTCTAAACATTCTTTTTGAGATTGCTAATAGAATAGTCGACTGGATAGTCCCGATAGAGATTTGACGTTTACATCTATATCTCTGGGATTTATCCGGATACCTGTGACGGAGGAATTATACATTTGCCATGACCTCGACCTGTATGGTTTAGCGAGATTATCCGTGATCGTCATAATCTACGGGTGGATAGATTATGGACATGAAATTTGATTTCGTGACGGATATACCTGAACCTAGAGAGTCTCAATAATGAAACATACTCGTTGAGCACTAGAGCAACATAAATAAATAATATTGATTATTTATAAAGTCGTTTAATGGTTAAACGCAAGATACATGCTAAAGAGACTAGATAGTCATTTCCTTAATTATTGTGTATTTACATTTAATACTTGATTAATTTAAATACACATTAATTAATAGTCAAAATGAGTTATTTGACTTATTTCCTAAATGAATATATGTTTTTAATATTTAATGTAAATATTATATATATATTTAATATATTTGTATTTGATTAATTAATTAATTATTTAATTGTTAAATGATTAAATTAATTAAAATATAAATTTTTACTTTAGGATATATTAATTAAATGACATTAGTTGCCTTTGTTGACTTAAATAAATATCTAATAAAGTAGTTTATATGATATTTGTGCAAGTTGATTATATGATTATTGAAATGAAATTGAAATTACAATTTCTTGCATTTGGTCTTGCATTTTCGGCCAAGACATATTTTTGGCAAGTATAAATTGTTTTTTCATTTTTCATTTCACTTAACCTAATACACTTTATACAAACAAACTCCATTGAAGAAACTTTGAAAGCTTGAGAGAAGAAAGACTTATCAAAGAAAAAGCTTGGAATTTAGTAAGTTTTTCAAACTTACTATTAGAGAGGAATATGTTCCTTAGGTTCTAGGCTTCAACATATGTTGTTCTTAGATAATTTCTTTCTTTATTTCTTTGTGTTTTTGTTGATGGAAGTTTGAATGAAGTGTTGAGCATGTATGGTGAAGAAAGAATGTAACTTGTGTAGTTATATGTATTCTTTTAAGGTTTTGAAACCATGTTGCTATTCTAGAGTTGTTGACCCACTCTTAAATGACCTAGATTTGATCTTGAGTTGTTTCATTGTGTTGAGACTTGAATTAGTTGAAAGATTGATGATTGAAACATTTGATTTAATGTAAATGGCCTAATTTGCCCAATTTGTGGAAATTGAAAAATTAGGGTTTATAACCTATTCCAAATTTGGGGGTTTTCATATATGTTGAGCATTTGGGTGTGTATATGATGCATGCAAAGTTTCATGTTGATTGGATTTCATTTGGATGAGTTTTGAAGCATGAAATGACCAAATGGTCAACCTTGGCACCAAATGGTGCTCTCGGCATTGTGAAGGGAAATTGGGGATTTTGGTTGCTTTGGTGTTTTGATGTTTTGAACATCATAAGTTCATCTTAGAAATGATTTAGAATCATTCAAAATTGATTGGATCAATTTCGGACTAAAATGGACAAAAATACAAAGCAAGGGTATTTCGGTAAATTCACTTAAAATTGTTTTATTGAATTTATTTTCATAATTTGATTATTGGAATATTAAATAAATATGTTTTTTAATTTATCCGAGAAAAAGTTTTGAAATCTGAAAATCGGATTTTCACCGCTTCCGCTGCGTTACCGGACTCACCCCCTAAATAACCCCTTCATCACCATCACAACCGATCTGCTAAAATGCGCCGTGCCACGTGTCAGCATCCTACGGTGCCGACAGTCATCATCGCCACGTGTGCCACGTGTCACTCCACGTCATTGCCACGTCATCAGCCACATCATCAGGTTGACCAAGTCAAACTGCCACCTCACCGCCACGTCATCATCAGCCAATCAGGAAGTGCCACGTGTCGCAATCCTACGGTGCCGACAGTCTCTTTCCCACGTGTCGCCACGTCACTGCCACATCAGCGCCACGTCAGCATCAATCATTGAGTATCTAATCCTTATCTGACACGTGGCGGATAAGAATCTCATCGACCAATCAAAAGCCGTCACGTGTCACAATAATTGAAGCCCACAACCACTCTTGCCACGTATCACCTTATCAGCTTATCCAGAATCTGCAAACCGATGAACCAGAGCGTGCCACGTCGACAGAAGCTGGCGTAGCGACGCCAAAGAGCTCAGCGTCGCGACGCCCGAAGCCTACCCGCGCCTATAAATTCAGCTTCAAATTTTAGAATTTGTTGTACCACTCTCTCTCTTCTATTCTATATAAAGAGAGAGTTTCTCTCTCTAGTTTCTTTTAGTTTTTTTTAGTTTTTAGTTTTGTAAATAATTTTAATTACGTTTTGTTAATATAGTAATTTACTTTTTACTTTTTACAGTTTTTACTATTCACATGAGGAAGTAACTTCCCCAGCTAGGGTGAAAGGTAATTCTTTTATTATTACTATTTAGATTAATCTCCCTTAAAAATAATATATTCACTATTTAAAATATTGACTTAAAAAGGATACCGCCAGATTGGTCGGTTGGTAATTCATTTTAATCTGGTTTAAACCTGACTAATAAAGGATACCGCCAGATTGGTCGGTTGGTAATATTATCACAAGTTTATATATTATTTTATGGGAGATATCTAAAAGAGTAAATAGTAAAAGTAATTCATTTTACCTTAGCATTTTATTTTATTTTACTTTTCAGCTTTTACTTTATGTCTTTTACTTTTCAGCATTTTTACTTTATGTCTTTTACTTTTAAGTTTTTACTAGCCCTAATTATGTGTTAGTTATCTGGGGTTGTGATGAATTCTAATATCACCGGTTTATAAGGGGTTATTTTATAGTTTGGGTAATTTAAAGGTTACTTATTAAGTCTTAAGCTTAATGCTTCTTGTTGTCTGATCACCAATAAGATTGATGTGGTAAATCTAAAATGAACTAGACATAGGGATTTTAGGTTTCAGCCTTAGACTTAATAGCCCACGATCTTCCTTGAGGATAGATAACCCTTTAATAGATTTCCTTACAGGATAGACATATACCTGTCGGGCGGGGGTGGGTAGGTATAATTGGAACTTGGAACTAAATTAATGAATCCAGATAATTTGGTTGACATAGACATATGGTTCAATTGGGTTAAACTGGGTATTTGCGTCTGACCATCGACATAGGCTTTTGCATAATTTAGTGTTCCAGGTTAGTAAACTGATTTATTACACAAACATAAAATAATCACTTCATCTTTTAAAAGATATTAGAATGATTTACAACCCTAGATCTTTGTGTCTTTTGTTATTTTCCTTAGTATTTTCTTTTATCTTTTTATTTATTTATTTATTTTGCAAAACTACAATCAACCAAATCAATCATGCAATCATTCTCTTATCCCTCCATTAGATATCTGTAAATAAATAGATTCAATAATTAATAACAATAGTATGAATTAAGTCCTCGTGGGATCGATATTTTTATACTACTTGAACGATACATGCGCTTGCGTTATACGCATGTGTTTACGCCGGTCACCAGGACCTAGTAATTACTACTCATGTAAGTCATGATATTTCAGCAAGCAACATTATCATGTCATTTGTAGCTAAAACAATATGGAAGTCATGACAAGCTATCTGTAACAAACGTTAGCACCCGTGTATAATATTTGTCCATGTTATGGCTGTTAGAATATTTTATTCTAATTATGGGCTTAATATTAATTGTGATACATGTTTTAATAAAGCGGTAAGATAATTGGTTTTATAATAGAAAATGTGAAGCCCAATTGTCTGATCTAATAAAGTGGGCTGCACTCTATTATTTGATGTGTGGATATTAGAGCGGGCTCTGGAATTGTTATGAGCTTTTGATGGGTGAGCCCATTACACTCCATAAATTAGTGAGCTAAGGTCTCACCATCACTCTCCTATATAACTTATTCAATAAGTTACCTTTATAATTAATTAAGTTTTTTCTCTCTCTCCTTAATGATTTAATTATCATTATTAAAGGCCAAACAAAATAATACAAGCTTTGATTTAAAGTTGTATTATTGAGATGTGATGTGATGAAAATCTTCATACTACATATCTCTTCTTACGCATATATAAATGATGATATGCATACGGGTTTGATAGACCTAACAAGGCATGTGTGTGAAATTACCGAGAGCAATTGCAAAGAAATTAATAAGGCAGAGAGAGAGAAATAGAAGCATAAGGAAATATCTTCATAAGGTTTGGAGAAAATTAAGGCATACGGAAGCTTAATAAGGCAAGTAAGTTTCTCACCATCAAGAAGTGGGGAGCAGAGGGTGATCTCCTCAATGCAACTTTTCAACAGATCAACAGAAATTTCCGCTGCAGATATGGATTCTAAATCAGGTACGCTCCCTGGATCATCCGATTAATTCTTTAATTGTATTCTAAGCACTTGTGTTAATTGTCCTGTTGCTAAATAAATTCTAACATGTGGTATCAAAGCTTCAGGAACACAATCTTAGAATCTATGGATTTTTCATAAAGTTGAAGAAAAATCTGTTGAATTTTTTCGGATAGATTTTTGTTAGATCCATATTATTTTGATCGGTTGGTGGATGTTATTAATTAATCAAAATTTTAAGAACATAAGATTATTGGATTAATTATTAAATCAGATCAGTAAATTTTGAGACTTATGAACACTGAAATTTAGGTGAAAGAAATTCGAACCTGAAGAGGGATGGGGTTTTCTGACTATTCGGCTGAAAGCAAACCATTGTTTTGAAAGCAAAATTTTGCTTTTCGAAACAATAACAGTAGGTTTGCTGAATTTGGAAAATTTTCTTTTGCATTATTGTTGTTGGCTTTGAAAAGTCAATAAAGGCAGCAAATTAAAAAAAAAAGTGAAATGATAATTGATCATGATATATGGTTGTTGTCTGCGAGCGCGTGTTGCACACGTACGCATGATTCCGATTGACCATATTTCAGTTTGATCCCCTGGATAATAGCACACAGGTCTAAGTTATTAAAAATGATCCTTGAATTTCATTTTAATTTCATTTTAATTTCAGTTTTATCCCAAAATTTACAATAAAGTTATAATTAATTTGTGTGACAATTTAAGAGATAAATTGTTATCTCATAAAGTTTTATTTATACATGGGTATAAAAATTGTCACTGGTTAGAGAAAATTAATTGTCTCTCATAAAGAAAAAATTCAATGCAATTAATTTATTTGTGACATAGATAAATATGAAGGATTATTTATCTCATAAATTTTGTCACAATATTCACGAATGTAATTTTATGGACAATTCAGCCTCTTGTCTATAAAGAATAAAATTACATTATAAAGGTTATTTTACAAGATAATATAAGGTGTCCCCGATGTGAGAATTTCTTATGAGTTTAGTGGAACTGCAGCCACCAAAGTGACATTTTTCATTGAATCTCTTAAGTGATGACGGTCTCACATGTTTTAGGGATGTTTCTATTTTTTGATGTGCAGTCTTCAGTCCAAAGATGTGGATTGTATGTTAAATTTTAGAAATGTTACATATGAGACATATGGTTGGGAATGGACTAGTCTGAGTGGTTTATTCACCCAAAGGTGGTAAACTTACGAGGATTGGATAAGTTTCTGAATCGTCTTATATGAAGAATTTTTAATTACATATTGTATATTCTGCCCAAAGGTGTTTATACAGTGATGTGCTAAAATTCTTGGTATAATACTCTTTTATGACTTGTAGTATTTATTATCTTGTGTTGTGCTTAAACTAAATAATTGCATTGTTATTTGTTTTTCAGTCACCTTTTCAGTTAACAACAACACTGTGACTATAGAGATGTTGACTGGCTCCAATTTTAAAGTGTGGAAGATAGATGTGCAGTTGGCTGTGGAATTAGCAGATATAGATCTTGCTATGGATACTCCTAAGCCAGCTGATATTAATAGTTCCAGTACTGATACGGATAAGTAGCTGCATACAGTATGACATAAGTTGAATCGCATGTGCTATTTGACTATAAAGAGATCTATTTCTGAGCATTTGCTAAATGGTCTTCCAGAAACCTCTATAGCAAAAGATTTCCTGACAGCAGTATCTGAAAGATATAAAGTCTCAATCAATGTAGAAATTGGTACCCTTCTGAAGCAATTATACTCAATGAAGTATAATGGTAATGGAGGTGTTAGGGAGTACATTTTGATGATGGTCCATATTCAGAACAAGTTGAAAAATCTTAACATTGTTCTTCCTGATGCTTGCATTGTCCATCAATCATTGAATACTCTGCCTACAGAGTTTGGTACAATTGTAACTACTTACATTCAAGGGAAGAACCATGGAATGTTAATGATTTCATTGTCATATGTGTTACTGAGGAAGAGAAACTTAAGGCAGAGCATACAGATGCAGCTCTCATTGTTTCTAAGCCTCACAAGAAAGGTAAGAAATCTAATTTTTCAGCTTCTGGTAATGTTCAGAATTACAATAAAACTGGTCAGACAAGTGCTGTGGGTGGTACTAAAGGTGTCTTCAAGAAAGAACTTAAATGTTTTTTTGTAAAAAGAAATGGAATAAGAAGTCAGAGTGTTCCAGGTATAAAATTTGGTAAGGGAAACATGGGCATTTAGATAACTTTTGGTTTTTATTGTATGTGAATCCAATTATGTTAATGCCACATCCAGTTCTTGGTGGCTTGTGTTGCGTTTTTCTATTATAGTCCCAAGATCATTCAAGCAATGAAAATATGTGAATACAATAAAGAAGTATGACAGAATCATACTTACAATGATCGGATTTGCGATGCGTTGAACAACAAAACTTTTCCATTCCTTGAAGCTCTCGGCAATGGCCCTCTTTTGTGCTCCAAGGTTTCGGTCAAGCTCCTCCATGTATGTCTGATGAGCGGAAAATATATCAATATTTACCGCCCATTTAACTTAATATTTTGTTTAGTTTTCTCGGGTTTGATGAACGTTTTGATGTATTTTATTTTATTTTGCAGATAAAATAATATCGGGTCTCAATGAAACATTTAGGATGAAATATGGGTCAAATAAGGGCAATTATTGGACTTGATATTTAATTTTGGAGATTGGAAACTTGAAAGGGCGTTTTTGACGAAGTGCAGTTTTGGAAATTACAGTTTTGCGCATCTGTCATATTTTGGGCATAACTTTTTACTCCGATATCGGATTGAGCTGATTCAAGTTCCAGATTAAAGAAGACTCAAAGATCTACAGCTTTGAAAGGGAAATATTTCCGAATTCTGAAGATTTCATGACCGAAATTGATGAACCATCCAGAAGTGTGTGATGTGTAATTATTAAAGTCATTATCAATCATTTTCAAAGAAAAATATAAATTAATAAATAATTATAAAAATTATAATCAAATCCCACCAAACAAGATAAGCAATTAGTGGAGCAATTATGGATTTGGTGGAGTAATTAGTGGAGAAATTAATAATGGATTTGGTGGAGAATTTGATGGATGATTTGATGGAGGCAAAATTTTGCCTATAAATACCAAGCCATTTCATTTGTGAAATTCATACTTTCTTCTTTGAAATTCCTTAAGAATAAATAAGAAGATTGTATCTAGTTTGTTTATTTTCAGTTTTCAGTAATTAATTTTCGCTTTCGCACTTTCTTTTCTTTACTTTTCAGTTTTTACTTTCCGCAATTTACTTTTACGCACAAACATTTTCTTTCTTTACTTTTGCGGTTTTTATTTTTTTCAAGCAATGAGGAGGTAATTATCCCTTGCTGGGGTGAAAGGTAAAGTTTTTATTATTTCTATTTAGATTGATCTCCCTTAATTATAATATATAAACGATTTAAAACCTGACTTAATGAGGATACCACTATATTGGCCGGTTGGAAATTAATTATAAATTGGTTTTAACCTGACTAAGTATGGATACCGCCTGGTTGGTCGGTTGATAATTAATTATTAATTTGACTTAATCAGGATACCGCCTATATGGCTGGTTGGTAATTATCACGCAAAGTTAATATATTATATTAAGGGAGATATCTAAAATAGTAGTAATAAAAGTTGATCCTCTAACCCCATCATTTTCTTTTATTGTACTTTTACTTTATTTATTTCAGCAATTTACTTTCAGCAATTTACTTTTATTTTATTTTTTACTTTTTACTTTTTACTTTTTACTTTTTACTTTTTACTTTTTTTTTTTACTTTCAGCAATTTACTTTTCAGTATTTAATTTTCAGAATTTACTTTATGTCTTTTATTTTATTTAAATTTTTACTACCCGTAAATATGTGTCGTAACTAAGCCAGTTATCTGGGGTTGTGATGAAATCCAATATCACCGGGTTATAAGGGGTTAGATTATAGTTTTGGTAATATAAAGATTTATTTATTGAGTCTTAATCTTAATGCTTTTTCATTAACTGGCCATTAATAAAATTGAACTGGGAAACTTAAAATGAACTAGACATATGGATTTTAAGTTTAAGACCTTAGACTCAATAGTCCACGATCTTCCTTGAGGATAGATAACCATTTAATAGATTTCCTTACAGGATAGACATATACCTGTCGGGCGGGGGTAGCCATAATTGGAACTTAAACTTAATGAGTCCAGATAATTTGGTTGACATAGACATATGGTTCAATTGGGTTAAACTGGGTATTTTTCTTACACATAATTTAGTGTTCCAGGTTAATAAATCAATATATTACCCAACTTTAAGATAACCACTTCATCTTTAAAATGATATTGGAAGAAATCACAACCCTAGATAGTTTTTAATATTGAATTTTCTTAAAACCTATTTTCGAATAATTTTATTTACTTGTTTTTAAATTTAGAATCGTCACCATTTCAAATCAATCAAACAACTTGTTAGATACTAGTAATCATTTGACCTCATAAAATTAATAGATTAGATATTAAGTCTTCGTGGGATCGATATTTTTATACTACTTGAACGATATGTGCGCTTGCGTTGTACGTGTGTGTTTACGCCTGTCAATGTCCTACAAGCTCCAAGCTTTGATTTGAGATTCCATGCTCGAGGGTTTGTTTCCCTATCACCTTTAGATGACTCTTTAGTGTGCTAGCACTTGGAAAGTTTGCCATAAAATTTCCCTAAGGCTTCTTGTAGTTCTCGGCATTGAGAAGAACAAAGGAGAGAAAAATGGCCCAAGGCCGAAAATGAGAGGGAGATGGAGAGGGAGAGAAGAGTGTTAGTTTGTTGTAATGTGTATATGGTATTTGATTTTCAAAAACAAATACCAATTCACTCTTTTCCAAAAAGGTACAAGGCAATTAAGGCTTCCAACAACTCACATCACTCATGAATAGTGACTAGTTGTCAATCACTAAAAGGTAACTTGACATCCATCACTAAAGTGAGGCATGATGTGACGCGCGATGTGACTTGTGGGCCCCACTTGATTCGAAATGCGAGTGGGCTCGCAAACACTCCTGGGCTCGGGTTCGCTAATTCCGAATTAACAAATTTTCCGTTGCGACGTAATTAAATCAAATTTAATTAAATAATTTTACCTAGCAAAATTACTATTCACGTCGCTGGCGAATTAATTCTAAATTAACTCGTTTCCCCGAATTAAAATCCAATTTTATTTCCACGTCGAAATCTAATTTCGTATAATATGTCAAATATATTATTTTATCGATTAATTCCAAATTAATCGTTCTCTCTCTTTAAATAATATTTTATCCTAGATAAAATATCTCCGTTATTAATCCCAGATTAATTTTATCTCTCTATTAATTAATCCCAGATTAATAATGTGCGAGTCATACGTCATCGGTGAATCTTCGGGAAGCGACCCATGAGATCCCCGGATATGTTGGCAGTAAATTCGGTCGTCGGACTATCCGAACACGTACGTACCTAGTACTACGTTTTTAACGATTTACAAGACATGGTTGGCTTCTAGCAAAACACCGTGCCTACCCAATTCTCTAGAAATATTCTTAAAGGAATATGTAATATGTATCAGGCGTAGTATACGTAGTATTGCGTATTGTGATCCAGTATCGGATGTCACATGCTAGACCTGGGGCTGGAATTGTGTCTGCCCCTTACAAAACACATATCGGATCTCTGGTAACTAGTCTCTATAATCGGATAAACATGACCTAGTCATAATATCCGATAGCTGCAGCATATAAGAGCACAAGTTCCGTATCCTACGTGATCATCATCTCCAATATGACTGGAGTGATACTTCCATCTTGACATCACACCCAATACACTACGATTCTCAATATATCCAGAAGAGACGTACATAGAACCGGTTAAAGCCCTGGACGACCAAAACCAAAGTATATTGATTGTCGCAAGTATTAGCGGTGCAAGTCTCAGGTTAAGACCAAATACACCTACCCTGATTCGGACTCCCATAAACACACAGTCATACTACCAATGGGATTCCGAGGGGTCTATCCAAAGCGAAGCTGTTTCCGTACCATCGGTAAACACAACCTCCTATTACACTGCATGAGTATCCAATACCCAAATATATGAGAACTATGTCGTTATGCTCCCACAATGCGCACAAGTGTAATACTAGTCTATTCCGTATTATCGATGTCCAATCTCGATAATACTACGACTATGGATTATTTAATGATTAAACCTTCATGGATTGATACTATCTCATATCATCTCAATCTGAAACTAATCATAATGACCTTTTATCATTTATATATCCCGGTAATCTAATTACAAATGATAAAAGAGCAATTTCCTTTGTCACATAGTTAATTTGTACAACAGCACCATGATCTATACAAATAGTGATGCTATAGGTCATAATTGTCCAACAATCTCCCACTTGGCCTATAGCCAATCACTCAAGTGTCCTACACTTAAACTATGTACGGGTCGCTCAAACTTCTGCTGAGAAACTGCTTTCGTCAGCAGATTTTCAAAGTTATCATCTGATGCGATTTATTCGATCATCACATCGCCACGATGTCTGATCCGAACGAATCAGATGAATAGTTGAAGTATATACTTGGATCGTTGATGAGACCATTAATTATTTAGCCTGTGCTGTAGCCTAGCTCAGCTTCTAACAGAACTATTCCTAATCTAATTAGGATTATTAAGATTCAAATGGCTTCTATTGCTGCCTCAACTGCAGCAATATTCCGCTTTTGTTGCTTATTCGGTAACAACATCTTGCTTGGAAGATTTCCAGCTCACTGTTCCGTTATTCAAACTATATAGTATCGTTATTACGACTTATAGTTATTTTTATCGGTTAGGAAATTTACAATAGTGAACCCAGTCACTTCAAGTTCTCATTCTCCATAGTATAAGAAAGTATCCTTAGTTCATCTAAGATACTTAAGGATGTTCTTAATATCAATCCAGTGACTATCACTTGGATTGGCCTGATTGTGACTCCATATGCTCAAAACATATGAGACACCAGGTCGCGTACATTTCTTTCAATGTACGAGTTCTCGGAGAGTGCCAACAACTTTTAGATCTATCCCAGTAGATCTTTATTCCTAGAATAAAAGTTGTCTCTCCCAAGTATTCTACGGAGATTTTTTCATGAAAGCCAAGCTTTCACCGATTGTATTATGGGAATGTCATTTCCAAGAAATGATATATCATCATTATGTAGGACAATCACTGTCAGTGCGCTCCCACTAACCTCCTTATATACACAAGAATCATTATCGTTTTGAATTAAATCATATACTATTATGATTACACCAAAACTATGCAGTTCCAAGAACGCAATGCTTGCTTCAATCCATCAATGGATCGAATTAACCTGCAAACCTTGTTTGCTTGTTGTGGTACGACAAAATCGTCAGGATGTTGTAAACATCATCCTAAAGGTTTCTGTTTCAGGAAAGCGATTTTGACATTCAAGTGACATATTTCATAAATGAAACATGCAGCATTAGCAATCATTATCCAAATGGATTTAACCATGACAATAAATAAAAGGTTTCGTCGTAATCGACACAATGTTGATAACGATACCTTTTTTCGCTACAAGCATAGCTTTGTACATTTGTATGTTGCCATCCATGTATATCTTCCTTGAAGACTTATATAGTACCAACAGGCACAATGCCTTCCGGTACATCAACCAGTGTCCAAACTTGGTTGGTATACATGGAATCTATTTCGGACTTCATGGCACTTTGCCATAATAGGGAGTCGATACCTCGTATCACTTCCTCATACGTAGTCAGTTGTCTTCCTCAATAAGATTGACATCTACTTGAGGTGAGATCAGAAACCCATACCTCCCAGGTTATTTTCTGACTCTCTCCGACTTGCGCGGTTCTTGTGTATTTGAAGATTGTGGTACAATTTCATCCCTAATGAACTGTTTGTGTTCCATTAAGGAATCGGTGCCTAGAACAGTATTACTCTGATTTTCATCGAGTTTTACTTTTCTCCCACTTACCACTGCATATAGGTATTCCACTTAGGAAAACCGCATGGCGAGCAACAATTACATTGTTCTCTTGTGAGATGTATAAGTACTATACTTTGGTTACCCAAGGATAACCTACAAATTAGGCACTTATCCAATTTGGGTTTTAGTTTGGTATCATCCAAACATATGCCTAGCATTCCAAAATCTTCAGGAATGAGAAAACTCGGTTTCTTTCCTGTTCATATCTAATATTGTAACATCCCGCCTATGCCAGGATGCTACCGTCAGGAGACAGAAAACCCATCTCCATAAGCCTCTGATTCTGACGAAAATTCGGCATGATGTATGTAGAACATCATGCAACCTGGCTTATAGCCAGCATCCATATACAACATAATCATCAAATCTCGACCTTAGGTCGGTATCTCAACATCAAGGCCTCAGGCTTGAACTCAAAAATAAAACTAAACTATTACATATGCATTAATAAATACAAATACAAAATAAGAAGTCGTGATGACCCATAACTCGACCCAGGACTCAAGACTCTCTTGACTGCAATTGGGGCGATCCACTGTCTTCAAAGTCTTCACCGAACCTCTACTGGTTCTATATGACAACTACCGACCTGCAAAACTACAATTGTTGTGGTGTGAGTCATAAGACTCAGTAAGTAATCATGCAATTCTTATAAGTTTGAATTAAATGTTTATTTCTTATTCATTTCACAAACCTGACACTTTGTTACTGTACCTTTAACTGAATCACCACCTGCCAACTTCTGTTTGCTATTTACACTATCAAACACCTATAATACATATATATATTCCTATATCACCAACATAAGAAGTCTCATCATACTACTGATGCACTATACTGAATTCTACATACTCTCTATACTCGTTACGAATCTGGTTCAAGTATTTACTATAACTTTCTCTTTTTCACCATCTTGAAATGTCATCAAATCGGACAGCTAAAGTATTATCCTGTCAATTATTTAATCCTTGTGGACATATATATGTTACCACTTTAATCATTATCTTGTATTCTTACTATATGTTCTTTCTATGTAAGCATATAACTCATTCATGCATCATTGATACATATTCATTTGAAATAAGATCATGCTACTATGCACTCGTACTTTACAACGTGATACTTCTTTTATGAACGTGCTCTACACAAAGTTAACCATATATGCATACTGATGTAGCCATGTCATAAATATTTATGTCAACTAAATACTTTTAAATGATAACTAAAATATATGATTTATATGCATAATTTGCAAAC
This sequence comes from Zanthoxylum bungeanum, assembly GCA_019454045.1. Classification (NCBI taxonomy): domain Eukaryota; kingdom Viridiplantae; phylum Streptophyta; class Magnoliopsida; order Sapindales; family Rutaceae; genus Zanthoxylum; species Zanthoxylum bungeanum. Next base: position 83,170 of record SKCR01039344.1, read on the forward strand.
TATACTCTACTTATCATGCAATGCTTTCATAAAATACTTCTTGAAATCTTTTCTGAACAGCTGTTTTGGGAAAACCCTTTCTGAACACTCTTTGCTGAAAAATTTACTTGAAAACTAGTTTCTACTTTAAAATTCTGAATCACTCGTAAAACCGATGTTTCTGAGAAGTTTCTTTTCTAAAAAGCTCTTTTTGAAAGCTGTAACTGAAAACTGAAATTTGAAAAACTATTTCTAAATTTTGTTTCTGAAAACTGTTTACTAAAACTGAGTTCTGAAATCTGGATACATTAAATCTGAAAACTATGCACTGAGAGTCTGAAAACTGAAAACTGCTCTACGTCCAGGACCATAACTCAACTGGACGTCTCTCTACACCCAGGACCATAACTCAACTGGGTGTACTCTATGCCCAGGACCATAACTCAACTGGGCATCTCTGAACTGGTGGTGCTTTACGCCCAGGACCATAACTCAACTGGACGTATCACACCACAAACTGGAACTGGGGGTGCGGATCAATGCTACCACCCAAGCTCTGAAACCAGGATTTCGGGGATATGTCAACCCTAGTCCTGCTTGAGGATCAGAAAGCGTCCCCTCAGTCCTCCATATGTTCACATGTGTTTGAATCCGTCAATTCCAACTGTATCTCAAGTTACATACTGGGGTGAGGTTTTACCTTATGCCCCGAAAACCATATAATCATAATATGTATCTTAAAACTGAAAGGAAACTTTTTCTGAAATATATTGTCTTTCAAAACATTTGAAACTTTTCTTTGAAACATTGGATTCTTTGAAAACATTCTTATCTTTTGCTCAACTGCTGAAAACCTTAAAACACGCATATGCAAATGCACTTCTCATGATCCTTTTTACCTTAGCCATGTTTTTTTTTTTATCTGCTCATCTTTCACTATCATATTCTGAAACGTTTCATTCATGTAATGCATGTATTTCACACTAGTATACATATAGTCATAACATGTTTTCCCCATAAACATGGTTACTTATACTAACACATTCTTTCTTTCTCATATTCGACACTGTTATGCGAACTAATGACTACAAGTCTCATGCATTCATGCCACAAGAATGTATATGCAAAACACTTCTAATACTAATTTACTAATTCCGTAATTATGCTCACACACACGATATCGAAGCTCTCCTCTTATATCAGATTTCAAACATATACGGATTTCAACTTCTTAGTTCTTCAACTTATTTACCATTTCTTAACTAGCAACTTGTGCTCAAGAATCTCATGAAAAAACTTATATGTATTCTCATGCAATGCATATTCTACTCATTTATGCTCTCTATCATCTTATATACATGTATCTATACTCATGATGCTAAATATATATATATATATATATATATATATATATATGTTCATTCCCGTATGAACTTGAACATTTGCATTCATACTATCCTTATACACTCATACATATTTAATTACGCCAATTTATATACTTACTAATTCATATTTACTCGTGTATACTAACATTCTTATATAATGCATAAATTACATACTTTCACTAATATCACTAGTCCCATTCCCTATGGTGTAGTTTTCTACAACCCCCAAACCCAGTCTCAAATATGTTATATTCATACACTTTATCATCTTATACTTTCAAACTTAAGCTTAGTCGGGTCTTACTTACATTATTATATATCTACACACACTCTACTATATGATTATAACACTATACTTATATCATTTCTTTACTATCTATAATTGGAACAAAACACGTAGCACGAGTATTCATCGCATGAGTTACTTACCTGGCTTGGCGGACACTCATAATCCCGGTCCGATCTGTCAAAACAAATCATGAAACGTAATCAGAACCACTATTTGCGGAACTTTAGACATTTCTAAAATAAACTTCGGATCCTTCTCGTATTACACGAATCCTCTCTGATTCTACCGTTCAAACTTCATTACTCTAATATATGCTCATATACTATTCTAAACTAGCTAGATGGTTCAGATTCTCATTTTACACGTTTGCGGCAAAACTTGCGAAAACGTTTCCGCAAACGCTACGGAAGGGTCTCGAACCCTCCGAACTAATCCAGAATTACTCAATTACTCTCGCAATATCATATTTATATCTTAACCAAGGTTACGGTCATCTACGCTCAATCGCGCGAGAAACTCTGTTTTATCGGAAACTTGCTAATTCTACCGGATCGATCAAATCTAATCCGTTTCTCCCCGGATTCTACCACATTTATCGTTTTAACATATTAAATCACGACCAATTCGTTTCATGCTAATTCGCTACACTACGGAACTACCGGAAACATCCGAATATAAAACTGTAAACTTTAAAATAACAAATTCTAAACGGAGAGTTATACCGAAATTCCGAGGGCATATTCGGACTCCCAACGGCCATACGAACACGCTGGTGTCGACGGAATTCCGATCGGAGCTACTGTTCATTTTGGGTTCTGGTGTTCGACGGAATTCCTCATTTCGCGTGCAACCGGCCGCTGTTCGGTGAAATCGATTCCACATACTCGTAGTACTCTCCGAGGGCTTCGATTTGGTAGGTGGCTTAGGTCGTGAAACGAAGCGACGAGCCCGGATCGACAAACCCACGCACGCCTCTTTGCCGATCGCCGGCCACCAGCACATCCCACTTCGCGGACGAAGCCGTCGGTGGTGGTCCGCCGTCGTGTGAAGGTGGCCGGATGCTACCGGCGCCACATCTCTCTCTCTCGCGTACGTACTGCTTCCCTTTTTTTTTTTTTTTCCTTTTTGATTTCTGTATTAGGCTAATAATAATAAAAATAATCATAATAATACAAAATATCTATACCCATAAATTACCAAAATGCCCTCACTTATAAGGGCATTCTCGGAAATCATCGATTTTGAGGCCCTTCTGGCACGATTTTTGAAAAAACATTCAACGCAAAAGTTGTTCGTCTCTGAAAAACGAGTCCGATGGTTCAAGAACTAACTCGATCGGAGTTCATTTGCCAATTTCGTGACCAAAACTGTAAACTTTACGCGTATAATGAATATTATGTAACTGATTCCTTGAAACGACGCGTCTTCTGATGCGACAACTCTTCACTTTATATTATTCCGACCCATATGACATCGCTTGAACTCTTATTCTTCGTTATCATTCTATTCCGAGACTATAATGTCAGTCTGAAATCTTCTAGAACAGTCCCGAAAATCTGGGATGTTACATTCACCCCTCCTTATAAAAATTTCGTCCTCGAAATTTCTCCATCCCTATAACTGCTGATTCGAACCCGGTCGATCGTGCGGAAACTACCTTACTCTAAAATCCACTGATATCGCTTCTCTGTCCCAACTATGAACTAACCAATATCTATAAACTAGAATCCATAATGGCTCATCTACGACTTTAATATGACTATATTGGTCTGTTTCTCATGTCTGACTATTCTAATCTGGTTCCTATCTCTAGCTGTACTGTTCTGGTTCTTATCTCAAATCCTCTGGCCTCACACGGGCCCTATACTGATACTATCTTATTCTTGCTAATTCTCTGATTAAAAGGGCCGCAAAAGTACTTACTTAATCTAATCTCTTCCCATACGGAGATAGCTAATCTGTACACATCAATCGAGTCACCCATGGACTCAAATTCAAGCAAGCAAAGCACTTAATAAAAGAATCAAATCATATCGAACAATCGTAGAAGATACATACAAAGACCTAAGTGGTCTTTACCAAACTGAAGACAATCTCTGGCAGCTGGATCCCCACAATTGCAGTCACAGACTTCTAGACTATGCTACCGACTCTGACTCTTAAACCATGCTCTGATACCATCTTTGTAACATCCCGCCTAGGCCAGGATGCTACCGGCAGGAGACAGAAAACCCATCTCCATAAGCCTCTGATTCTGACGAAAATTCAACATGATGTATGCAGAACATCATGCAACCTGGCTTATAGCCAGCATCCATATACAATATAATAATCAAATCTCGACCTCAGGTCGGTATCTCAACATCAAGGCCTCAGGCCTGAACTCAAAAATAAAACTAAATTAGGAGTCGTGATGACCCATAACTTGACCCAGGACTCAAGACTCTCTTGACTGCAATTGGGAAGATCCACTGTCTTCAAAGTCTTCACCGAACCTCTGCTGGTTCTATATGACAGCTACCGACCTGCAAAACTACAAACTGTTGTGGTGTGAGTCATAAGACTCTGTAAGTAATCATGCAAATGCTTATAAGTTTGAATTAAATGTTTATTTCTTATTCATTTCACAAACCTGACACTTTGTTACTGTACATTTAACTGAATCACCACCTGCCAACTTATGTTTGCTATTTACACTATCAAACACATATAATACATATATATATTCCTATATCACCAACATAAGAAGTCTCATCATACTACTGATGCACTACACTGAATTCTACATACTCTATATACTCGTTACTAATCTGGTTCAAGTATTTACTATAACTTTCTCTTTTTCACCATCTTGAAATGTCATCAAATCGGACAGCTAAAATATTATTGTCACGACCCCCTCCCTAGGGCGGGCCCAACCCTAGAAAGAGGTCCGCAAACAACTTCAGCTCGAGCATTCTATATGTCACACCAACCATATAAAAGTGCACAAAAATTACATCATAGATTACAAATCCCAAAATTTTACACCAATAATAAGATTTACAACACAAGTCTTAATAATATGCAAATGACGACTCAAATGTCTGGACTAACCCGAAAATACAACTGTGGCACGTGGATCCAAATCTGGTACTGCTCCTGCTATGCTCGCGAACTACCTGGAATGTTTGGGGGAAGAGGGGAGTGAGCTTAAAAAGATCAGCAAGTAAGCACTCATACTCTCAACATGACCTCACCGACAAAATAGGAATATATATATATATATATATATATATATATATATATAAGTGTATGTATATATATATATATATATATATATAATATAAATGATAATTAATATATGAAAATATCAGTTAAGATATATAACAACTGTCTCAGGCAGAACATACTCACAACAACACATCTCAATCAAACAAGGTTTGCTATCCGGATTCAGTATAATAATGGATTGAAACCAATGGGAGAGTACCTCATCACAACTCCCAAGGTTTCCCACCATATCAAAACCAATGGGAGAGTACCTCATCACAACTCCCAGGGTTTTCCATCATATCATCTCGCATAATATGCAAGAGGGGGATTGAACCACACACCTCTGCTAATCTCGCATAATCTCGCATATCCGACCATTATCATACTAAATCCGGTAGCGTAACAATAATCTCACACAGCATCCAATACAACACATCCCATCTCATTTCATCCATCAACTCATCTCAAAATCACATAGTACTCAATACTTCAATTCATAGTACAAATATATAATTTATATCTCAAATTATTATTCACCATTTATGTTCTCATGCTATCGATTACTCAGTCAATTTTCCAACATACATATATAAATATATGAAAATAACATATATTATAATATCATCTCAATAATCATCACTCAACAATGCAAACATCCATCAAACATGGTTGCTAATCCGGGTTAAGTATAATAGTGGATTGAAACCAATGAGAGAGTACCTCATCACAACTCTCATGGTTTCCCACCATATCAAACCAATGGGAGAGTATCTCATCACAACTCCCAAGGTTTTCCATCATCTCATACCACCTGATGTATCATCACATCTCATCTCCGACCACTATCATACAAAACCCGACTGCATAAAACAAGAACACACATCATCCAATACAATCACATCTCGCATTCAATCCATCAATCTCATCTCAATAACCAGGAATTCATATTTATCATGCTTTCAATTGTTCAATGTTATATCTCAACAAAATATATTTAATATAAATATATATAATTATAATTATACCATTATATTTATATATACCGACTCTCACAACAACCATCAATCATCAAACAATTATGTTAAGAGAATCACCACGGAGTGTACTTACCTCTATCCACGGAAATGCCCTGAATAAATCTATATCCTCGCTAAGAATCGAGCTCCAACGATCTCCAAATCTCTCAAAGAAAGATCCACTGGTCAGCAAACATCTCAAGGATCACAGCGACGAACGGCTTCGGAACTTGCTGATACAACCGGGCCCCACAACGAAAATCAGGACCCACAACCAAAAATCGGGCCCCACAACCAGATACTTTCAACGGTGAATATATATACCTAAATGCTCGTATAATCGAGAGCAACAATCTGATACGTTCAGATTGCCGATCCAACGGTCGGATCTCAAATTCCAGTACAAATCCCGAATTACCGATAATCGCAATACAGAAAACAACCCAAACGATGTCGGATCAGGAAGTGACCACTGGCGTTGGAAATATCTCAGCCTGAAAAGTGTTCACTCGCCGGAGGTGGCCGTCAAAAGTGATCGGAGACGGCCGGAAAATGCAGAAAGTCCGGCGGTGAGTCGCTCCCTTTCAGCGGCGCATGGCGGCGCATTCGGAGGCTGATGGTCTCGATATCGGTGGCTCTGGAAAGCTGACGTCGGCAGCTACCTGGAGTTTCAGCGCGTGGCGGCGGCTGATCGACGGTAAAGCGACAGCGGCTGTTGTAAGTTTAGGCAGAGAGAGAGTGTGTGAGAGAAAAATAGGAGAGAGAGAAGGAATTTTTTTTTTTTGCTTATGCTTCTCTGTTTTCTTTTTTTAGTACGCGTCTCCCTTTCTCTTTCTTATATAATCTTTCAAAATGAAAATCTCTCAAAAGCAAATCTGAACTTATATTATTTTATTAATTTTTGCCAAACTGTCACGCGGTATAACAATTATCCCTGTCAATCATTTAATCCCTGTGGACATATATATGTTACCACTTCAATCATTATCTTGTATTCTTACTATATGTTCTTTCTAAGTAAGCATATAACTCATTCATGCATCATTGATACATATTCATTTGAAATAAGATCATGCTACTATGCACTCGTACTTTACAACGTGATACTTCTATTATGAACGTGCTTTACACAAAGTTAACCATATATGCATACTGATGCAGCCATGTCACAAATATTTATGTCAACTAAATACTTTTAAATGATAACTAAAATATATGATTTATATGCATAACTTGCAAACTATACTCTACTTATCATGCAATGCTTTCATAAAATACTTCTTGAAATCTTTTTTGAAATGTTGTTTTGGGAAAACCCTTTCTGAACACTTTTTGCTGAAAACTTTACTTGAAAACTAGTTTCTACTTTAAAATTCTGAATCACTCGTAAAACCGATGTTTCTGAGAAGTTTCTTTTCTAAAAAGCTCTTTCTGAAAGCTGTAACTGAAAACTGAAATCTGAAAAACTATTTCTAAATTTTGTTTCTGAAAACTGTTTACTAAAACTAAGTTCTGAAATCTGGATACATTAAATCTGAAAACTATGTACCGAGAGTCTGAAAACTGAAAACTGCTCTACGTCCAGGACCATAACTCAACTGGACGTCTCTCTACACCCAGGACCATAACTCAACTGGGTGTACTCTATGCCCAGGACCATAACTCAACTGGGCATCTCTGAACTGGTGGTGCTTTATGTAGGGGTTTTTGGGGCTAAATCCGGTAACGCAACGGAAATGGTGGAAAATCAAATTTTTCGATTTCAAAAATTTTTCTCGGATTAATTAAATAACCATATTTATTTAATTATCCAATAATCAAATTATGAAATAAAATTTAAGTGAATTTACCGAATTGCCCTTACACTTGGTATTTTGTTCATGTTAGTCCGAAATTGTTCAAATCAATTTTGGATGATTATAAATCATTTCTAAGATGAACTTAACATGTCCCAAATGTCAAAACACCAAGAGCAACAAAAATCCCAAAATTGCTTCACTTGGCCGAGAGCCTCATTAGGTGGCCAAAGTGTGCATTTTGCACTTCCATGCTTCAAGACACATCCAAATGAAATGCAATCAACATGAAACTTTATATGCATCATATAACATCCTTATACACAACATAAATGAAAAGCCCCAAATTTGGATGAGGTCTTAAACCCTAATTTTTCAATTTCTTCAAATTGGACAAATTAGACCAAATTGGTTAAATCAATTACTTTAATCATCATTCTTCCATCCAATTAAAGTCTCAACACAATGAAATAACTATATATCAAATCTAGGTCATTTAAGAGTGGGTCAACAACTCTAGATTAGCAACAAAGTTTCCAAAACCATAAAAGAATACTTATAACTACACTAGTCACAAGCTTCCATCATCATACATGCTCAACACTTTCATCAAAGTTCCATTCACCAAAAACACAAAGAATAAAGAAAAGAATTGCATAAGAACATCACAAGATGTAGCCTAGAACATAAGGAACAATTTCCTCTCTAATAGCAAGTTGAGAAAACTTACTAAAATCCAAGCTTTTCTTCACTTTTCCTTTCTTCCTCTCAAGCTTCACTTGTTTTCTTTTAATGGAGTTTTGGTTAAAGTGTATAGTTTATTTACCAAATGAAAAAGAAAACAATATATACTTGTTGAGAAAAAACCCTTGGCCGAAAATACACAAGCATATATTAGGAAATGTAATTTCAATTTCATTTGGTTTCAATTTGATCAACTTGTTAAATATCTAATAAACACTTTATAGATATTTTAATTAAGTCAACAAAGGCAACTTAGCCATTTAATTCAAATATCCAAATGTTAAGATATTTATATTTTAATTAATTTAATCATTTAACAATTAATTAATTAATTAAATACAAATATATTAAATATATGTATTATATTTACATTAAATATCAAATACATATATTCATTTAGGATATTAGTCAAATATCTCAATTTGACAATTAATTAATGTGTATTTAAATTAATCAAGTATTAAATGTAAATACACAATAATTAAGGAAATGACTATCGGGTCCCTTAACATGTATTTTGCGTTTAACCTTTAAACGACTTTATAAATAATCAATATTATTTATAAATGTTGCTCTAGTGCTCTACGAGTATATTTCATTATTGAGACTCTCTAGATTCAGGCATATCCGTCACGAAATCCAATTTCGTGTCCATAATTTATCCACCCGTAAATTATGACGATCACGGATAAACTCGCTGAATCATACAGGTCGAGGTCATGGCAAATGTATAATTCCTCAGTCACAGGTATCCGGATATATCCCAGAGATATAGATGTAAACGTCAAATCTCTATGGGGATTATCCAGTCGACTATTCTATTAGCAATCTCTAAAAGAATTTTTAGAACTAGTTTCTAAACTGTACCACAGGCCCATGGTTTTATCTGATTGCTAATCATGTGGACTACCTATGCTCTGATACACAGAACTGATGGATCCTATCTTGACACACATAGGACACCCTGAGGATCTATCTACACCCAACGAACAGGCGGAGGTCTGATCTAAATAGATCGGTGACGTGACTGCCATCTAAGTGTAGAAGATGTCTCATGTGCCCACAATGGCATCTCAAGTCTAAGAATCACAAGTGCTACTCAACCCGAGAAGATTCTTATTGACGTTGGTGTACCATCCATTAAGAATCTTCGGTGAGTCGTTCAGTGTTTATCCGCTATAAACACCCACACGTCTATACCAGTCTCCAAGACTGATGGTTCATTGAGAAACCATTGGAATCATATTTTCCAGTATACGACATGTACCGGTCTCAACGGGTTTACTATACTGACCAAGTTGTGTAAACCTTGACCAGGAACAGTCTGAGAATGACAACGTCATGATACTACTCAATGTCAGTTGCGACGCTTTTGCAACTGTACCATAACTAGTCATTCTAAGGTCATTACGTCTTTACCATATTAAAAGATACATTATATTATAGAAACTGCATATATTATTCATAATAATAATGTTTTACAAAAGTATTTATAAAGAAATACAACCGGGAATTGGCGCTGTGAGCACCAACCCCAACACTTTACGCCCATGACCATAACTCAACTGGACGTATCACACCACAAACTGGAACTGGAGGTGCGGATCAATGCTACCACCCAAGCTCTGAAACCATGATTTCGGGGATCTGTCAACCCTAGTCCTGCTCGAGGATCTGAGAGCGTCCCCTCAGTCCTCCACATGTGCACATGTGTCCGAATCCGTCAATTCCAACTGTATCTCAAGTTACATACTGGGGTGAGGTTTTACCTCATGCCCCGAAAACCATATAATCATAATATGTATCTTAAAACTGAAAGGAAACTTTTTCTGAAATATATTGTCTTTCAAAACATTTGAAACTTTTCTTTGAAACATTTGGATTCTTTGAAAACATTCTTATCTTTTGCTCAACTGCTGAAAACCTTAAAACACACATATGCAAATGCACTTCTCATGATCCTTTTTACCTTAGCCATGCTTTTTTTTTATATGCTCATCTTTCATTATCATATTCTGAAACGTTTCATTCATGTAATGCATGTATTTCACACTAGTATACATATAGTCATAACATGTTTTCCCCATAAACATGGTTACTTATACTAACACATTCTTTCTTTCTCATATTCGACACTGTTATGCGAACTAATGACTACAAGTCTCATGCATTCATGCCACAAGAATGTATATGCAAACACTTCTAATACTAATTTACTAATTCCGTAATTATGCTTACATACACGATATCGAAGCTCTCCTCTTATATCGGACTTCAAACATATACAGATTTCAACTTCTTAGTTCTTAAACTTATTTACCATTTCTTAACTAGCAACTTGTGCTCAAGAATCCCATGACAAAACTTACATGTATTCTCATGCAATGCATATTCTACTCATTTATGCTCTCTATCATCTTATATACATGTATCTATACTCATGATGCTAAATATATATATATATATATATATATATGTTCATTCTCGTATGAACTTGAACATTTGCATTCATACTATCCTTATACACACATACATATTTAATTACGCCAATTTATATACTTACTAATTCATATTTACTCGTGTATACTAACATTCTTATATAATGCATAATTACATACTTTCACTCATATCACTAGTCTCATTCCCTAGGGTGTAGTTTTCTACAACCGCCAAACCCAACTCTCAAATATGTTATATTCATACACTTTATCATTCTTATACTTTCAAACTTAAGCTTAGTCGGGTCTTACTTACATTATTATATATCTACACACACTCTACTATATGATTATAACTATACTTATATCATTTCTTTACTATATATAATTGGAAAAAAACATGTAGCACGAGTATTCATTACATGAGTTACTTACCTGGCTTGGCGGACACTCATAATCCTGGTCCGATTTGTCAAAACAAATCATGAAACGTAATCAGAACCGCTATTTGTGGAACTTTAGACAGTTCTAAAATAAACTTCGGATCCTTCTCGTATTACACGAATCCTCTCTGATTCTACAGTTCAAAATTCATTAATCTAATATATGCTCATATACTATTCTAAACTAGCTAGATGGTTCAGATTCTCATTTTACACGTTTGCGGCAAAACTTGCGGAAAAGTTTCCGCAAACGCTACGGAAGGGTCTCGAACCCTCCGAACTAATCCAGAATTACTCAATTACTCTCGCAATATCATATTTATATCTTAACCAAGGTTACGGTCATCTACGCTAAATCGCGCGAGAAACTCCGTTTTATCGGAAACTCGCTAATTCTACCGGATCGATCAAATCTAATCTGTTTCTCCCCGGATTCTACCATATTTATCGTTTTAACATATTAAATCACGACCAATTTGTTTCATGCTAATTCGCTACACTACGGAACTACCGGAAACATCCGAATATAAAACTGTAAACTTTAAAATAAAAAATTCTAAACGGAGAGTCATACCGAAATTCCGAGGGCATATTCGGACTCCCAATGGCCATACGAATACGCTGGTGTCGACAGAATTCTGATAGGAGCTACTGTTCATTTTGGGTATTATTCTCACGCCGCTTTCTTTCTCATTTCGCATGCAACTGACCGATGTTCGTGTGAAATTGATTCCGCATACTCGTAGTACTCTCCGAGGGCTTCGATTTGGTAGGTGGCTCGGTTCGTGAAACGAAGCGACGGGTCGGGTTCGAAAAACCCACGCACGCCTCTTTCTTCTCCATTTTCTCACCGCCGCCGTCGTTGCTTGGCCGATCGCCGGCCACCAGCACATCCCCCTTCGCCGGACGAAGCCATCGGTGGTGGTCCGCCGGCGTGAAGGTGGCCGGATGCCACCAGCCCCACAGTTCCCTCTCTCTCTCTCCCGTACGTACTGCTTCCCTTTTTTTTTGTTTTCTTTTTTGATTTCTGTATTAGGCTAATAATAATAAAAATAATTATAATAATACAAAATATCTATACCCATAAATTACCAAAATGCCCTCACTTATAACGGCATTCTCGGAAATCATCAATTTTGAGGCCCTTCTGGCACGATTTTTGAAAAAAAAGTTCAATGCGAAAGTTGTTCGTCTCTGAAAAATGAGTCTGATGGTTCAAGAACCAACTCGATCGGAGTTCATTTGCAAATTTCGTGACCAAAACTGTAAACTTTAAGCGTATAATGAATATCGCGTAACTGATTCCTTGAAACGACGCGTCTTCTGATGTGACAACTCTTCACTTTATATTATTCCGACCCATATGACATCGCTTGAACTCTTATTCTTCATTATCATTCTATTCCGAGACTATAATGTCAGTCTGGAAATCTTCTAGAACAGTCCCGAAAATCTGGGATGTTACAAATATGATGTCTGTCAAACATATTTTTCATGGAACCTTATTCAAAATAAGTGTTGCACTGATTAATGCGTATCCCTAGAAGGAAAATGGTAGCTCAGAACGACCCATAATTAACCTTATTATGTCTAACAAAATTTGGTTTCTCCGTTTGGACACACCGCTCAATTGAGGTGTTCCGGGAGGAGTCCATATTGAAAGAATACTATACTCTTTCAAGTAATTGAGAAACTTATTTCTTAAGTATTTTCATCACAGTCCAATCGTGATGTTCTAATACTCTTACCGATCTGTCTGTCTACTTCGTGTCGAAACTCTTTGATTTTATCAAAAGTTTACCGATTCGTGTTTCAAAAGAAACACATAACCATAACGTGATGCCATATCCGTAAAGGTTACAAAGTATTCATATCCACCTCTAGCCTAGCTAGACATGGGCCCACTTATGTCACTATGAACGAGGGTTAACAGATCGATGGCACTTATCCTTTTACCAAATAAAAAGTGTTTTAGGCACTTTGCCTAATTAAACTAGATTTGTAGACATCATTTGAATATGATCAAATCCGTCCTAGTATCCACTCTTCAAAAGTATGGATATACGAACCTTGTTTAATGTGTCCCCGACATCAATGCCACAAATAAGTCTCATCTGATTAAATCAGTTTGAGCTATTTGTTTGTCATGTCATATGTTTGAGATTCATTTATATTCAAAATATAAATGATGTTATTCACATCTAATGTGTTTATCTCAATATCATCTTTATAAAATAAAACACTTTAGTGTTCTAGATTATAAAGGTATATCCGCAATGGATTAAACTCTGATATAGAGATAATCTTTCTAGTCAAACTAGTTACATTGTAACAGTTTCCTAATTTAAGTACACACCCGAAGGGTAGTTCCTAAAATTAGGTTTCTACGGTTAAAACAACAACTCTCGTCCCATTTTCGAATCGCAGATTTATCTCAACTGAAGTCAGTTTCCTACTTATCAGTAGATTCTGCACATCAGTACATATTTATATACCACATCTAGTATCAAAATCCAATTTTGAAACTAATAGCGAACATGTTTATGACAAACATACTTGAAGCCGAAGCCTTGTCCCGCTTCATTTCCTTTATGTCTGCCTTGTCCATACGGCAGTCACGCTTCTAGTGACCCCGTTTGCCACTATTTAGGCAGACATCTTGGGATATGTCATTTGTCTTCCTAGAAGACCTGTGATGATTTTGCCTTTGCCCTTTTTTTAGAAGCTCTGGCTTTGCTTCCTAGAACATAGCCATCAATTCTCCAAGAATTTTCTCTTGGTTCACAATGAACTTGCCCCAACTTTCGGGTAGAGACTATAAGATCAAATCTTTGGTAGTCTCAGCCACGTAGGTATTGCCCAGCTAACCTAGATGATTGATGTCAGCAATCATCTTCGACACCTAGTGCTCGATAGATGTAACCTCTGACATACACGAGTTAAGAGCTTCTTATGAAATTGTACTTCTAAGATCTTATAATAGATTTATGGAGATCTTTAATTTCATCATCAAGGTACAATGATCTAATCCTTAATTTTGATGACAGAATTAAAGTGTCATTGCGGTAAGCATAATGGATTGAGCACTAATTTATCATCACATGAATCTTCCAAAGATCATGTTCTACTATTTGCTCAATTCCGGGCTTAGGCCCGAGATGTAATTCTATCAAATAGAATAACTTCTCAGTTCTTAGGACTATCCTGAGGATCTATTCCCAATTTGAAAAATTAAAGCCGCTTAAAGACATTTTTACCCAGGTTTATGTTTTAAACGCTAATCTTTCAGTTATCTTGATTGCTATAGTCCAACTATCCAATCAACGATTTCAGGTACTATTTAATATAATGATTACTATAGTCTAACTATATAATCAACTATAATTTAATTTTTTAAATTCAAATATATTGATTACTATAATCCAATTATATAATCAACTATAATTTGAAGTAGTTTGAATACAGTCCAACTGTTTAATTAAAACAACGATATTAGTCCAACTAATATTTATTCGAGTAATGACGAAAAATTGAAATGAGCGCGTATTGGCAAGTATCTAAACGAAATTGCAAATTTAATACTTGCCTCCCACTATTTTTCGGCGAGCCTCTAACCCTCTGTTGAGTACTCGGGAAACCTTGTTTCCTAGTGGGCTAGGATCCCATTAAATAACACACAACCTTGACTTTGGCCAACAAGCTGTATGATATTTAACTAGGTAGATCTCTAAGATCAATTGGATTTCATCCAATTCCTAGATCCAGTAGGTGGACATCCAAATCCGAAAAATATATCTTATATATGCCAATATATCCAATAAATTTTCCTAACCTTTTTCCTCTGAATCAATTAAGCCTAGGCTTTGGCACAACAAACTAATGATTCCAGTTAAGCGGGACCCATTGACCTTGGAAAGCTTCGTAATCGATGTCGATGGACAAGAAGTGATCTTGACTTTGGCCAACAAATCAAAACTTGGACAAGACATGCGATATGGAACAAAGCCTTCATGATTCAAACACATCCGCGATGGACAAAGGTCTTGACTTTGGCCAACAAACCAGTGCCAATCTTGGATCTTGAGAATGGATCATTCAATGGAAGGAAAACACTTAATATATGTTGAGGGTTTTTCGCTTAATTGGCAACCAATTAGTTATCTTTGTTAAGGTCTCATCATACACCCTTAAACATGCATTCTAAAAGCATAATAAGGCGCGTAAATAAATTAATAATGATATGCGGATGGATATTTAAAACACTTGTTCCTAGAACAAATCTCTCCCTTTTTCCTCTCTCCCGCTAGCACAAATCTTACTTCTACCCAATTACATAACACTTCTAAAGAAACCTCATTTACATTGAGGGGAATAGGTGAGAAGAGAAATACAAAGAGTCAAGAGGTAATAGGTTGGACACACAGGTCCAATTTAATAAATTCTAAATTTATTACAACAATTTCCAAAATTGCCCTCACCCATCTAATATTTATCTGATATACATTATTCATACATCACATCCATGTATTCACACAAAGCATGTTATCAATCAATCTAATCCAATTAATTAATATGAAATTAATGACCATCCAATGTTCAAACAATGATTTGATTTGCGCGAGTCCAATTCGTTTTAAGAATAAGTACTCAAAGTACGAATTCTCGACTTATATTAAACTACAACATTAAATCCAATTTAATTTGTATTCAATACTAATTATTTATTTAATTCTAAATTAAATAATTACACTTTATTAATGAGCCTTTGCAACTTAGATTCTAAATCTAATTTAAACGGGTCTCAAAGCCCAATTAACATCCAATGTCAATTTAATTAAAGTCCAATGGGCTTTCAATTAATTTATAAGGCATGGACTTTGGCAACCAAAGCCCAATTAGGAATCACCATATGCCAAAAATCAATTTAGGCCCATTAGGCCCAATTAAAATTTTAAAGGCCCATTTAATTATATTTGGACTTTATGGATATGGTTTTGGGCCCAATTGGATCCAACCAATTAACCTAAACCATACTTGGCCCAACCAAGCCCATTAAGCCCAAATACAACTTTATTAGCCCAATTCCAAATTTAAGCCCAATTAATTTAATTACAATATTCCAACTATCACAATTAAATCAATTAAAGTGTATAGCCATGATTAATTAACCAAATTAATATTTCCAAAATACCAATTTATATAATTAATCATGCTTATTATCATCAACACATGTCCAACACAATTGAATCAAAAAATCAATTTATTTTCCATGCTTCAACTCAGGGCAATTAGGGTTTTATTGTCCGATTCCGAATTCAATCCAATTAAATCCTAAATCAACATTTCCCAAGTCTTTCAAACTCATCCAATGATTCAAAAAACAAAAAATCACCATGACATTAGGGCATCTAACTTTTGGCCAAGCCTCAAATTTGGGGAAAAATTCATCCAATTCAATTTTCATCAAATTGATCATGCATAACACTATGTTATCATCATTCAAGCATATTCAAACAATCAATTTCATCCAAACATGCTCAAATAAATTTTACCCAATTTTACCTTAAATCCAATTTCATGCTTAAATAAGGCTCTTGATACCATTGTTGGGTTTCTACTATAGTCCCAAGATCATTCAAGCAATGAAAATATGTGAATACAATAAAGAAGTATGGCGTAATCATACTTACAATGATCGGATTTGCGATGCGTTGAAAAAAAACTTTTCCATTCCTTGAAGCTCTCGGAAATTGCCCTCTTTTGTGCTCCAAGGTTTCGGTCAGGCTCCTCCATGGATGTCCTCCAAGCTCCAAGCTTTGATTTGAGATTCCATGCTCGAGGGTTTGTTTCCCTATCACCTTTGGATGACTCTTTAGTGTGCTAGCACTTGGAAAATTTTCCACAAAATTTCCCTAAGGCTTCTTGTAGTTCTCGGCATTGAGAAGAACAAAGGAGAGAAAAATGGCCCAAGGCCGAAAATGGAGAGGGGGAGGGAGAGAAGAGTGTTAGTTTGTTGTAATGTGTATATGGTATTTGATTTTCAAAAAACAAAAACCAATTCACTCTTTGCCAAAAAGGTACAAGGCAATTAAGCCTTCCAACAACTCACATCACTCATGAATAGTGACTGGTTGTCAATCACTAAAAGGTAACTTGACATCCATCACTAAAGTGACGCATGATGTGACGCGCGATGTGACTTGTGGGCCCCACTTGATTCGAAATGCGAGTGGGCCCGCAAACACTCCTGGGCTCGGGTTCGCTAATTCCGAATTAACCAATTTTCCGTTGCGACGTAATTAAATCAAATTTAATTAAATAATTTTGTCTAACAAAATTACTTTTCACATCGCTAGCGAATTAATTCTAAATTAACTCGTTTGCCCGAATTAAAATCCAATTTTAATTCCGCGTCGAAATCTAATTTCGTATAAGATATCGAATATATTATTTTATCGATTAATTCCAAATTAATCATTCTCTCTCTTTAAATAATATTTTATCCCAGATAAAATATCTCCGTAATTAATCCCAGATTAATTTTCTCTCTCTATTAATTAATCCCATATTAATAATGTGTGAGTCATACGTCATCGGTGAATCTTCGGGAAGCGACCCATGAGATCCCCGATATGTTGGCAGTAAATCCGGTCGTCGGACTATCCGAACACGTACGTACCTAGTACTACATTTTTACCGATTTACAAGACATGTTTGGCTTCTAGCAAAGCACCGTGCCTACCCAATTCTACAGAAATATTCTTAAAGGAATATGTAATCTGTATCAGGCGTAGTATACGTAGTATTACGTATTGTGATCCAGTATCGGACGTCACATGCTAGGCCTGGGGTTAGAATTGTGTCTGCCCCGTACGAAGAACATATCGGATCTCTGGTAACTAGTCTCTATAATCAGATAAACATGACCTAGTCATAATATCCCGATAGCTGCAGCATATAAGAGCACCACATCTGTATCCTACGTGATCATCATCTCCACTATGACTGGAGTGATACTTCCATCTTGATATCACACCCAATACACTACGATTCTCAATATACCCAGAAGAGGCGTACACAGAACCGGTTAAAGCCCTGGACGACCAAAACCAAAGTATATTGATTGTCACAAGTATTAGCGGTGCAAGTCTCAGGTTAAGACCAAATACACCTACCCTGATTCGGACTCCCATAGACACACAGTCATACTACCAATGGGATTCCAAGGGGTCTATCCAGAGCGAAGCTGTTTCCGTACCATCGGTAAACACAACCTCCTATTACACTTGCATGAGTATCCAATACCCAAATATATGAGAACTATGCCGTTATGCTCCCACAACGCGCACAAGTGTAATACTAATCTATTCCGCATTATCGATGTCCAATCTCGATAATACTACGACTAGGGATTATTTAATGATTAAAACTTTTTGGATTGATATTGTCTCATATCATCTCAATCCGGAACTAATCATAAGGACATTTTATCATTTATATATCCCGGTAATCTAATTAAAAATGATAAAAGAGCAATTTCTTTGTCACATAGTTAATTTGTACAACAACACCATGATCTGTACAAAATAGTGATGCTATGGGTCATAATTGTCCAACAGCTTGACAGTGGAGCAACTAATCACTTTGCTTTCACATTGCAGGGATTCATAAACAAGAGGAAACCAAATAAGGATGAGTTTAAGCTCGTAGTTGGCAATAATGAATTGGTGGATGTACATTATGTTGGAGATGTTTGTTTAAAACTAGACTTCAATTATGAACTTGTTTTGACAAGAGTTTTGTATGTACCATCTTTTAGATGAAACTTGATATCAGTATCTGTACTCGACAAACAAAGTTATGGTTTTGAGTTTAATATAGGATCTGTATCTGTATATTTTAACTCAAATAAAGTTGGCCATTGTGTTTTGTCATACGGTTTGTACAGTCTCTGCTTAGAATCAAGTGAAGTCTATTCCAATTCATATAATGTTGAACAAATTACCAAAAGACCCTTAATAAAGGAAAAGTCATCCATGTTGTGGCATAAGAGACTTGGCCACATTTCTAGGGAAAGAGTAGAAAGGTTAATAAGGAATGATATCCTACCTGCTATTGACTTTAGTGACCTAGAAACATGTATTGACTGTTGTAAGGGTAAACTAGCCAAAATAAAAAAAAAAAGAATCCACTCGTAGCTCCGATCTTTTACAAATAATTCATACAGACATAAGTGGACCTTATTCACCCACAATTTGCAATAATAAGTATTATATAACATTCATTGATGATTTTTCCTGATATGGATATCTATTCTTATTTAAAGAAAAGTCTAAAGCCCTTGATAAATTCAAGAGCTTCAAGACTGAAGTTGAGAAACAGCTGGGAAAAATTATCACCATTGTTAGGTCTGACCGGGGTGGTGAGTATTATGGTAAACATGGGGTCAGTGGATAAATAAAGGGACCGTTTGCCATATACTTAGAGGATTGTGGAATAGTAAGTCAATTTACTATGCCAGGTAGTCCTGAACAGAATGGTGTGGCCGAAAGGCGGAATCGCACCCTTCAAGAGATGGTAAGGAGTCTGATGTCTAGAACTAATCTACCAGACTTCATTTGGGGTGAGGCAATTAAAACGGCATTATACATCCTCAATAGAGTTCTAAGTAAGTCTGTTTCTAGAACTCCTTTTGAAATATGGACTGGTAGGAAACCTAACATGAGCCACCTCCGTGTTTGGGGATGTCCTTAAGAAGGTCAACCAGGGTAAGGCGGTCTACTGTTCCCTCTGATTATGAAGTTTATCTAAATGAGATTGATTATGACATAATCCATTGCACTCATCCAACAACTTTTAAAGAAGATGTTTCTAGTTCTCAATCTAATCTATGGTGGAATGCAATGAGAGATGAAATGCAATCTATGTGATATAATGGTGTGTGGGAGCTTGTTGAATTACCTGAAGGTTGTAGACCTATTGTCTGTAAATGGGTCTATAAGACCAAGAAAAACTCCAAAGGGAATATTGAGAGGTTTAAGGCCAGATTAGTTGCCAAGAGATTTACTCAGAGAGTGGGAATTGATTATACTGAAACTTTTTCTAATGTATCTTCTAAAGATACATTTAGAGTAATCATGGCACTAGTAGCTCATTATGATTTAGAGCTACATTATATGGATGTTAAAACTGCATTCCTAAATGGAGAATTAAGCGAAGAGGTCTATATGGTACAACCTGAAGGATTTCAGAAAGATGGTGAAGATCATCTTGTTTGTAGACTTAAAAAGTCTATTTATGGTTTGAAACAAGCCTCACGTCAGTGGTACCTAAAGTTTGACAATGTTGATAGAGTTGCTACTTGGAGTGTCAATCCGAATTGTACATTTTATTATTTATTAATAAAATAACTACATTTTTCATTTCATACCCTATTAATAGTTTTGTCATTACGCGTATTAAATTAATGTATCGATATGCTAAAAATAATTTCGACCTTAGAATAGTTTTGACACTAGGTGTAAACTATTCTTAAAGTAAATATTCATAGTCGTTGGTTTTGGAATACGGTCGAATTCCTATAACATAGAAGACTAGCACATGTCGTATATTGGAATTGGAGTTCCAATGGTTTAACGCGATGTACCATGAGTTTTGGAAACTCGTATAGACATGTGGGTATTCGTTGGAGTGAATATTGAATGACTCACATGTGATTCCTAATAGTTGTAAGTACACACCACCGTCAATAGGAATCTCCTCGAGTCGAGTAGCATATGTAATCCTTTGACTATAAGATATCATTGATTTTGTGTGAGATCCTCCACACTTAAATGCCATGTATGTCAGAAACCTTTCATGGTCTGGCCTCTAGATATTCGTTGGGTATGGACCGATGCACTCAGTAATCAAGTGCGAAGCAAGATAAGATTCGTCGGCTCGTACGTGTACCATAAAGGGTTTAGGTATCCATGTTAGTAAAGTCATGATTCTTAAATCTTTGGCCAAAGTCGATCACCTAGGGTGGATCGCATCAGTTATGAAGAATCGTGGACATGTCGACATGAGATGTGCGTCTTGGAAACTTGACGGTATATTCTATGTTTCCTAAGTACAACTCGGATAGCCTACGATGGATAGATTGTTAAACATATGTGATGACCTCGACTTGTATAGTTCAGAAAGGTCGTTCGTGTTCTTCGCGAATTCAGAGGTGGCCGAATTGCGTACATATTAGCTAGGCTTATATGACGAACGTGTCTGAACTTAGAGAGTCCCAATATGAAGTGTACTCGTTGAGCACTTGGGTAGCCGATTATTTTTTGATAAAAATATAATATTCGATATTATAATTATCAACTAAGATAATCAAGTGTTATTGGATAACATTGATTATTTACTTTGACCTAATTGGATTAATTCAATAATTACACAAGGGCTTAATTGTAAAATCATAATTCTCTCTACCATTTGAGGATATTTTGGTAATTGTAAATATGTAATAATGGGTGGTTTTGGCTTGATTTAATTGGACTAAATCAAGGTGGCAAACATTTAATTAATCTAATTCCTAATCTTTGGCTTGATTTAATTGGATTAAATTAAAATGGGAGACAATGGAGATTAGTCACACCTAATTATACATATTTGGACAAATTAGATTAAGCCCACTTAAAAGTTGATTACAACTTTTATTAATTAAAAATTGCCTAAGTTTTGCTATAAATAGCAATTATGAAGGTTTTAATTACAAGTTCAAATACAAGCATAAGTAAATTCTTGAGGGATTAGCCTAAGTTAGAGAAGTGTTTAGAGAAGCTTCTGAGGTCTCTACAACATTTCATCTAGGAGAAATCAAGATTGGATCTTGAAGCGAAGCTTGGGAGCATTGGAAACAAGATTGGATCTTGAAGTCAAGCTTGCACACCTTGGAGGTTCTCTAACCATTTCAACAAGGAGAAGTAGATTGGATCTTGCATTAAGCTTACTAGGTAAAGTTTGATCTCCTTCTAAGCTATGTTTATTTGTGTATTAGATGCATGATCATATAGCTTAATGTTGAATAAGGCTAATCAATTGTGTTAGGATACTTTATAAGTATAAACACAACATGATTGTAATTAGGTCAAAGATGTTCATGTTGGACATGAAACAATTAATTAGAGTTTGGAACTTTAGATTAAAACTTAGAGCTGTGGCTACCATTCTAGATTCATTTAACCACCTTTAGGTGTAATAGAATTGTTTATGAGACATTTCTAATTGGGATTCTAAAATGGTTTTTGTATTGGATTCAAAATTTACATAAATGCGTGTTTAGAATAAATTTATGTTTTTGGAAAAATATTTGATATTTTGAAAAAATTGATTTTTATTCTATAACATGTGTTACTGTTGGTTTTGAAATTAAAAATTAATTTTGGGTGTTTTTGAAATATTTAGGAAAGACCGGAAGAGATTAAGGTCAAAGACCCTAATCCATTCAGCTCACTAGAATGTGAGCTGAATGTAAAATCAAAAGAAGTAATAAAAAAAGGGGTTGTGTGCTACAGTGTAGCACATACTGTAGCATGCACTGTTCACACGTGCAGTGCATGCGCACTGTAGCGCGTGTAGCGCACGCGAGTGGCGCCCTTCGCGCGCGCCGTGTTTTTGTTTTGCTTCGTTTGGGATCTTCCGGACTCCGATTCAGTCACAATTTTTTTCTATATACTCATAATGGAATATAGTATTTCATTAAATGATTTAAAATTACATCCATAGTTGATATCCATGGGTTTGACCCATTTCCGCTGCTTGGGGTACCGATCTGACCCTAGGGGTTCCACAACTGCCCAACAGAATGGTATCAGTAGCAAAGGCTTAACCATAAAACACATGTTTTGAATCTCCACAATATCAATTTTGATTTAATTATGCATAAGACATATTGGATATGTATTGCATGTTTTAAATTAAAACTTTGACCTTATAAAGTTAATGACTTGATTGTCATAAATCTCTCGTGATTAGGTGATTACTTTTAAGCAGTAGTACTAATAATGTTGGAGCATTATTAGATGGTCTGTCTTGTCAATACGGAGATGAATGGGTTCTTACTACTTATATCCAATATCGTCATTAGTGTGGTAAAACATTAGATGTAGCGTGATGAGTTAACATAGTCACCCAATATCGTCATTAGTGTGAGGGTGTACATACGAAACTCATTAGTGCATATTGACAAGTATACACCTAGGACACGTCTTAATCCAATATCGTCATTAGTGTGAGGATAAGAAACGGTTCAGGACCAAACCAGAAGTCACATGAAGTGATTGACTTTGAAGGTCTACCTAATAAGTTTACAAAGGCCAATATCGACATTAGTGTGAGGCTGGAGTAAATGTCATGGGATCCACTTCCCACTATGAAATTTTGATAGTCAAATTTCTATTTTTCCGTTAAGGGAGATTACAGAATTACGTAAAGTAGTGGGAGGGCACTAATAGATTTAAAATTTCATAATCAATTAGTGTTATCACTTTTGAAATGAAAATTGTTCTGCTACTACTAAAAAATGTTGTCTTGTAGATGGCTGCCACTAATCCATTGATGAAACTTTTGGATACCTATAAGCTAAAAGGAGCCGAGAACTATTTCGAATGGGAAATGAACATACGCATTGTCTTGGAGTATGAAAAGTTGACTTATGTCACTATCAATCCACTACCTGTTGATATCGATCTTGACTCCACTCTAGAAGAGCGAGAAACTTTTGATAGATTGAAGGATGATAACCTAAAGGTGAAATCCTACATCTTAGGATCGATGGTTCCAGATTTGCTGAGACAATACATTGAAATACCAGATTCTTGAAGCATCATGCAAACACTCAAGGAGTTGTTCGACGTAAATCAAGAGATGGAACTTTATCGAAAGTCTAAGGAACTGTTCTGTGATGAACTTAAGGAGGGAGGAGCTGTCAGCACTCATGTTTTGAATATGATTGACCAAATTCGATATCTTGAATGACATGGCATTGTGTTTGATGAAAGGCTAGGCCGTAATTTGATTCTGTCTTCTTTGTCTGGTTCTTATGCTGGCTTTATATTGAAAGTCCATATGCATTCGATACAAGCCACATACGAAGAACTCCATAACATGCTACGCACAGCGGAGCAAGATTTGAAGAAAAACAACCCCACACTATGTCTTCATGGTAGAGCTAGCTCTTCAAAGACTTTTGGGAAGTCAAAGAAAATCAAGATGAGGAGGAAGAAGATATCAAAGAAAAACTCCAAGAAGCGCAAATGCGCAAAATCTAAAGTAGCTCGTGATCAATGTCTATAATGCAAGAAGTCTGGATACTGGAAGAAGGACTGTCCAGAGCTTAAAGCTGGACCCTCAGGTACACTTTATATTTTTCCAATTATTGACATCTCATTAGCCTTAGATGCAAATAGTGGATGAGTGTTAGACAGTGGCGGTCCCACTCATATTTGCAATTCCCTGCAGGAATGAGGGTTAAACGAAGGCTGAATAAAGGGGAGATCCAGCTTAGAGTTGGCAATGGCGAGACATTGGATGTCAAGGCCATAAGAACTGTTGTTCTAGATCTCCCAAATAGATGTAAATTAGATTTGCATGACTGTTATTATGTTCCCTCACTTATCAGACAAATAATATCACTGCCTATATTATATAAAGAGGGATATAAAATATGTTGGATAATTATGACCCATATCATCACTATTTGTACATAACATGGTGTTGTTGTACAAATTAAATATGTGACAAAGGAAATTGCTCTTTTATCATTTGTAATTAGATTACCGGGATATATAAATGATAAAAGTCCATATGATTAGTACCAGATTAATAAGATATGAGACATTATTAATCCACGTCAGGTTTAATCATTAAATATCCCTAGTCGTAGTATTATCGAGACTGGACATCGATAATATGAAATAAGCTAGTATTACACTTGTGCGTGTTATGGAAGCCTAACAACATAATTCTCATATATTTGGGTATTGGATACTCATGCAAGTGTAATAGGAGGTTCTGTTTACCGATGGTACGGAAACAGTTTCGCTATGGATAGACCCCTCGGAATCTCATTGGTAGTATGACTATGTGTCTATGGGAATCCGAATGAGGGTAGGTGTATTTGGTCTTAACCTGAGATTTGCATCGCTAATACTTGCGACAATCAGTATACTTTGGTTTTGGTCGTCCGGGGCTTTAACAAGTTCTGTGTACGCCTCTTCTAGGTATACCGAGAATCATAATGTATTGGATGTGATGTCAAGATGGAAGTATCACTTCAGTCATATGGAGATGATGATCACTTAGGATACGAAACTGGTACTCTTGTATGCTGCAGCTTATCCGATTATAGAGACTAGTTGCCAGTGATCCGATATATGCTTCGTACGGGGCAGACACAATTCCAGCCCCAGGCCTAGCATGTGACATCTGATACTGGATCGTAATACGCAATACTATGTATACTACACCTGACAAAGATTACATATTCATTTAAAGAATATTTCTGGAGAATTGGGTAGGTACGGTGCTTTGCTAGAAGCCAACCATGTCTTGTAAATCGGTAAGAACGTGGTACCAGGTACGCACGTATTCGGACAGTCCGAATACCGTATTTACTGCCAACATATCCAGGAATCTATTGGGTCGCTTCCCGAAGATTCACCGTTGAGATTTGACTCGAACAGAAAATTAATCTGTGATTAATTATGAAAGGGAAACTTAATCTGAGATTAATTACAGCAATGAATTAATCTGGGATTAATTAAAAGAGAAAGAATTAATTTGGGATTAATTACGACGAGAATTTATCTGGGATTAAATTCGTCAAGAAGAGAGAACGCGATTAATTTGGAATTAATCGGCAAAATAAATTTAATAGTTAAATTGGATTTTTCTATTTAATTTATTTAATTGGGCTAAAATAATATATTGGATATATTAATTGAAATTAGATTTCAATTCAGAATTAAAATTAGATTTTAATTCTAGCGAACGAATTAATTTAGAATTAATTCATTAGCGACTTCCGTAATAATTTTGCGAGGCATTATTATTTAATTAAATTGGATTTAATTTTGTCGCAACGGAAAATTCGTTTAATCGGATTAAACGAACCTGAGCCCGAAGTGTGTTGAGCAAGCCCACTTGAATTTTGAATTTAAAGTGGGGCCCACCACTTACATCAAATGTCTTCACAAGATTGATGGTGGTAGTTGAAAGCATTTAATGAATCTTACACAACACACTTTTGACTTTTGCTTTTTGAAAAGTATATACACTTTTTGGAAAAAGAAATTGGTAATTATTTTTTGGAAAAACATAGCACATAAACTTTTCTCTCTCTTTTCTCTACCATGGCCGAACACTTTCTTCTTGGAGGATAAATTTTTCTTTCAATTTTTTTTATTGCTAGCACATCAAGGAGTGAATCAAGTGATAGGGAAACTCACCCAAGTGTTGGAAACACTCAAGAATGACTTGGAGCTTCCACCAAAATGCATAAAAAGTTTTGAACTCATCCGATCAATGTGAGTATTTTCCGCAACTCTTTTGATTTTATTCACACACAAATCACTCTTAGACGATCTTGGCATGTTCTAGGAACACTAACAATGGTATCAGAGCGATCTAAGTTTGATTTGGAATTCTAGGGTTCATGACTTTAATTTGGGATTTTTATGTTTGGAACTTGATTTTCCTAAATTGGATATTTGGTTGTGGTTGGATGATGATGAATTGGATTTGTGCATCAATAGAATTGAGGAAAATTAATTGGATCAAAAATCCCCAATTCTTGAGCCATGGCCGAATGTAACCCTTGAAAATGCTCATGGTGTTTTTTGAATTTTGACAAATTGGATATGTTAAAAGCATGAAATGAATATTGATTGTTGTTTTAATTAGATTGAAATCAAAAATTGGATGTTATTTCATGTAATTGCCGTGGGATGTAAGCATGTTATAGAACTGATTTTGCTTCAATTTGTGTTGGACATGAATTGAAAATGTAGAGCTTGATTAATTGAATTAATTAAGTATTTTTGGAAGCATTAGTTTAATTAATTAATTATGGTAATTACACTTGAATTGAATTAATTTGTAATTTGGAATAATGAGTTAATTTAATTTGTTGGAATTGGGCTTAATGGGCTTGGTTGGGCCAAGTTTGGTTTAGGATAATTGGTTGGATCCAATTGGGCCTAAAACCATTTCCATAAAGTCCAAATATGATAATTGGGCCTTTAATATTTTAATTGGGCCTAAATTGATTTTTGGCATAAGATGATTCCTAATTGGGCCTTAGCATCTTGGGTTTGACCCATAATTGCCAAAGCCCATGCCTTAAGAATTAATTGAAAGCCCATTAGAATTTAATTGAATAGTATTGGATACTAATGGGCCTTTGAGACCCATAAAGATTGGATTTGGAATCCAAGTCTAAAAGGCACTATTAAAAGTGTAATTATTTAATTTGGAATTAAATATGAATTAGTATTGAATATAATTTAAATTGGATTTGAAATTGTAGTTTGATATAATTCAAGAATACGTACTTTGAGTATTTATTCTTAAACGAGTTGGACTCGCGCAAATCAAATCGTTGTTTGAACATTGGATGGTCACTAATCAAAGACTAATTAATTGGATTAGATTGATTAATAACATGTTTTGTGTGAATACTTGGATGTATGTATGAATAATATATATCGGATGGATATTAGAAGGGTGAGGGCAATTTTAGAAATTTTTGTAATAAATTTAGAATTTATTAAATTGGACCTGCGTGTCCAGCCTATTACCTCTTTTCTCATTACATTTCTCTTCTCACATATTCCCCTCAATGTAAATGAGGTTTCTTTAGAAGTATTATGTAATTGGGTAGAAGTAAGAATAATGTTACTAGGAGAGATGAAATGGAGAGATTTTTTCTAGGAACAAAGTTTATTGTATATCCATCTGAATATCATTATTATTTTATTCGTGCCTTAATATGCTTTTAGAATGCATGCTTAAGGGTGTATGATGAGACCTAATTAAAGATAATAAATTGGTTGCCAAATCGCGACAAAAACCCTCATTTTATATTAAACGTTTTTCCTTCCATTGAGTGATTCTCTCTCAAGATCCAAGATTGGCATTGGTTTATTGGCCAAAGTCAAGACCTTTGTCTGTCGCGGATGTGTTTGAATCATGAAGGCTTTGTTCCATATCGTACGCCTTGGGCAAGTTGTGATTTGTTGGCCAAAGTCAAGGTCACTTCTTGTTCATCGGCCACGATTACGAAGCTTTCCCACTGTCAATGGGTCACGCTTAACTTGTTTCATTAAGCTTGTTGAGCCAAAGCCAAAGCTTAGTTGATTCAGAGGAAAAAGGTTAGGCAATATATTGGATATATTGGCATATATTGGATATATGTTTCAGACTTGAAGGTCCACCTACTGGATCTAGGAATTGGATGGGATCCAATTGATATTAGAGATCTACCTAGTTAAGTTTCATACAACTTGTTGGCCAAAGTCAAGGTTGTGTGTTATTTAACGGGATCCTAGCCCACTAGGAAACTAGGTTTCCCAAGTACTCCACAGAGGGTTAGAGGCTCGCCGAAAAATAGTGGGAGGCAAGTATTAAATTTACAATTTCGTTTAGATACTTGCCAATATGCGCTCATTTCATTTTTCGTCATTAAAAAAAATTTATTATATATATTAGTTGGACTAATATTCAATTGTTTTTTTAATTGAACAGTTGGATTGTATTCAAACTACTTCATTTATAGTTGGTTATATAATTGGATTATAGTAATCAATATATTTGAATTTAACCAATCAAATTGTAATTAATTATATAGTTAGACTATAGTAATCATTACATTAGATTGTACTCAAAATCGTTGATTCGATAGTTGGACTATAGCAATCAAGATAACTGGAAAGATTAGCGTCAAAGAACATAAGCCTAAGTGAAAATTTCTTTAACGGCATAATTTTCTAGAATGGGAAACCAATCTCCGGATAGTCTTGGGAACTAAGAAGTTACTCTATTTGATAGAGCGACTTCTCGGGCCTAAGCCCGGATTTGAGCAAATAGTAGAGCATGAGCTTTGGAAGACTCATCGTGATGATGACTTTAGTGCTCAATCTGTTATGCTTGCCGCAAATACTCCTAATTTCGTCGTCATAACTAAGGATTAGATCCTTATACCATTATGATGAAATTAAAGATCTTTATAGATCTAACCTCAGATCTTAAAAGTACAAAAGAAGCTCTTACGCTCCAGTATGTCAGAGGGTATATATGTCGAGCACTAGGTGTCACAGATGATTCTGACATCGAACAACAAGGTTAACTGGGCATTACCTACGAGGCCGAGACTTCCATAGATTTGATCTTATAGTCTCTGTCCGAAAGTTGGGGCGGGTTCATCATGAACCAAGAGAAAACTCTTGGAGAGTTAATGGCTATGCTCAAGGAAGCACAGCTAGAGCTTCTAAAAGGGCAAGAAGCGCAAGGCGCATCTTACTTCGACATCTCAGAAGGCCAAGGCTTGGCCGAAGACTTCTGGGGTTGTGAAAAGTAAAGGCAAAGGCAAAATTGTCACAGTCTTCTGGGAAGACAAAAGACATATCCCAAGATGTCTACCTAAACTGTGGCAAACGGGATCACTGGAAGCGTGACTTCCGTATGGACAAGGCAGACATGAAGGAAGTGAAGACAGACAAGGCTCCGGCTTCAAAAATATTTGTTATAAACATGACCACTACTAGTTTAAAAAATTGGATTTTTGATACTGGATATGGTACATAAATATATGTACCGATGTGCGGGATCTGCTGATTAGCAGGAGACTGGCTTTAGATGAGATAAACATATGAGTCAGAAACGGGATGAGAGTCGCTGTTTTGGCCGTAGAAACCTAAGTTTTGGGACTGCCCTTTGGGCATGTACTTAAATTAGGTGACTGTTATAATGTATCTAGTTTGACTAGGAACATTATCTCTGTATCTAGTTTAACCCGTTGTGGGTATACCTTTATATTCTAGAACATTAAGTTTTTTTGTTTATAAAGATGATATTGAGATAAGCACATTAGATGTGAATAACAGTATTTATATTTAGAATATAAATGAATCTCAAACATATAATATGACAAACAAAAGCTCAAACTTTATGAATCTGTTGTGACTTAAAAGTGGCATTGTTGTCTGAGACACATAACAAGATTTGTATATCCACACCTTTGAAGAGTGGATACTAGGACAGATTTGATTCTAATTCAAATAATATCTATGAATCTAGTTTATTAGGCAAAGTGCCTAGAACACCTTTTACTAGGTAAAAGTGCAAGTGCCACCGATCTGTTAGCCCTCGTTCATAGTGACATAAGTGGGCTCATGTCTAGCTAGGCTAGAGATGATATGAATACTTCGTAACCTTTATGGATGTGGCATCACGTTACAGTTATAAGTATCTTATGAAACACAAGTCAGAAACTTTTAGAGTTTCGACACGAAGTAAGAAAACAGACCGGTAAAAGTATTAAAAACATTACGGTCGGACCATAGTGTAAAATACTTAAACATATGAGTTTCAAGATTACTTGAAAGAGTATGGTATTCTTTCACAATAAACTCCTCCCGAGACACCCCATCCTGACGGTGCGTCCGAACATAGAAACCGAACTTTGTTGGACATGGTAAGGTTAATGATGAGTCGTTCTGAGCTACCAATTTCCTTTTGAGGATACGCATTAAACAGTGCAATACTTATTTTGAATAAGGTTCCATAAAAATTTGTTAGACAGACTTCATATTAGATATGAACAGGAAAGAAATCAGGTTTCTCATTCCTGAAGATTTGGGAATGTTGGGCATACGCTAAATGTTTGGATGGTACCAAACTAGAACCCAAATCAGATAAGTGCTTATTTGTTGGTTGTCTTAAGGAAACCAAAGTATAATACAAACAACTCACAATAGAACAATATAATTATTGCTCTCCATACGGTTTTCCTAAGAGGAATTCTTATATGCAGTGGTAAGTAGGAGGAAAGTAGAACTCGATGAAAATCAGAGTAATACTGTTCCAGGCACCGAGTCCTCAAGGAACACCAACAGTTCATCAGGGAAAAAATTGTACCAATAATCTTCGAATACACAAGAACCGCGTAGGTCGGAGAGAGTCAGAAAACAACCTGGGAGGTATGAGTTTATGATCTCACCTCATGTAGATATTAGTCTTATTGAGGAAGACGAACCGGCTACGTATGAGGAAGTTATACAAGGTATCGACTCCTTTTATGGCAAAGTGCCATGAAGTCCGAAATGGATTCCATGTATACCAACTAAGTTTGGACACTGGTTGATGTACCAAAAGGCATTGTGCCTATTGGTACTAAATGTGTCTTCGAGGAAAACATACATGGATGGAAACATACAAATGTACACAGCTAGGCTTGTACAGAAAGGATATCGTCAACGACATAATATCGTCAACGACATAATGTCGACTATGACGAAATTTTTTCACATGTTTCCATGATTAAATCCATTTGGATAATGCTTGCTAATGTTGCATATTTCAATTATGAAATATGACATATGGACATCAAAACCGCTTTCCTTAACGGAAACCTTTTGGAGGATGTTTACAACATCCTGACGGTTTTGTCGTGCCGAAACATGCAAACAAGGTTTGCAAGTTAAATCGATCCATTAATGGATTGAAGCAAACATTGTGTTCTTGGAACCAACGTTTTGATGAGATCATAATGGTATATGATTTCATTCAAAACGAATATGATTCTTGTGTATATAAGAAGGTTAGTGGGAGCGCACTGACAATGAATGTTCTATAAGTTGATGATGTATTACTTCTTAGCAATAACATTCCCATAAAATAATCGGTGAAAGCATGGCTTTCATTAAAATTCTCCATGGAATACCTGGGAGAAACAGGCTTTATTCTAGGAATAAAAATCTACTGGGATAGATCTAGAAAGTCGCTGACACTCTCTCAGTGTTTTTACGTTTTTTTATGTACGTGACCTGGTGTCTCATATGCTTTGAGCATATGGAGTCACAATCAGGCCAATCTAGGTGATGGTCACTGTATTGATGTTAAGAACATCATTAAGTATCTTAGACGAACTAAGGATGCATTCTTAAAATATGGGAAAAGAGAACTTGAGGTAACTAGGTTCACTGCTGCAAGTTTCCAAACCGATAAAGATGACTTTAAGTCGCAATATGGGTACATATTTAGTTTGAATAACGGAACAGTGAGCTGGAAATCTTCCAAGCAAGATACTGTTGCCGAATAAATAACTAAAGCGGAACATTGCTGCAGCTGAGGCAGCAATAGAAGCATTTTGGATCTATATAATCCTAACTGGATTAGGTATAGTTCTGTTAGCAGCTGAGCTGGGCTACAACGCAGGCTAAGAAACCACGGTCTCATCAATGATCCAAGTATATACTTCAACTATTTCATCTGATTCGTCAGATCATACATCGTGGCGATGTGATGATCGAATAAAACGCATCAAATGATAACATTGCAAATCCGCTGACGAAAGCTGTTTCTCAGCAGAAATTTGAACAACCTGTACATAGTCATGTGTTAGACACTTGAGTGATTGGATATAGGCCAAGTGGGAGATTCTTGGATAATTATGACCCATAGCATCACTATTTGTACAGAACATGGTGTTGTTGTACAAATTAACTATGTGACAAAGGAAATTGCTCTTTTATCATTTGTAATTGGATTACCAGGATATATAAATGATAAAAGTCCATATGATTAGTACCAAATTAATAAGATATGAGACAATATTAATCCACGTAAGGTTTAATCATTAAATATCCCTAGTCGTAGTATTATCGAGACTGGACATCAATAATGCGCAATAGGCTAGTATTACATTTGTGCGTGTTATGGAAGCCTAACAACATAGGTCTCATATATTTGGGTATTGGATACTCATGCAAGTGTAATAGGAGGTTCTGTTTACCGATGGTACGGAAACAGTTTCGCTCTGGATAGACCCCTCAGAATCTCATTGGTAGTATGACTATGTGTATATGGGAATCCGAATGAGGGTAGGTGTATTTGGTATTAACCTGAGACTTGCATCGCTAATACTTGCGACAATCAGTATATTTTGGTTTTGGTCGTCCGGGGCTTTAACAGGTTCTGTGTATGCCTCTTCTGGGTATACTGAGAATAGTAGTGTATTGGATGTGATATCAAGATGGAAGTATCACTTCAATCATATGGAGATGATGATCACGTAGGATACGAAACTGGTACTCTTGTATGCTGCAACTATCGGGATAATATGACAAGGTCACGATTATCCAATTATAGAGACTAGTTACCACTGATCTGATATATACTTCATACGGGGCACACACAATTCCAGCCCCAGGACTAGCATGTGACATCTGATACTGGATCGTAATACACAATACTACGTATATTACGCCTGACAAAGATTACATATTCCTTTAAAGAATATTTCTGGAGAATTTGGTAGGCACGGTGCTTTGCTAGAACCTAACCATGTCCTGTAAATCGGTAAGAACATGGTACCAGAAACGCACGTATTCGGATAGTCCGATGACCGTATTTACTGCCAACATATCCAGGGATCTCTTGGGTCGCTTCCCGAATATTCACCGTTGAGATTTGACTCAAACAGAAAATTAATCTGGGATTAATTATGAAGAGAAAATTAATATGGGATTAATTAAAAGAGAAAGAATTAATCTGAGATTAACTGCGACGAGAATTTATCTGGGATTAAATTGGTCGAGAAGAGAGAACGCGATTAATTTGGAATTAATCGGAAAAAATAAATTGTATAGTTAAATTGGATTTTCTATTTAATTTATTTAATTGGGCTAAAATAATATATTGGATATATTAATTAAAATTAGATTTCAATTCGGAATTAAAATTAGATTTTAATTCTAGTGAACGAATTAATTTAGAATTAATTCGTTAGCGACTTCCGTAATAATTTTGCGAGGCATTATTATTTAATTAAAATGGATTTAATTTTGTCGCAACGGAAAATTCGTTTAATCGGATTAAACGAACCCGAGCCCGAAGTGTGTTGAACAAGCCCACTTGAATTTTGAATTTAAAGTGGGGCCCACCAACTTACATCAAATGTCTTCACAAGATTGATGGTGGTAGTTGAAAGCATTTAATGAATCTTACACAACACACTTTTGACTTTTGCTTTTTGAAAAGTATATACACTTTTTGGAAAAAGAAATTGGTAATTGTTTTTTAGAAAAACATAACACAAAAACTTTTCTCTCTCTTTTCTCTACCATGGCCGAACACTTTCTTCTTGGAGGATAAATTTTTCTTTCAATTTTTGTTCTTGCTAGCACATCAAGGAGTGAATCAAGGTGATATGGAAACTCACCCAAGTGTTGGAAACACTCAAGAAGGACTTGGAGCTTCCACCAAAATGCATAAAAAGTTTTGAACTCATCCGATCAATGTGAGTATTTTCCGTAACTCTTTTGATTTTATTCACACACAAATCACTCTTAGACGATGTTGGCATGTTCTAGGAACACTAACAAAATAAACATTAAGGATGAAACTTTATGTTTGTATGATAAAGAAAATTTATTGAAATGCAAATGTTTTTTTATCAAACGGTCACTATGTTTTGGAAACATGTAGAGATGTCTTTAATATAGAGAAAAATAAAAGTAGGAAGTCTGAACTAAATAATACTGAATTATGGCATATGAGATTGGGCCACATAGGTGTTAGACGTCTATCCAAATTGTTAAATGATGGTTTGATTGAAAATCTTACCTTAGATCCTTATCCGATTTGTGAGTCATGTATCCAAGGAAAGATGACAAAGGCCATCATTTCAAGGTGTTGGACACCGTGCTGGAGATTTACTGGAGCTAATATATAGTGATGTGTGTGGTCCATTAAATCATTTCGTTTATGAAG
Organism: Zanthoxylum bungeanum; assembly: GCA_019454045.1. Classification (NCBI taxonomy): domain Eukaryota; kingdom Viridiplantae; phylum Streptophyta; class Magnoliopsida; order Sapindales; family Rutaceae; genus Zanthoxylum; species Zanthoxylum bungeanum. The sequence continues at coordinate 118,542 of SKCR01039344.1, forward strand.
GTTTGACATACTTTGGGCTTTCAAAGATGACATGTCTAGATATGGATATGTCTATCTGATGAAACATAAGTCGGAAATAGTTGACAAGTTCAAAATATTCTGAAACGAAGTAGAAAAACAAACCAGTAAATTCATCAAATGTCTTAGATCAGATCGAGGTGGTGAATACATGAGTGAAGAATTCAGAAATTATTTAAGGGAGAATGGAATTCTCGCCCAATATAGCCCACCAGGAACACCTCAACACAATGGAGTGTCTGAGCGTAGAAATCGTACTTTATTGGATATGGTGCGATCAATGATGAACTATACATATCTTCCTTATTACCTTTGGGGTTACGCTTTACAAACTGCTACCTACATACTTAATAGGGTTCCATCGAAAGTTGTTTCTACGACCCCCTATCAGATATGGTTCGGTAGAAATTCAAGTCTTAAGCATTTAAAGATTTGGGGTTGTCCTGCATACGTTAGAATTGCGCAGCGGGATAAACTAGCATCCAGAGGGTATAAATGTAGGTTCGTTGGATATCCTGATAATTCTATGGGATATCAATTCTATGATTCCGAACAACGAAATGTATTTGTTGTTCGCTTTGCAACTTTTCTTGAAAAGTAATTTTTGAGAGAAAATGGCAATTGTAGAGAAATTAAACTTGATGAGTTTGATCCCAACATTAAGGAACCTGAGATGGAACCAGAGATCCAACTAGGTGAAGGATCTATAACACAGGTTCTACGTAAGTCGAATAAAATATCAAGGTCTCCTGAAAGATTGTTTTTAACATCTGATGTGAGCCTTGATGTTCTCCTCTTGGAAGAAACAGATCCGACTACGTATAAAAAAGTGATATTGGATATCAATTCGGGAAAATGGCAGGAAGCCATGAAATCCAAAATGGATTCAATGCATGCCAATCAAGTCTGGGACTTAGTTGAACTTCCTAAATGAGTTAAACATATTGGCTGTAAATGGGTTTACAAAAGGAAGCGAGGGCCCGATGGAAAGGTGGAAACCTTTAAGGCCCGACTGGTAGCGAAAGGTTACACTCAACGTCCTGGGATTGACTATGAGGAAAAATTTTCACCAGTAGCCATGCTAAAATCCATTAGGATTCTTTTAGCCATTGCTGCATATCACGACTATGAGATATGGCAGATGGATGTGAAAATCACTTTCCTAAATGGATTCCTTGAAGAGGATATCTATATGGAACAACCAGAGGGTTTCGTATCCAGCGAGACTTCAAACTTGATTTGTAAGCTCCAAAAGTCTATTTATGGACTTTAACAGACATCCCGAAGCTGGAATCATCATTTTGATGAGATAATTAGATTATCTGGATTCATCAAAAATGAGGAAGAACCATGTGTTTATAAGAAAGTTAGTGGGAGCATGATAGTTTTCTTAATCTTGTATGTAAATGACATCCTTATCATAGGAAATGATATAGGGATGATGCAAAGTATGAAAGCCTACCTTTGCAAGAACTTCTCCATGAAAGATATGGGTGAAGCTTCCTATATATTAGGTATAAGGCTATACCGAGATAGAGTCAGGAAGCTTATAGGGTTGTCACAATCCACGTACATAGACAAGATGTTAGAATGATACAGTTTTACCAACTGCAAAGCAGCAAATGTACCTTTCCGATACGGCATATGTCTTTCAAAGAAAATGACACCTCAAACTGAGGAAGAGAGAGTTAGGATGTTTTACTTGCCATATGCTTTTTGCATTGGAAGCATAATGTATGCTATGTTATGTACTAGACCTGACATTAGTTTCGGCATCAGTGTGACCAGCCGATATCAATCTGATCCAGGTAATGATAATTGGACAGCCTTGAAACATATCCTAAAAAATCTTAAAGGCATCAAGGATAAGTTTCTAATATATAGAGAAGATGAGCTACAAGTTAATGGTTATACAGACTCCGACTTCCAGGGAGATCCAGATGATAGAAAATCTACATCAGGATACATATTTACCCTTAACGGTGGTGCTGTTAATTGGCGTTGTTCAAAGCAAGGCTCAACAACTGATTCCATAACTGAGGCAGAATTTATAGAGGCTTCAGAAGTTGCTAAAGAAGCTGTTTGGATTAGAAATTTTATCATAGAACTTGGCATTGTGCCTAGTATTGCGGATTCGATCCCATTATACTGTGATAATAATGGAGCCATCGCGCAGGCTAAGGAGCCCAGGGCGTATTCCAAGTCTAAACACGTAGAAAAGAAATACCACGTAATTAGAGAGATAATTGAATGAAAAGACATAGTGGTCTTGAAGGTTCAAGGACAAGATAATATAGCAGACCCGCTTACAAAGGCCTTACCTCCTAAGTTATTCGATAAACATGTGGAGGAGATGAGACTACGGTACCATCCAGATTGGCACTAACAAGTGGGAGTTTGATAGAGTTGGTGCTTGGAGTGCCAATCCGAATTGTACATTTTATTATTTATTAATAAAATAACTACATTTTTCATTTCATACCCTATTAATGGTATTGTCATTACGCGTATTAAATTAATGTATCGATATGCTAAGAATGACATCGACCTTAGAATAGTCTTGACACTAGGTGTAAACTATTCTTAAAGTAAATATTCATAGTCGTTGGTTTTAGATACGGTCGAATTCCTATAACCTAGAAGACTAGCACATGTCGTATAGTGGAATTGGAGTTCCAATGGTTTAACGCAATGTACCATGAGCTATGGCTACAATTAATTAGTGTTTGGAACTCTAGATTAAGCTTAGAGCTATGGCTACCATTCTATATTCACTTAACTACCTTTAGGTGTACTAGAATTATTCATGAGATATTTCTAATTGGGATTCTAAAATGGTTTGTGTCTTGGATTCAAAATTTAGGTAAATGCGTGTTTAGAATAAATTTATGTTTTTGGAAAAATATTTGATATTTTGAAAAACTTGATTTTTATTCTATAACATGTGTTACTGTTGGTTTTGAAATTAAAAATTAATTTTAGGTATTTTTGAAATATTTAGGGAAGACCGGAATAGATTAGGGTCAAAGACCCTAATCCATTCAGCTCACTGGAATGTGAGCTGAATGTAAAATCAAAAGAAGTAATAAAAAAAGGGGCTGTGTGCTACAGTGTCACGCGCACTGTAGCACCCACTGTAGCATGTGTAGCGCAGGAGCGTGGCGCCCTTCGTGCGAGCCATTTTTTTTATTTTGCTTTGTTTGGGAGCTTCTGGACTCCGATTCAGTCCTGATTTTTAAATGATTTAAAATTACACCCATACTTGATATCCATGGGTTAGACCCATTTCCGTTGTTTGGGGCACCGATCCGACCCTAGGGGTTCCACAACTGCCCCAACAAATATAATCTCCTCTTTAGGCTTTGTGGAAATTAAAGTTGATAGATGCATATATATATCAAGATCAGTGGGAGCAAATATATATTCTCATTCTCTATGTAGATGACATGTTGCTTGTATGTAATGATCTAGGAATGCTGCATGAGGTAAAGCAGTCATTGTCTAGACATTTTGATATGAAAGATCTTGGAGAAGCATCTTTTGTTCTGGGTATTGAAATCCACAGAGATAGAACTCGAAAGGTATTAGGTCTCTCTCAAAAGGCATACATTAAGTGAATACTGAAGAGATTCAGTATGCATGATTGTAAATCTTGGGATGTGCTAATTGCTAAATATGTAAATTGAGTCTGACACAGTCACGTGAGAATGACGTTGAGAGAGTGTCTATGAAGGCAGTGTCATATGCTAGTGCAAAAGGAAACCTGATGTATGCACATGTATGCACTAGACCTGACATTGCATTTGCAGTTGGTGTACTGGGAAGATTTTTATCTAATCCCGGAAAGGAACATTGGACTGCTACCACGAGAGTTTTTCGGTATCTTCAGGGGACTAAAGATTACATGTTGACATACCGAAAGGTTGAGAATCTTAAACTAGTAGGGTATACAGATTCTGACTTTGCTGGTTGTTCAGATGATAGGAAATCTACCTCAGGACATGTGTTTATGCTAGCAGGTGGAACTATATCTTGGAAAAGTGTCAAGCATACACTTGTAACTTCTGCAATCAAACTGCAATCAAACTCAATGAAATGACCCTAGCAAGGAATACTAGTCAAAAAAGAAAAATCCCCAAGAGTAACGGTTAGTTCGCCAACATGAAAGTGGAATGTAGGGGTGGTCTCCATCCACCGCACAATCAAGGCCTGTAATCCTCATTTACCATGTTTCATTACCCGAGCGGCGATGCAGAGGATAAACAACTCAAACACTATCATAGAAATATGGGCATTCACGACTGTCAAAAGGTCATTATACCATCTTCGGACACTAGCAGGGCTCCCACCGGCCTTCAATCGGATACATTAAGCTGTCAAAGAAGAAATAGATCAGAAGACATGTAGGGACAATAAATGGGAGTTACACAGTTGAAGAGACTTGTCAGACATAAAAACCAAAGCTGGCTGGACATGTTATCATATACGACCGAAAATTTTATGATTGGGGCCATACATTATAGAAAGTCTGTCTGAATGTAAATCGAAGTTCAGAACATAAAATGCACGAACATGAAAAAAAAAGGGAATGGAACTTACTAGGTCCACAAATGACCATATGTGATCACCCAAAGCAAGCATAGTGATGATGGGGTCTCCATATTCAAGTCCAAACACCTTTTGGCATCCCGAAACCCGATCCGACATTGAGATAAAAGGAAAATATGGGTATTCTGGAGCACGGTCATGAGGAGAGAGTCGGATATAACTTGTTATACAAAATGTTCTCTCACATTTACAAAGGTCGAAGCACCTCAAACCGATTGAAGAATCGGGGGGCTGAGCGCTCATTCTCACATCAACATAGATCACAAGTATTTCAAATCGAAACATCGAAGGGCTTACAAGTCTATTAATTATTGAAGTTAGGAATGAAGCCTGGCGAGATATCAAAGCATCAGAGGCCTGCAGGTCTATCAATTGTAGGAGCTGGGAATGAAAACATCTCAGGACCGATCGAATCATCGGAGGACTCGTAGGTCCTTTACCTATTGAAGCTGGGAATGAAGCCTGGTGAGATTGATGAGCGGAAAATATATCAATATTTACCGCCCCTTTTACTTAATATTTTGTTTAGTTTCTCGGGTTTGATGAACGTTTTGATATGTTTTATTTTATTTTGCAGATAAAATATATCGGGACTCAATGAAATCATTTAGGACGAAATGTGGATCAAATAAGGGCAATTATTGGACTTGATATATTAATTTTGGAGATTGGAAACTTGAAAGGGCGTTTTTGACGAAGTGCAGTTTTGGAAATTCCAGTTTTGTGCATCTGTCATATTTGGGGCATAACTTTTTACTCAGATATCGGATTGAGGTGATTCAAGTTCCAGATTAAAGACGAATCAAAGATCTAAAACTTTGAAAGAGAACATATTTTCAAATTATGATGATTTCATGACCGAAATTGATGAACAATCCAGAAGTGTGTGGAGTGTAATTATTAAAAGTCATTATCAATCATTTTCAAAGCAAAATATTAATTAATAAATAATTAATAAAAATTATCAAATCACCACCAAACAAGATAAGAAATTATTGAAGCAATTATGGATTTGGTGGAGTAATTAGTGGAGAAATTAATAATGTAATTGGTGGAGAAATTAATTGATGATTTGATGGTGGCAAAATTTTGCCTATAAATACCAAGCCATTTCATTTGTAAAATTCATACTTTCTTCTAAGGAATTCCTTATGAATAAATAAGAAGATTGTATCTAGTTTGTTTATTTTTAGTTTTCAGTAATTAATTTTCAGTTTCGCACTTTCTTTTCTTTACTTTTCAGTTTTTACTTTCCGCAATTTACTTTTACACACAGTACTTTTCTTTCTTTAATTTTTAGTTTTTATTTTTTGTCAGTAATGAGAAGGTAATTTCCCCAGCTATGGTGAAAGGTAATTCTTTTACTGATACTATTTAGATTAATCTCCCTTAAAAATAATATATTCACTATTTATAATAATGATTAATAAAGGATACCGCTATATTGGTCGGTTGGCAATTCAATTTAATCTGGTTTAAACCTGACTAATCAAGGATACCGCCAGATTGGTCGGTTGGTAAATTTATTTTGGTACCGCCTTTATGGCTGGATTATGGACAAATATTACCGCCTATATGGCTGGTTGGACTTAATTTGACTTAATCAGGATACCGCCAGATTGGTCGGTTGGTAAAATAATATCACAAGTTTATATATTATTTTATGGGAGATATCTAAATTAGTAGTAGTAAAAGTAATTCCTTTTACCTTAGCATTTTATTTTATTGTAATTTTCTTTTCAGTATTTACTTTACCGCATTTTTACTTTATGTTTTTATTTTCAAGTTTTTACTAGCCCTAGTTATGTGATGTAACTAAATTAGTTATCTGGGGTTGTGATGAAATCCAATATCACCGTTTTATAAGGGTTAGATTATAGCTTGGGTAATATAAAGATTTATTTATTGAGTCTTAAACTTAATGCTTTTTCATTAACCGGCCATTAATAAAATTGATCTGGTAAATCTAAAATGAACTAGACATAGGGATTTTAGGTTTCAGCCTTAGACTCAATAACCCACGATCTTCCTTGAGGATAGATAACCCTTTAATAGATTTCCTTACAGATAGGAATATACCTGTCGGGCGGGGGTAGCCATAATTGGGACTTAAACTTAATGAATCCAGATAATTTGGTTGACATAGACATATGGTTCAATTGGGTTAAACTGGGTATTTGTGTCTGACCATCGACAGAGGCTTACACATAATTTAGTGTTCCAGGTTAATAAATCAATATATTACCCAACTTTAAGATAACCACTTCATCTTTAAAATGATATTGGAAGAAATCACAACCCTAGATAGTTTTTAATATTGAATTTTCTTAAAACCTATTTTCGACAATTTTATTTACTTGCTTTTAAATTTAGAATCGTCACCATTTCAAATCAATCAATCAACTTATTAGATATTAGTAATCATTTGACCTCATAAAATTAATAGCTTAGGTATTAAGTCCTCGTGGGATCGATACATTTTATACTACTTGAACGATACGTGCGCTTGCGTTATACGTGTGTGTTTACGCCGGTCAGAGATCGAAGCATCTCAACACATATCGAAGCATTGGAGGACTTGATGATCCATTACCTATAAGAGCTGGGAATGCATCTCAATACCGATCGAAGCATTGCATGACTCGAGGGTCCTTTACTTATTGCAGCTGAAAATGAAGTCTGGCGAGATCGAAGCATCTCAACACCAATCAAAGCATTGGATGCCTGCGGGGTTTATCAACTATTGGAGTTGGGAATGAAGCCTGGTAAGATCAAAATATCTCAATACCATATGAGGCATCGAAAGGCTCGAGGGCATACTTATCAACAAAATAAATTACGACAAAATCAAGTAAGCCCCGGTGATGCCCGACAAACCAGGTAAGTGAAAATACATGACTTTGATAGGCATGTCACTGTCACACACTGCACAAGCCTACCAAAATGGGGGCGACTGTAGACATTATATTTTTATGGCCCGATGATGAGTCTCATATAGAGGCACTGTATGAGAGTTAAGGAAAATTATAATGTTTAATACTAAAGAGAAACCGTATACATTATGATGGATATAAACCCCTAACCATTATTGATTAGTGTCTTATACTCGATGGCGACTCTTTTATTCTCTGATTAGTCCCCAGTAGGCTAATTGTACTCTCTACGAGCTGCGAGCTCAATAATATCGTACTCGTCAATGTTATAGGCATAGCGGGAAATCCTACTTCGCTTCTACACTTGGCTACCTTGGTTTTTTCCCATCATTAGAGGATAAAGGCCACCCATCTACAATGTGACTAAGCCTAATATGGGAATCGTGCCACTTTCCTAAAGTGATGAATTAGATCATTGGTAATCATGGTTATTTTGGGTTGGCTTGAAAGGATTTAAATATGCTCAAATGGGTCCACAGTAAGGCGTGCCATTTCCTTGGATGAAAGCAAAGTATGGGCATCAAACTCATGCTTCTGACAACCTCTTGGATCATAAATAATTGCTCTAACTCCAATAGGGTTTGAATACAAGGTGGCCCATGAATATTTCAAAGCACTTAGCCCAATTATCATGGAGCGGAAACTTATCCCAGTTGAAAAGGCCAACAAGTTTTTCGTTTCATGGTAAGAGGGTTGGATTACTTCAAATTATTAGGGTCCATACGTAAGTATTAGGTATTCCTAGGGAAAATAATTATGGGCTTCCATGTGAGCTTAATAGGGTAAGGCTTAGGCTGTCATTGGCGAAGGGTTGTCCATAACTAGGTCCCCCCACTCAAGGGTTTGAATGACCAATGAACGCGCATTTTATATACCTCGAGGGTATATGCCAACGAGTGATGGGTATCATCACGCAGCGATCCACCGCCTTGAGTGAAAGTGATTTCTCAATGTATGACGCCATCGGGGCTTAGTGGGTATGCAAAATAATGAAGACATGGTTAACCTCAATCTCACCATAGATACTACAAGGTATTTTATCGAGGTCGATTCTTTATCCCTAGTGGAGTCGCCATTTGTAAGAGCAAAGCAAGATATTCTATTATACCTATGACGTCGGCGAAAACGACATTATTGAGCTCGCAACTCGTAGAGAGTACAATTAACACGTGGGGGGACTAATCGAAGAATTAAGGAGTCGCTACCTAGTATAAGATACTAAGAATGATTTAAGGCCGCACTACACCTATCACAAGGTTGACCTTAAACCCATTTGGGTTCAGAACAGTCATTTACTTATGACAGTATAGTATCAAGATTTGAAGAGAAGTATCACCATGTCTTATAATGCAAATATCATGCAAAGTAATTTAAAACACTCAAGAATGCAAACATAGAAATAAAAGGCAGTTAAAAAAAAAAGATAAATAGTCATCCAAGAGTAAAAACGTAACGAAATTAGTTAGAGCTGGCCAGACATCAGCATAGCCGCCGCCGAATATGAATCTTAACTTGTATATCCGAATAGACTTACTGGAAGTCTGGTCGGAGGTGTAGTGTAATCCAGAATCACAGAATCGTAATAATGTGAAAATTAAAAGCAAAAATAAAAGGGATAACTCATGCAAAGTATTATGAAAACAATAAAAGGACAAGTAAGCAAAAATAAATAAAATGGAAATTCTTTCCTTGGTACGTGGATTTGTATACCATGGACATACCGTACTACCGTCCATTCGGATTTGGCTATGGAATTTACGTTTAGGTTTCCATCCTATCTACCATGGGAAAGCGTTTTGTCGGATGTAGCCTTATATACAACCGGACATAATATATGACTAGTGTATGTACGGCCGGAGATATTATGTCAAATAGAAAATTCGCAATCAAGATTAAAGGTCCCTCAGGTCTTACCTTAGGTGTATTTTAGCTCCGAGAACACATTTGACAGTCTTGGTTAGTTATTAGCTTTTTCTACTAGCGAGAACATGTTTCAGTTGTTTTCCTTAGTTTTTAGCAAATGAATCAATGAAAAGCTTCAAAATTCGGATAATAAAAGTCTATCTCTGGAAAAAAGTTTTTTTTTTTTATGTTAAGCTTTTCTTTTATTGTGATGGTTTCTTAGTAAAGACAGAAATAATCTCATTTAAAAAGGAAACTATTAATAAGGCAATTAATAGTTATGAAATGTGTTAATATGAAAATGAAGATAACTGAAAATTGTTTAAGGTGAAAGTGACCTGATTTTATTGAAGTTGGCTAAGAAGGAAATAGATTGAGTCCTTCTGCAAAACTGGAAACAAGATGCATATCCGGCCGAATGTGGAGGTATATCCGGTCGGATGTGATGGGTATGTCTGGCCGGACTTAAGGGTTTATATCTGTCTAGATGTATATAGTTTCTCTCTATTATTAGACCTTACAATCTTCCTTAACTCTCATACAGTGCCCTTACGGGAGACTCATCATCGGGACATGAAAATATAGTGTCTACATTGTGGCTGTCACATGAACTTTCGGCTAAATCATGAACTGGGAAATGTAACTAGGAATTGGATTATAATGCAGAAAGTTATAATAAATCGATGCCAAAATTTGAAGATATAATTCCTGTAGTATGTGAGAATATGAATCTGTCATGAGAGCTATTTTCATATGGTCATCGTGATTTGACTTGCCATGTTGACTGAGCACATGATTAAATCCAATCGTGAAATCTCATATTTTCTCACTCGAGCTGACTCATATGGATGCTCTACTCGTGTCCTTGCGATGCCTCAGATAGGCTGCTAAGGCATCAGAGATAGTGTTGTTAATTTATCGGTTCTTAAGGTTTTAGGCACTAGAATAATACGCCTTCTCAACTGAGCTACATATTTGGTACAAACGGATCTAATAAAACCTAGTAACTGTATTTTCGATGACTTATTGTTGATTGATTGGTACAATTTTGTCAATTGATAAATGGGTAATCTACTTGCTAGTTTCCTACTTACGATGCCAACAACTCCTTCACCTATCCTTCATGATTATGAATTACACATACGTATTTCTTCACACTTCTTCCCAACATTATACCTTAATCTCCTTGTCCTATCATCTTGTATTGTACGTGTAAGGTCCCAATTGACCTTTCTAAAGGTATATCCAACGACTTTATTACACCATGCCCATACGTGCCTTAAGTCATTCCTAAATGCACGACTATTCACCATGGATTTACATGTTCCTCAAAACAACATCAAGACCTGTGTAATAGGCTACAGCTGTCATGCTTATGTGAACTCTGCTACATGAACCTGATCATGAGAGCTTAACAATCTTCATAGATCAGCTTGTCAATGATACTACATTTGCAGACAAAGTTTATAAGCAGTGGCAACCCACCAGACCATTCCTAAACCACTACATATTTCTGAAATCAACAAACTTCCGTTCTTGCCATTGTTAGAATTTATTTAGCAATAGGACCTTTAACACAAGTGCTTAAAATATAATTAAAGAATTAATCGGATGATTCAGGGAGCGTACCTGATTTAGAATCCATATCTGCAGCGGAAATTTCTGTTGATCTGTTGAAAAGTTGCACTGAGGAGATCACCTTCTGCTCCCCACTTCTTGATGGTGAGAAACTTACTTGTCTTATTAAGCTTCATTATGCCTTAATTTTCTCCAAATCTTATGCTTCTATTTCTCTCTCTCTGCCTTATTAATTTCTTTGCAATTGCTCTCGGCAATTTCACACACATGCCTTGTTAGGTCTATCAAACTTGTATGCATATCATCATTTATATATGCGTAAGAAGAGATGTGTAGTATGAAATATTTTCATCACATCACATCTCAATAATACAACTTTAAATCAAAGCTTGTATTATTTTGTTTGGCCTTTAATAATGATAATTAAATCATTAAGGAGAGAGAGAAAAAACTTAATTAATTATAAAGGCAGTTTATTGAGTAAGTTATATTGGGGAGTGATGGTGAGACCTTAACTCATTAATTTATGGAGTGTAATGGGCTCACCCATCAAAAGCCCATAACAATTCCAGAGCCCGCTCTAATATCCACACATCAAATAATAGAGTGCAGGCCACTTTATTATATCAGACAATTGGGCTTCACAGTTTCTATTACAAAACCAAGTATCTTAACGCTTTATTAAAACATGTATCACAATTAATATTAAGCCCATAATTATAATAAAATATTCTAACATTCTCCCACTTGGGCGATATCAATTGTTGATGTTTTAATGCTAAGAAAACTTTATGGATCCAAAATTGGTTTAGAAACAACTCTAGTAGACCATTTCGTCCAATAAGATCGTAGATATAGAATCATATGTCTATTGGAACACGAAAATATGCAAAAACCTCTGTCGATGGTCAGACGCAAATACCCAGTATAACCCAATTGAACCATATGTCTATGTCAACCAAATTACCTGGATTTATTAAGGTCCAAGTTCCAATTATGGCTACCCCCGCCCGACAGGTATATGTCTATCCTGTAAGGAAATCTATTAAAGGGTTATCTATCCTCAAGGAAGATCGTGGGCTATTGAATCTAAGGCTGAAACTTAAAATCCCTATGTCTACTTCATTTTAAGTTTACCAAATCAATCTTATTAATGGCCAGTTAAAAAAAAGCATTAAGCTTAAGACTCAATAAACAATCTAAGGAATTACCCATAAAAAGAAAATCAATTATTAAGTGTGGATATTGTGTTTCATCACTTCCCTAGAATAAAATAAAATGTTGGGGTTAGAGGATCCACATTTAATATTTCTTATCTAGGAATATCACTTATTATAAAATAAAGATTATTTTCTATTCTGCTTTCTCAGGAATTAATAATGTTAAACATTTAAAACCAGCCATATAGGCGGTAATCCATTTAGTCCAATTACACCAGCCATATAAGCGGTAATTATCTGTCACATAAAGACCAGCCATATAGGCGGTAAAGTAATTTATATTTAGACCAACCATATAGGCGGTAATAAACTCTGACATTATTAATCCGGTTAAATTATAATTTATAAATTATAATTAAGTGAGATTTACCTAGATAATTATATTAAAGGTTTCACCTTTTACCCCAGCGGAAATTTAACTACAAAACATAAGTAAATAAATAAAAAGCTGTAATAAAAACTAAAAATAAAAATACATAATTTTATTATTACAAAACTAGATACTTCCTATGAAATCAGGGGGAAAATCCCAGGAAAGCACACCAAATGAAGTGAAGAAGGCCTGAATTTATAGGCATTTTCGGCAACTGGCGTCGCGACGTGTAGGGTCTTGGCGTCGCGACGCCAGCACGCACGTTAGCATGGCCGGCGCACTTTAGGTGTCGCGACGCGTATGGTCTTGGCGTCGCGACGCTGATAAATTACAAAATTGCCCCTTGTCATGTTTTCTCTATTTTGGCCCCAAATTACTTCCAATGCTTTCCCAACTTTATTTATCTGTAAAATAACACAAAACATCAAAACGTTCACAAAACCCGAGAAACTATACAAAATATCAAGTTAAATGAGTGGGAAATAGTGATATAAATACCACTCATCACACCCCCAAACTAACATTTTGCTAGTCCTCGAGCAAAACACAAAATAAAATAACATAAACAAATTTAAACTATGCCACTTTCGTAGGGATCACGGTTGCATTTAGCATATGCAACAAGCCTTTAAACCCCTAGGTGTCCCTAGTGGACGAGTTGTAGTCTCGTGAGGGTTTTTACAGCAATGATACCCACAAATATTTTACAAAAGTAAAAAGGTAGTGAAACTAATGCACACAAAAGCAAAAAGACAAGAGAAAAGAGAATAAAGAAGTTAGTGACTAATCAGGTGAAACTTCTACTCCAAGTTACCAGTTGTTTTGTTTCATTCTAAATTACTGAATAAGTAAATTCTCCGATTATTTTTACCATTCTCCATATACACAGCCAACAACATATTAAACAACTCATTTTTGCCCACAACAGTCATAAGTGCAGTTGATAAGAAAGTAATATTTTTGTCCTGAAGTTTTATCAGAATTCACACCTTTTTGCAGCAATGGAATAAATTTATCAGATTTTTCAGATTTTTTCTTTGATTTTTCTCTATTTTTTATTTATATACAATATCTTCCATCTATTTAACAAGCTTTGGGTCAGTGACTCCCAAACCAGTTGGCTTCAGAGCACCAGGTGTTAAGACACCCCTACAGACTTAATTACTCAGACTTCAGATATATATATTTATTCGGCAACATCTCTGATCCATGTAGCGAGCTTTGGGCCAGTGACTCCCAAACCAGTTGGCTTTAGGGCACAAGGTGTTAAAACACCCTTACAGACTTAATAACTCGGACCTCAGACGTTTTTTTTTTTACTCCATTGCTTTTTGAGATGCTTCCTCCAATTAAATTAGAGCACTGAATATTACAAACTAATTTTAGCTCATGTCCGTATGTTACCATGCATGTTGATAATACCTGCCAACTGAGCATATGAAGATCCATTTTAGTTTGTTTTATGGAGAATTCACAAATTAAATAATTCAAAAGAAATAAACAAAAATTAACTTGTTCCGAAATAGGTTTGAGATACGTCTCAGGAGTGGAAACTCTTTACTCAGCTATCTCTTACCAATTTCACACTTTTAGTCAAAATAAAAACACAAAATATTTTTGTAATTTTTGAAAAAATTTCAATTTTTTTTGTATTTTTCGAAAAATTTCGGACTAAAAATAAAAATAACACACAAACTAAAAACAAGGTACTGATCAACTAATTCCCTCCCCCAAACCTAAATGAGACATTGTCCCCAATGTCTTAAACAGTAGAAAAAGAGTTTAGAAGAAAATACATGGTTAGCTGAAATTCTACAGGAAATTAAAGTATAAGATCCAGATTAATCCGACGCCTCTTACATCGATCGTCCTCGGACCAATTTATCTTTGAAAGGATATGGTCAACTTGTGGTTCATAGGCTAAGAGTTGGTCAATTAGATCCGGAGCAGTTCTAGCAGTGAATAGGAGTTCTTTCATAGGTTTTGACACAAACCCATTTCTCCAGGCATCATCAAGAAACACACAAAGAAAATCATAAAATCCATCAACGTTGTACAGTCCAAGCGGTTTCTGGTGTATGTTCAGGTTCGCCCAAGATAATACTATAAAAATTTCCTCCAATGTGCCCAAGCCATCTGGCAAAGCGATAAAAGCATCAGCACGGTTAATCATTTCTACCAATCGTTCAGACATACCTGGCACGATTAGTTCATCTCCGTTTGATGATCCAATAAGATTTGCCTCTGCCAAGGGTTTTGGGATGATTCCCAAAACGTGACTGCCTACTTCCTATACGGCCTTTGAAACGATCCCCATTAGTCCAAGATTGTCTCTGTCATATACTAAGTGCATGTTCCTTCCAGCTAAGACTCGACCCAATTCTTGTGCTGCTTCTACGTATTGTGGCTTAGTACCAACACTAGTACCGCAAAACACACAAATGTTCTCAACTCGTCTTCTCGAAGTGGCTTCCATTTTTTTATATATTTCTTTCTCAAATCATGATGCCTTCCAAAGTGCAATGACGAGCTGAATTTATAGTACCTGAAACGGGTGAGTAATAATAGCACTAGTATCTTCCAGAGGACGTTTGTTAGCTAAACAACAAAATGAATCGTGAAAGGTCAAAAAGTCTGGATCTTGTCTATGAAAATAAAGATAATTATAACAGAAAAGCAAATCAAAGCAATAATTAAGGCAACGACATTGTGTACGCAATACGCCACTAGCTTAGTATAAATTCATTAGGATGCGTCTCAAGAATTTATTCTTTACTCAGCCATCACTAATGAATTATCTCTCTTCTTTGTGATTGCCAAACACCATTCATTCTGTCTTAAAATGCTCCGTTTGTGCTTTTCCTCTACAAAAATAACACACAAAATTAAAAACTCTACAACATGTATACATAAAATTTAAAAATAGAAATTACAACAAAGTGCAAGGGTTGCCTCCCTGCTAGAGCTAAATTTTTCGTCTTCAGCCAGACGTGACTGAAATCCATCTGTTAAGGAGGTTTCAATGTCATTTTGGATGTCCGATTAAAGACAATCCCGTGAGCGTTGCTTTTGAAGGGTCTCTTCCAACGGTAAAGAGGCACAAAATATTTTGTCCCATTCAGTGCTTGTGCCACCTTTTTAACCATTGTTGTTCCAGTGGTTCCTGAAAAGAAAGAAAGAAAATCAGGAGGTCTTGTATGGTGCTTGACTTTGAATGGAAGTTCCATTCTATCAAGCTTCTGGGTGATGTCTTTAAATTGTACTACCCAAAACAGTGATGTTTCGCCTGAATGCTCTGGATCTTCAATAAGGTCAGACATTTGCTCCTCTATTTGCTCTGCTTCTTGCTCCACCTTTTCTTCACATATGTATTTGAAAATTTCCACATTCAGCTCTTCATCTGTCATCTGTGAAATGCATGCTTCAAAATTGTCAACCTGAGGACGTAAAGAAATATCAGATTTTAGGTCTTCATCCTCTGATCTGGGTAAAATGATTGGCTCAGGTAGATCTTCTTCAAACATTTGTGCAATGGATGCTCCAAGATCTTCATTTTGAGGATTCAGAATTCCATCCTCAAGTGTTGATGCAGTTGGTACAAACAGCTCAGTTTCATCATCGTCAGAGTCAAAATAATAAAAATCAAATCGAGACTTTGCCTGTTCGGGCTCCTGAACTGATACCTCTGGTTGTTGATATTGCTCAGCCTCCTCCTCTGTTGAAGTGTTATTGTGAAATGATTGGTACTTGAAGGCTTCATCAGTGTCATCTGAAACTGGATCTTGAGGTATGTAGTTCTGGTTTTCTGTTAATTGTCTCGTCTGATTTGTCAATCTCTAAATGAATTCTGATTGTCTCTGAATACTTTCGAGTTGATTCTGGTATGTTTCAAGCATCGTATCCAACTCTTCGTCTCGTTTCTTAAACCAATCTTTGAGCGTGTCAATCATCTGATCTTCTTCTGATGGTTCTGATTGTTGATGAAGATCATAGGTAGATGGTGGATAAGATGGAAAATATGATGGTTCTTCGTACATTGAATGATTCTGATAATTCTGCCACTCTGAAAAGTATATGCATTGATCGCTCGAGTGGTTACCATCACAAATTACACATCTCCTTATTTCGTTCTGATGAGCAAATGTAGTATTGCTTGATTCTGACATCCAGTGATAGTTGTTGGGCTTGACAACAGGCCTCAGAAAACAGGACTGTTGCTCCCAGATTTTGGGTGTATCTTCTAGTAAAGCTCGTGATCTCTCAATCTCTCAATAATGTTCCATTTTTCAATCACCTGAAAACAAAAGAAAGAAATAAAAATTACAGATAAAAATAAAGAAAATTAGATACAAGTAAATTAGATAGCTTCAAAATTAATACTCAAGAAAAATAAGTCACCGGCAACGGCGCCAAAAATTGGACCGGCGTAAACACACACGTATAACGCAAGCGCACGTATCGTTCAAGTAGTATAAAATTATCGATCCCACGAGGACTTAATTCCTAATGTTGTTATTAATTATTGATACTATTTATTTATAGGTATCTAATTATAGGGAGAATTGAATTGATTGCTTTTAGTTGGTTGAATGTGGTTTTGCAAAATAAAATAAAACAGACTCAAAAGAAAATACTAAGGAAAATAAAAGAAAAGACTCAATGATCTAGGGTCGTGACTCCACACAATATTATTATAAAGATGAATTGATTCTCTTATTTATGTGTAATAAATCAGATTGCTAACCTGGAACACGAAAATATGCAAAAGCCTATGTCGATGGTCTGACGCAAATACCCAGTATAACTCAATTGAACCATATGTCTATGTCAACCAAATTACATGGATTTATTAAGACCAAGTTCCAATTATGGCTACCCCCGCCCGACAGGTATATGTCTATCCTGTAAAGAAATCTATTAAATGGTTATCTATCCTCAAGGAAGATCGTGGGTTATTGAATCTAAGGCTGAAACTTAAAATCCCTATGTGTAGTTCATTTTAAGTTACCAAATCAATCTTATTAATGGCCAGTTAACAAGAAGCATTAAGCTTAAGACTCAATAAACAATCTAAAGAATTACCCATAAAAGAAAATCAATTATTAAGTGTGGATATTGTGTTTCATCACTTCCCTAGAATAAAATAAAATGATGGGGTTAGAGGATCCACATTTAATATTTCTTATCTAGGAATCTCACTTATTATAAAATATAAATTATTTTCTGTTCTGTTTTCTCAGGAATTAATAATGTTAAACATTTAAAACCAGCCATATAGGCGGTAATCCATTTAGTCCAATACAACCAGCCATATAGGCGGTAATTATTTGTCACATAAAGACCAGCCATATAGGCGGTAAAATAATTTATATTTAGACCGACCATATAGGCGGTAATAAAATCTGACATTAATTAATCCGGTTAAATTATAATTTATAAATTATAGTTAAATGAGATTTACCTAGATAATTATATTAAAGGTTTCACCTTTTACCCCAGCGGAAATTTAACTACAAAACATAAAGTAAATAAATAAAAAGCTGTAATAAAAACTAAAAAAAAATACATAATTTTATTATTACAAAACTAGATGCTTCCTATGAAATCAGGGAAAAAATCCCAAGGAAAGCACACCAAATGAAGTGAAGAAGGCCTGAATTTATAGGCATTTTCGGCAACTGGCGTCGCAACGCGTAGGGTCTTGGCGTCGCGACGCCAGCACGCGCTTTGATCCACGCGTGTTCTGCCGGCAGAATCTGGTGATGACACGTGTCACGTGATGAAGGTGGTGCAATGAGAAGACGACACGTGGCACACGATGATTGGCCCACGCGGGTTGACCACACGTGTTCTGTCGGCAGAATCTGGTGATGACACGTGTCATGCGGTGAAGGTGGTGCAATGAGAAGACGACACGTGGCATACGGTGATTGGCTGATCTTTCGGTCCAATGAAAAGTTGACACGTGGCACGCACTTAGGATCGGTCAAATGAGAGGTCGACACGTGGCAACATGTGATTTGTCCAATATTCGGCCAATGAGAGATTGACACATGGCACGCGCTTGCTTTGGTCCAATGAGATTTCGACACGTGGCAGCCGGCGCATTTTAGCAGATCTTCTGTGATGATGACATGTGGCACGGCGCACGTTAGCAAGGTCGGCGCACGTTAGCAAGTCCAATTTCTCAAATTCTGACACGTGTCCCTCGGTGCACGTTAGCATGGCCGGCGTACTTTAGGCGTCGCGACCCGTAGGGTCTTGGCGTCGCGGCGCTGACAAATTACAAAATTGCCCATTTGTCATTTTTTCTCTATTTTGGCCCCAAATTACTTCCAATGCTTTCCCAACTTTATTTATCTGCAAAATAACACAAAACAATCAAAACGTTCACAAAACCCGAGAAACTATACAAAATATCAGGTTAAATGAGTGGGAAATAGTGATATAAATACCACTCATCAGACGCCAATTGCTCCACGCGTCGCGATGCGACTGCTATGTTTGGGGACACGTGTGAGAGAATGGCAAGTTTGACGGTGTCTCTATTTTATTAGGCGCGTCACGACGTGCCGTATATTCCACGCGTCGCGACGTGAGTGCCACGATAAGGACACGTGTTGAGAGAATGGCGCGTCGCAATGCGATGTAATTTTCGTGTCGCAACACAGAAGCTGATTTCTGTTTTTGCCCTTTTTCAAGTCTGGTTTGTCCTGTCGAGCCTCCGAGCAGTATTTTACCTATCAAATAACATAAAATAACACAGTAAAAACACTCAAAGCATAACTTAAAATATTATTTCACAAATGTGTCAATTTAAGGGGATTAGTGAAACTATAAGTGTAAAATGATTAACTTATCGTATAATAAATATGAACTTTTTAGTATTCATCACACCCTCAACCAGCTTATTACTATAACCTAGTAATTCAAGCGAAATCTAAAAGAAAAATTCTTATCTAAGTCAACAATTGATTTATGTGTTTCTAAATGATCAAATAAATGACTTCTCCTATATTTTTTACCATTCTTCCATATACTCATAAAACAAGGTATTAATCAATATATTGTGCCCACAATATCACAAGTATTTATTGAAAATAGAGTAATATTTTTGTCCTAAAATTATATTAGAGTTTACATATTTTGGCAGTGAAAGTTTATTTATAAACATATCTTCAATCCATGTATCGAAATTTGGGACAGTGGCTCCCAAACCAGTACAGTTTAGGGCACTAGGTGTAAGACACCCATAGGGACTTAATTGCTCGGATCTCAGATAAAAAGTGTATGATTCCCTTAAGCTTTCTTTTTAACTTGTAGCGAGCTTTGGGCCAGTAATTTCCAGACCAGTTGGCCTTAGGGTACTAAGTGTTAAGACACCCCTACGGACTTAATTGCTCGAGTAAAAAAGGTTACAAAAACGAACTTTATTCAAACATCAACATTTTTTTTCTATAATAAATTTCACTGCCTTTAGGTGTTACCTCCAATAGATTAGAGAACTGAATATTACAGAATTTTCACTTACCACTCATGATCTTATGTTACCATGTTGTTGATAATATCTATCAGATGAGCATATAAAGATCAAATTTAATCAATGTTATGGGGAATTCACAAATTTAAATGATTCAATGAGAAAGGAACAACAAATAACTTGTTATGAATTATACTGAGATGCGTCTCAGGAGTGAAAACTCCTTACACAGCCACCTCTGAAAAATAATTCCACTTGGTTTAGAAAACAAATTTGTTTTTATTTTGTGTGTATATATATATGGATATATATTCTTACACACAAAATAACAACAAAGTACAAATTTTGTGAGAAAAAACATCAATTAAACATGAAAATTACCTCCCATAATCAAAATGAAACATTGTCCCCAATGTTTAAAAAAAAAGAAGTAGAGTTTAGAAGATATCACCTGGTTATTGGAATTGACAGTACAGCTACAACTAAATATTACAGATTAAGGTCCGGGTTTACTTTACGCTTTTTGCCACGATCGTTACCAGACCAGTTCAACTTGGAAAGAATAGGGTCGATTCTTGGTTCAAAAGCTAAGGGTTGGTCGATTAAATCATCAGCTTTTCTTGCAGTTAAGAAAAATCTCTCTTACCGATTTTGAAATAAATCCATTTCTTTTATTTCAAGAAATACAAAAAGGAAATCGAAAAATCCATTAACATTAAACAACCCAATGGGTTTTTGGTGAATATTCAAGTTTGCCCATGACGCAACTGTGAATATTTCTTCCAACGTTCCTAGCCCACCTGGTAAAGCAATGAAAGCATCAACATGATTGATCATTTCAGTGAGTCTTTCAGACATACCTAGGACAATACATTATTCTCTATTTGATTTTCCGATGATGTTGTCCTCTGTTAAAGGTTTTGGGATGATCCCCAAAACTTGACTGTCACCTTCTTGTACAGCTTTTGAAATACACCCCATCAATCCAAGATTGCCACCGCCATATATACTAAGTGCATGTTTCTATTTGCCATAACTCTACCTAATTCTCTTGCACCCTCAACAAATTCTGGTTTAGTTCTGAAGCTGGTTCCATAAGACACACAAATATTAGTGAATCGTCATTTCGAAGTTGTCTCTATTTGTGTTATCTCCCTTAGCTAGATGTGTTGAAGAGAGAGAGAAGTGATGAGCTGAATTTATAGATCCTGGAAAGGGTGAGTGATAAATGCACTAATATTTGCAAAATGATAATTATTAGGAAAATATATCGTGAACAAAAAGGTTAAATATTGTCGGCAAAAAGTAAATCAAAACAGAAATTTAAAGTAAAGGAAATCAAAGCAATAATATATACTGGTAGTTGTGATTGTGGCTCACATCTTCCTCTGGTTTTACGTTTAGAAACGGCTTAAACGCCCTCTATGGGTCGGGGATAGGCTTCCCATCCAACTTTCTTATAAATTGACAAACATGGTCTTTTAAAGTCAAATTCCCGAGACTGTATTGTTGTCTTTCTTTTTGAAATTGTGTGTGTAATCTGTGAATTTCACGATGAACATATCCACTAGGATGCGTCTCATGAGTCAATGATATATCATCAAAAAGCTCTTTACTCAGTCCATCTCTAATTAATTGAATTTTATCTTCGCGATTATCAAACATCATTCCTAAAGAACGACAATGAGTGTTGCACGTACAGCGTGCGCATTTATAACAAACACCTAATTATTTAGCTCTTCGTTTATTAAAATATATGTTTTTCCCTGAACCAAACATGTAAGGAATGAAGGAGTCAAGTGAATCACTTGCCAAGAGAACTCTTGCTTCAATTACCCAACGAATATCATAAGGAATACCATAAATCATAAGAAGTCTCATTCTTTCTGTGTGGGCTTTATAAATTTTTGTCAGAGCATTTTGGGGATGATAAGGAAAATGTTTGAGGAGGCTTTGCGAGATTTCTTCCATGCTTTGGTTTGTAGGGTATCAGTAATTTTAGGAAACTGAAATAATCAACTTTATGTCACAGAGTACCGTTATCCGTAGGGGTGGGCAAAAAAACCGACCGAATCGAACCAGACCGCGAACCGAACCAAACCGGACCGAATTTATGATTTTTTTTCTAACAGTTCGGATTGCGGTTCGGATTGGCCCACCCCAAACGGTTTACGATTCGGTTTAGGTGTAAATTTGAACCGCACCTGTTAAACCGAACCGAACCGTTATAATTAAAACAAAACCCTAGATTTTTCCTCATCTCTCTCTCTGCCACTCATCACTCTTCTTTCATCTCTCCCTATCACTCTCTCGCTCTCGCCATCACTTTTCTTTCATCTCTCCTAGATTTTTCCTCATATATCACTCCGGGAATTAGTGACACAACGCCAGAAAGAAAGCCTTGAGAGTGAGCCAAAAAAAAAGGAAAAAAAGATTACCATTACATTTATTCAGGTTTGTTATTTACATTATTATTATTTTTTCTATTATTGGATTTTTGTTTTTTCGTGGGGGTTTATTGTTTGATTATACTTTTATTTGTATGCATATCAAATGTTTGATAAAATTCACAATAGAATCAAGTAAAATTAAAACGAAGAATTTCTGCAACGGGCACTATATTAAGATCAAAAACTTAAAATGTACTTTTCTCTTTCGGAAATATTGACAGATTTGACTCATGTAATTAAGCTCGTAAATGACAGATTTGATTCATGACTTTACTGAGATTTAATTTCGTTAACTTGTATACTTATACCTTACGGTTGGTTGCAAGGTGACTGCAAAATGGTGTTTTTTTGAATATTTGAAATCGTAGCCTCATATTTGTGTGATGTTTATTTTAAGAGTCACTGCTTATTGGCACCATACACATTTCCCTTAAGTGGATGAAAATTTATTTTAAGTAAAATAATCTGTAAACCGAACCGAACCAATCCGTAAAATTGGTTTAAAAAATTTCAATCCGAACAAAACCGTTATTTAATGGTTTGGTTTGAGAGATAAAAAAATCGGACCGTAAAATATGGTTTGGTTCGGTTTTTATCAAACCGCACCCACCCCTAGTTATCCGCTGCTTTACCGGGGTGTGAGATAAAAATAAAAATGCTGCAAGACTAAGAAAAATAGAAATTAGAGAAATATTAAACATAAAATAAAAGAAACTATATCAATCAAGGTATATTGGGTTTGACAGGAAAAAAGTTTCTTGAAATTTTGAGAACTCCAAAAAAAGTTTCAGACGATGTCCATTTACTTTAAATATATCATCATCCTTAGGATTATCAATGTCAATTGCGCCATATGGATAAAAGTGCTTCAAAATAAATGGGCCACTCTATTTGGATTTTAACATTCCTGGAAATAAATGAAGACGGGAATTATAAAACAAAACCTTTTGACCAACTTCAAATATTTTTCGTGAAATTCGACTATCATGAAAGACTTTAGTTTTAGCTTTAAGAATTTTTGAATTCTCATATGAATCATTTCTTAACTCTTCAAGTTAATTTAGTTGCAATTTACGTTCATGACTATCATTTTCAGAGTTTGAATTAAATGCTTTAATAGCCCAAAATGCTTTATGCTCAAGTTCTACAGGCAAATGACAAGATTTTCCATAAACTAAACGATAAGGGGACTGTAGGCATTGCATTTTCGCATGTGAAACCCGATGATGAGCCTCATTTGGAGGCACTACCTTTTGAGTCACGAAAGCCGCGGGAAACGAATATCGGAAGGGGAAATTCAGAATAAACAAGCTCACTGTCTTCGTTTGTGCTGCGTTCGTTACTTCGTTCGAACGGAAAACAGATTGCGGGCGTTCGTGTCGCGTTCGAGGGAGCGTTCGAACGGTGTCGGTAATTCTAGTTTTGCTGCTAGCCTCACACCCAGCCCATTTAGCTCCCCAAAGCCCATAAAACACATCCCAAATTAAATAAATAAATATTAATTTAAACATTAAACATTAAATAAAATATTTAAACCATTTATCAATTAAATAAAATATTTACCAAAACTAAAAAGAAGATATGCCTAATTAAAATCAATCTTAACCAATTAAAGCCAATCATATATTTGACTTCCTAATCTAATAAGATAATTACCAATATAAAATATTTGTATTCTTAAACCAACACAAATTAAATATTGCAACTTCCTAAAGTAAAATATTTTGTCCCCCCCTCAATCATTTGATTTCCTTGTTTAAAACTAAATCATATCCTAATTAAATGCACAAAATCCCTTCCCTTGTCAACCCTAACCCTTCTCTATATAAACAACCCCTAACCCAAGCATTCGTCTCCTTGACACAAGCCTCAAAAACGCACCCAGCCTGGACACAAGCCTCCAAAACGCACCGCCTTGACACGATATTACTCCCAAAACTCTCTCGAAATCTCTCTAGACTCTCTCTACACACCCAAGACTAAACCAAAAAAGAGAAAACACTTCACACATACACAAGAAAGAAAACAAAGAACCCAACCACCATAGCCGAATCCAAAGCACTTACAACCACCATAGCCGAATCCAGAACACACCAAACTCACCTTAGCCGAATCCTAAACACGCCTAAACAACCTCCTAGATTACCTTAAAACAGTAGCCCAAATCCTTAAAAACAGTAACATAAAAACTGCATAGATAATCTTAAAAATAATCACATATAACTGCACTAAAAACCCACACAAACTTGGAATAGTTCATTGAAAACGTTAAAACAGGTGGCCCGTGCAGTGAGCAGCAAGACAGAGGCCGAATAGGAGCAGAACGGAGTTCGAACCGCAAGCAAAACAACAAAGCAGTGAGCTAGGACGCTGAAGAACCAGTGAACAGAAAAGTTGCGGAGCTTTACCCCTTCCGATCTTCGTGAAACGCGAGTCTGAGAGACGGCTTAAAAGGTTAGACCTGAGGGTATCTTTCACACTTGTTTTCCTTTTCCGCATTATTTATTAAGTATTACTTGTATGATTGTCATGTTGAAATGCGTGTTGTGGTCTTTGAGTAGATAATATGCATGTATTATGAGATGTAATATGTTGTGGGTATTGGATGAATGAGAGATGTGTCAACTCTCGCGGTATATCGGATGGAAACCCGGATATAAATTTCATAGCCGATTCCGAATGGACGGTAGTATGATCTGTACTCGGGCCACAACTCCATGTACCGCTTGGGTAAACGACACCATCTTTCTTTCGTTGTGTTGCTTTTGCTTATTTAGTTTTCTTTACTTGAATTCAATATGTTGTTTAGTTATGCATGATTCAACCAAGCGCATGGGCTTAGTGAGTTAGTCCAAAGGTCCTCCATTTGGGAGACAAAGAGCCGAAAAGGCCACCTTTGTGACACTACTTCGCCGCGCCGGTTGATGTGTGTTCGGTTGGATGCGAGATACGTTCAATCGGGCATACTTAGTTTGATGTTATTGAGTTTATCTTTTATGTATGGTTCAATCAAGCGCATGGGCTTAGTAAGTGGAATGAAAGATCCCTTATGGGGAGGGGTTAAAACCCGTTACCACGATGCTTTGCCGCGCCGGTTGATGTGTGTTCAGATTGGATGTAAGATGTGTTCAATCGGGCATACTTGGTTGATATGATTGGTTCTATTCTTGTATGTGTGATGTGACGCGCATGGGCTTAGTATGTTGGTCTAAAGGTCCTCTCTTTGAGAGATCAAGAGCCCCAAAAGGTCACCTTTACGGCAGTACTTCGCCGCGCCCTTTTATTTTGTGTTTATGTATTGCGTCCCATTTCATGCATCAGGTCTGTTCCCGTTCGAACGCGTTTACGAACGCAACTCGAACGCGCATGTGTTTTTGCCTTATCATGTGTCAGGTCTCATTTCCGTTCGAACGCGTTAACAAACGCCATACGAACGTGAGCATTCTGTCTCATTTCCGTTCGAACGCGTTAACAAACGCCATACGAACGTGAGCATTCTGTTTCATTTCCGTTCGAACGCGTTTACGAACGCTACTCGAACGTGAGCATTCTGTTTCATTTCCGTTCGAACGCGTTTACGAACGCTACACGAACGCGAACACACTGAACTGAGTCTTTTTCATTAGATTTCATGCATAGTTTTCCTAGTAGCTATCTCCACATGTATAAATGCAAATATGTTAATGTATTACAATTCATATGCTTGTGTCATGATAACATTTGAGTATTATTTCTTGCGGTATATCGGATGGAAACCCAGACGTAAATTCCGTAGCCGATTCCGAATGGACGGTAGTGCGGTCTGTACTTGGGCTACAATTCCACGTACCGCTTGGAAAAGTGCCCATATGTGTGCTTGTATGGTTAATATGTGTGCTTGTATGGTTAATATGTGTGCTTGTGTTTTCCTGAATGTAATATGCAAATGAAGTTGTATGTTCGTTGCTATTTTGATATATGTTAAGCATGCAATTTAAACGTGAGATATATGTGAAATGCGTATATAAGTTTTATCTTGAATATGAGAATTTAGAAGCATGATACTCTTGGAAATAAGCGTTACTTAAGCTTGATTAAATTATTACATAAATCCTTTCATTACAAGTGACATAAGTAAGGGACCATTCCGAACCCAACGGTTTGAGGTCTTCCCTTGCGAGGGGTGAGTGCGGCCTTAAATCTTTGTCCCGGTTCACACCGGGTGGCGACTCCATGTTATTCAGTACTTCCCAAACTAGGCCGCGAGCCTAGGAACGGCGTCGCCCAGGTTCTGTTGTCCACAGTCTGGCGACTCCACTGGGGATAGAGAATTGGCCCCGAAATATTGTCTTGTGATGTTTGGATTTATGTTTTAATTGACCGTGTCTATAGTGGATAAAGTGAGGGTTTAATCAAGGCATTTTGAGGCTAGGTAATGGTTTGGTGTCTCCTTCATTCACTACCTTTCTAGAAGGAAAAGCTGTGAAGGCACCTAGATAGCCATCTACTAGTAGCCTATTGTGATGGACTAATTTGGAGGACTCGTTGTTTATTCCTGACAACAAGCGATAAGAGCCTAAGAGGCTTGGGTATTTAAGTGAGCCTCGCTCCACCTTCCCTCTGGGGGATCTACAACGGGAAATCCATTTGACAGTCCGTCACACACCATAGCTCATTGGCACGTACCTTAGTGTATAAAAAGGGTGCGCTCACTTGGTTGCTCGAACCCTTGAGTGGGGAGACCTAGTTGTGGGCCATCCTTCGCCGGTGAGAGCCTTTGTCTATACTCTTACTAACCCACCCATAGACCGGGTTGGCTAAAGTAACAATTATTTCCTTGAATATGTGCTTGTGGACCATCCTCATTTGGATGCAGTTGGACTATTGTCAGAAATGCGGGCTTGCTGGGCCATTTAAACTGGGGCAAGTTCGTACCTTATGACTATTAGGCCCAAAGCTTCTGAAATGTTGATGGGCCACTTTGTAAAAATTATTATGCCATGTTTGCATCGTCTTTCTTCTATGCTTGTGTTTGGGAACATTGTCGTTTGGATCCATTTGGACCATTTGTCATGGGATATGGGCTTGTTGGGCCATTTAAACTGGGACAAGAACGTATTTTATGACATTGGGCCAAAGGCTTCTAAGTATTGATGGGCCATTTGTGATTGTGTTCGGAACGTTATCATTCGGATTTAGTTGGCACTTTGTCATGAGATGTGAACTCATTGGGCCATTTAAACTGGGATGGGTTCACTCCTATGACGATTAGCCCGAAAGATTCTAAAATGATAACAGGCCGATTTGTGTGAAAATTTTAATTGATTTAGTATATTTTATATGTTACATGCATCTCATGCACCCCATGCATACATACATCATGCTAACCCTTGTGTTTAAAAAGCCATCATAGACTCCCGTTGGGTTAGGGAAGAGGGAAGACTCACCAAAAGACCGGTAACAGATATGAGTACATCCGATAATGAGGTATCCCGAATAGATCAGTTGGAAAGCGGTTTAGCCAAGATTACCGAACAGTTGCAAGCCCTAACTACTGCCATGACAAATATGGCTGTGCCCCGTGCTGGGGGAAACTCTGAGAATGTACGACGTGAGGAGACTCCGAATGGGTTGGGGGATGACATCCCCGCTTTTGATGATGATATGGCTGATTATGCCACTGGGAGAACAGTTGGGTCTCAGACAGAATTGCAGAAACTCCGTGACCAGGTAGAGTCTGTTACCCGTAAGATGAAGGGTAAGGATGAAGACTTACTAGACTATGAGGCGATGACCTTTGAGGAACAGTTGCCTGCTCAGTTCAGAATGCCCGACATGGCCAAGTTTAATGGGAATGGAGACCCGAGAGTCCATCTGCAGCAATATGTCTCGGTCATGAGTTCAGTGGGCCTATCACAGCGCCAAGTCCAAAAGATGTTTGGGATGTCACTCGAGGGGGCTCCTGTGGTTTGGTATCATAGCCTTGAGAAGAAGGTTAAGGAAGATTGGAGGGAACTAGCTGATGCTTTTCTGAAGCAATATGTTACAGACTTAGAGATTGATTTGTCACTTCGTGATTTGGAGAACACTAAGCAGAAGCCAGAAGAAAGCTTCAAAGAGTATGTAGACCGCTGGAGAAGCCAGCTTCTGAAGATGCAGACTCGGCCCTCTGAGAAGGACCAGATTAAAATGATCATTAAGGGCACCAAGCCCTCGATCTATGGCAAACTGAGGAGAATGACTTCGATGATTACTGATTTTCGGCAGCTAAGGGAAACTGTCATGGACATTGAGGAAGAGGAGGCCGAGAACCGGAAGTTTTATGGCCAGAATAAGAGGAATTTTGGGGGGCATTCTGAGACAAGGCCCACTACTGCCGAGTTGCCGCCATCAGAAATAGGCGATTTTCCAACCTTGGCAGGCCTCTATCGAAGGTGTTTGAAAAGTTGAAGATGCAAGGACTCCTGAAACCCTTGGAACCTAAACCACTTCCAAGCCCTGTACCCCACTACCTTGACTTAAACTTATTCTGTTACTTCCACCAACAAAAGGGTCACGAAACTGACAATTGCCCCCGCCTTAGGCATGAGATCCAAGACCTCATTGACACCCACAAAATACCTGACCCAGAAAGAGAACAACCCAATGCACACAGAAATCCCCTACCTAACTACATGATCAACTCTGGCCTACCCGAAACCCTTGTCCTCCAGGCTCTCAACCACTCAGCTTCATTCATTGGGATAAGGGATGACAAGGATGAAGAACCATAGGCTGAGGAAGAAGGCACTGCTGTTTCTCCAAGTTTATCTTGCATTTTTAATAAAGACATTGATTTTGTTTGCTTGTTCGGACCTTTTCTCAACAATAATAAAGAAGTTCATTTCGCTTACTTGTCTGAATCTCCACTTCTCAACTTGCAACATGAGTGCATGTGACAAAAGCATTCAATCTTGGTATTAAGATGCTCAGAACACGGGGGATCCTCAGAAAAAGCAAGCAAAAAGGATAAGTTAGCCGTTCAGAAACTGGGAAATGAGGACAGTGAGATTGTCAAAACTTGGAAAGGAATAAGTACATCGAGCCAGTCAACGAAGATAGAATGAAGTAGTTCTTTGCATAAGAAAGAGAAGACTAAACAGTCATCAAGAGAATTGATAGAAAACCTAACCCAACGGAATAGGAACTTCATCCATGCATGCATACACGTAACGTATTTTGGCATTCTTTTTGGTGTTTGTTTTGTTTTGTAAATCACAGGTTTCAACAACGAAAAAGAGAAAGCGTCAAACGCAAGTCAACCAAAAGCAGCGACAGTACAATATCAGTCTGGGGGCGAGGCCCACATCATTATCAGCATGGGTTGAGGCCCCCATCAGTATCAGCATGGTTGAGGCCCACATCAGTATCAGCATGGGGCGAGGCCCACATCATTATCAGCATGGGTTGAGGCCCACATCAGTATCAGCATGGGTTGAGGCCCACATCAGTATCAGATGGGGGCGAGGCCCACATCATTATCAGCATGGGTGAGGCCCACATCAGTATCAGCATGGGGCGAGGCCCACATCATTATCAGCATGGGTGAGCCCAATCAGTATCAGCATGGTTGAGGCCCACATCAGTATCAGCATGGGTGAGGCCCACATCAGTATCAGCATGGGTCAGGCCCACATCATTATCAGCATGGGTTGAGGCCCCACAGTATCAGCTGGTTGAGGCCCACATCAGTATCAGCATGGGTTGAGGCCCACATCAGTATCAGCATGGGGCGAGCCCACATCATATCAGCATGGGTGAGGCCCACATCGTATCAGCATGGTTGAGCCCACATCAGTATCAGCATGGGTTGAGGCCCCATCAGTATCGCATGGGTCAGGGCCCACATCAGTATCAGCTTGGGGATGGTCCCGGGGTTGAGGCTCACATCAATATCAGTATGGGTCGAGGCCCACATCAGTATCAGCATGGGTCGAGGCCCACATCAGTATCAGCTTGGGGATGCGTCCCGGGGTTGAGGCCCACATCAGATCAGTATGGGTCGAGGCCCACATCAGTATCAGCATGGGTCGAGGCCCACATCAGTATCAGCTTGGGGAGAGTCACAAGGTTGAGACCCACGTCAGTATCAGTTTGGAATGAATCCTAAGGTCGAGGCCCACATCATCAAAGATTGGAATGAATCCATGAATGAATCGGGAATGAATCCTAGGGCCGAGGCCCACGTCGTCAGAATTATGGATGAATAGGGCCGAGGCCCACGTCGTCAGAGTTATGAAATGAATCCTAGGCCGAGGCCCACATCATCAGAGTTTGGAAGAATCCAGAGAATGAATCTCAGAATTTAGGAAGGAAAGAATGAATCTCAGAATTTGGAAGGAATCCAGAGAATGAATCTCAGAATACGGAAGGAATCCATAAGAATAAATCTCAGTTTTGGAATGAATCCGAGAACGAATCTCAGTTTGGGAATGAATCCGAGAAGAATCTCAGTTTTGGAATGAATCCGAGAACAAATCTCAGTTTTGGAACGAATCTAAGAATAAATCTCAGTTTTGGAAT
>SKCR01039345.1:0-233939 GCA_019454045.1 Zanthoxylum bungeanum
GAATGAATCTAAGGGTCGAGGCCCACATCGTCAGAGTTTTGGAATGAATCCGGGAATGATTCCCAGGGTCGAGGCCCACATCGTCAGAGTTTTGGAATGAATCCTGTAATGAATCCCATGGGGACGAAGCCCGCATTATCAGGAATTTTCGGGAATGAATCCTAGAGGGCGAAGCCCGCATTATCAGCAGTCTTCGGGAATAAATCTGAGGGTCGAGGCCTACATCAGCATCAGTTTTGGGGATGAGTCCCAGGGTCGAGGCCCACATCAGTATCAGTCTGGGGCCGAGGCCCACATCAGTATCAGCCTGGGGGCGAGGCCCACATCGGTATCAGTCTGGGGGCGAGGCCCACATTAGTATCAGTTTTGGGGATGAGTCCCAGGGCGAGGCCCACAATAGCATTACTATCAGTCTTGCCGGGTATGGCACTCTGGGGGCGAGGCCCACATCATTATCAGTATCAGTCTTGCCAGGTATGGCAATTTGGGGGCGAGGCCCATATCACATCAGTATCAGTCTTGCCAGGTATGGCACTCTAGGGCCGAGGCCCACATCAGCATCAGTTTTTGGGATGAGTACTAGGGCCGAGACCCACATCAGCATCAGTATCAGTTTCGAGGCGAGGCCCACATCAGTATCAGTTTGAGGATGGAGCATGGGTCGAGACCCCATCAGTATCAGTTTGAGGATGAGTCTCAGGGTTGAGGCCCACGTCAGAATCAGTTTTGGGGATGAGTCACAGGGCGAGGCCCACATCAGTATCAGTTCAGGGTTGAGGACCCACTACATCATCAGTTTGAGGGTGAGGCCCACATTGTCAACGGTATTGGGATGCGTCCCAAGGTCGAGGGCCCCCGTTGTCGGTTGCAGTTTCGGGATGCGTCCCAGGGTCGAAGGCCTACAACATCATCAGTTGTAGTTTCGGGATACGTCCTAGGGTCGAGGACCTACTACATCATCAGTTTGAGGGCGATGCCCGCATTGTCGGTGGTATTGGGATGCGTCCTAGGGTCGAGGGCCCCATTGTCGGTTGTAGTTCCGGGATGCGTCCCAGGGTCGAGGGCCCACTGCATCATCAGCTGTAATTCCGGGATGCGTCCCAGGGTCGAGGACCCACTACATCACATCAGCATCAATTTTTCCAAGTACGGCACTCCGGGTATGGAGACATCATTGTGGCACTCTAGGTATGGAGACGCAACTGCGACACCTTGGGTATGGGGTTTAGCACGCCAGGTACGGCACTCCGAGTATGGAGACATCACTGCGGCACCCTAGGTACGGGGTTTAGCACGCCAGACTTTCGTGGACTTTCGTGGACTATCGTGGGCTATCGTGGACTATCGTGGACTATTTTGGACTACCGCGACACCCTAGGTACACGGTTTAGCACGCCAGGAATGGCATATCATCAATTCAGTTCAGAGCAACAGGCAAGCCAGATGGCAGCTGGCGAGCCAGGTAAGTGAAAATGCATCGCACGTACTTTGATAGGATTATCATTGTCACACACTACACAAGTCCCATCAAAGTGGGGGCGACTGTAGGCACTGCATTTTTGCATATAAGTCCCGATGATGAGTCTCGCATGGAGACACTACCTCTTTTATTGTGAAAGTCACGGGAAACGGACGTCGGAAGGGAATAGTCAATAATTGACACATTGTTGTATTTAACTCGTTGGATTAGCTTCAGGTTCGCTTGTTGGACCTCCGTTTCAAAGCACACCCTTAGCCCAAAACCCCGCAAGACACATACCAAGCCCACACACCACTAAGACACATACCGAGCCCACCAAATGGACCAATCCCACACGGCCAAAGAGACCTAGCACACGCCCATAGCCTTCCTAATTAATAAAAATCACATTTAACACATGCATAAATCAAGCCAAATCCTCTTCCTAAATTAAATAAATCCCATGGATCTCTTGCCTAAATAAACAAATCATATCCTTAACTAAAGAAGAATAAATCAAATTAAATCAAATCACTTCCCTAATTAAAAGATTTCCTTATCCCATACTAATTTAAAAAGATATCTCATTAATGCACAAAGTCTTCTCATTCTCAAACAAGGAAAGCCCCCATCCCTTTGCCTATAAAAAGAACCCTTCACCAACACATTAAACCTAGTTGATTCTTACGGAAAAACACAAAGAAAATAGCCTAACACACCTTCACGCAAATACCACATGCCTTGCCTTTGCTCACGCACAGCCCCACTGCCTCAACCCACACCTTCACACCATTAGCCACAGCTCACCCACTTCACTGCCTCACGACACGCCACCTGCCCCCAACCCCACTCACGCATCAGCCAGCCTCTTCACGCACAAAGCCATTACCACTCAACGCATCAGCCATAGCCTTCATCACGCCTAACCACAAACCCTCACTCAATTCACCCATTCACGCATCAGCCCATCCACTCACGCAAACAACTACCCCCTTCATGTCTAGCCACATAGTTTCCACCACCCATTCACGCATCAGCCAGCCTCTTCACACACAAATCCACTGCCACTCAACGCATCAGCCATAGCCTTCATCACGCCTACCAAACCCATTCAACGCAACCGGCCCTCTGACCTGCACCCTTGTTCACGCCTACAAAAACCAGTCCATCTATGGTCGTATAACCCTTACATTGTACTGCCCAAATAGCCGCACATCACCACTCCAAACAGCACGCATAAAACACTCAAAAACAGCCGCATATCACAGCCCTCATTACACGTGAATTATGCTCCCTGCACACGTAAAAACTGCACACCATAAATCCAGAAACTGCCCCAAAACAGTCCTTTATTTACCGCAAAATAGTGACCATAAAATACATCAAAAATAGCAGGGAAACGGAGTGAAAATAGCAACCCAAACAGTGAAACAGCGAGGAAAATATTGGATTAGTGAACCGGAAGAGTTACGGATCATCAATCCTTCCGACGGCCGTGTAACGCGCTTTCGAGAGACGACAAAAGAGGTTAGACCTGAGGGCACCTTCTTATTTATTATCTTTCGTTTTTTTTTATTTATTTTAATACATTATCGCATGAGAGTCGTTTGTTGATGCATGATGTGAATTTCGGGTGAACGAAATGCGTGTTCTCTTTTGTGGTATATCGGATGGAAACTAGGACGTAAATTTCGTAGCCGAATCCAAATGGACGGTATTGTGGTTTGCACTCGGGATACAATGCCACGTACTACTCAAGAGACACACGTATTTCGTTTCATCCAAACTTTGTATTCAAGCATGATTAGGTTGCTAGTACGCTATTTATTATTAAAGCATGATTTAGTCTAGTTTATTGTTTATTTTAAGCATGATTATGTTACTTCTTTATGCATGATTTAGCTCTTTAATTTCACATTAGTAGTTTAGTTTATGTTTATGTTGAAGTAATTTTTATTTTTTCTTTGAGTTGGATGATTCAACATGCTCGTTATGTGATATTATATGCTTGCCGTTATAATGACTTATTTTTAAAGCATGCGAACTTAGTCATAGGATTTATTTTGATGAATGTGGACTAGATCTAAGTTACCTTTGAGCATACATGTTGAGTAGATTCGGTTAATTCATTGCACAAATCATATCATTACAAGTGGCATAAGTAAGGGACCATTCTGAACCCAACAGTTTGAGGTCTTCCCTTGCGATGGGTGAGTGCGGCCTTAAATCATTTTTCCCGGTTCGCACCGGGTGGCGACACCATGTTATTTCTCCGGTTTAGTTCCCCTGCGGGCTATTCCGTACTCCCAACTAGGCCGCGAGCCTAGAACAGCGTCGCCGATTTCTGTGTCCTACAACGACATATCTCATTTTCTCTAGTACAAGTGAGAGATTGTTGGGATATATACCCTAGAGTATAATGTAATATGTAAATGGAATTTATTTTTAAGTACTTAACGATGTAGATATCATATATCGAAGTGTTGATTTTAAAGTCGCATATTATAAATTATCATGTTTGTCCTTGGATACTAAATGTACTTTCAGAATTAGTGTATAAGTGTTATACACAAGAGGATTTAAGTATGAAATTACTAATCCTAAATAGTCCATATATAGCAAACAAAGACGGGCACTTTGTTTGTAATTTATCTACAACAACAGTTCATTCCATATTATATGATGACTTTGATTCGGGTTTGTTCATGTGGTGACATGGGAATGGAGGAACCTTATATGATGCGATTAACTAGACCAAGATAGAAATGAATTTCTTTTCATATTCGTTAAACAAAAAAATTCAAATCAGACTAATAAATGATCATATGTGAGTTGATTTGAATCCTGAGTTTATTACGAACTCCTGCATGACATGCTATGTCATTTGATTTACAAATATAAGGTTGGTGAAGAAATCCCAACTAATAGCTACGTACTTTGGAGACATGGTTTGGAGTATGGTTGGGGACGTTTTACACAAATATGGATTCCATAAAGGTTGATTCAGTACTTGAACCTTTAGAGTGCTCAAAACTTTCTATTACGAATGAAAGATTAATATTCATAATAGTTATGAATAAATCGTTCATTGGAAAAAATGGTACTTATGGAACAAAATAATTAGAGGGATATAATGGACATTATGACCCATCTCTAATAATGAGATACTCTTGGAAGGTCAATCTGTATGCAGTGATTATATCTGTAGGCGCCAACGAGTTTCTATATAAAATATATCTACAGTAACGAGAGTGCAGCTTTAGGTTTTTAGTGGAATAACCTAAAATTAATAATTAGGAATATCTGATTAAAGAGTTTTAATCAATATTGCATGATTATTGGAACTCGGAGCTGCAGGTCCATTTGGTCCTCATGTTAGCTCGTTACAGTATAGAAATCCATAGAATAATTGGATAGTCCAATTATGAACTCACTTGAAAAAATATTAAATAATTGAGAATTATTTAATGTCATAATTATTAATTTGATTAATAATTATATAATGTCACACTTTATAACTATTTATTAAAATATTTAATATATAGTTTTTATATTAATGGTTATTAGATAATCATTTAATATAAGATTTGAATTTTGAATTAAATTTTATTTAATTCAAAATCAAAAATATAATTTATATCATGATATAAGTAACATTTTAAATTTTAATTTCAAATTAAATGATATTTGATATCATATTTATTTTTTGAAATTAATAATTTTATTATGGCAAAAAGACATTTGGCCAAAATTAGTATTTATTTTAGGGTTATGGTTAATTTTGCACAATCACAATTTTAATCTTAACCCTAGATATAAATATAAATTGTTTCTCTTGGAAACACTAACCCTAGCCACTTTCTCATTTTCAATGAGATTGAAATGAGAGAAAACAAAATTTTCCTCAAATGAGTTGATCCGAATCCACCGTCACTGATTTTTGATGTCGAGATATAACACGGAAGATCGAGTGATTGACCCGATCTTTGTACCAATCTCACGGCAATGCTAAATATGATCACACAAACTCATGGCTCACTACAACAAAATTGACTTTTACTGGCGAAAATTTTCGCCACTAAAACTATTAGTGGCGAAATTTAATTTCGCCACTATTTCGCCACTAAAAGTGCGACACAAAAGTATTAGTGGCGAAATTTAATTCGCCACTAAAAGTATACTTTTTTCACCACATGAAAAATAATTTTCGTTGGCGAAAAAAAATATTCTTTTAGTGGCGAAATTTTTGCCACTAAAAGTGCAATCTGATCAAATAAATAATTTTCAAATTTTTAATACACCATATGTTATTTTATATTATAAAATATAAAATAAGATCATCTGCATATATAGTCAAATAAGATATGTAGGTCATGACTGCATATATAGTCAAATAAGATCATTATTACAGGAATCATTTCTAACAGCACTAAGATCATTCTTCAACACCATATCCCTAAAAATGAGTGAACTCTCTTCAGGGGCACTTGATCGCAAGCTGCAATCTCCTTTTCACAGTATGAGCATTGTCACTGCGATCTAACTCCATCCCCAAGACACAACCAGTCTTAGTCTGAACAAAAACCCGTCTCCTCCCGGCAGGTTATTTCCCTTCCATTCTCTTATTCCCGTGGTATTCCCCACTAAGTGGGGTTTTAAAGACTGCCACTGCCATCTGGGTCTGAACTGGGCTGTCTAACTTACGGGACATGAAATGGAAAGTGAAACCCGCTGATTTCTTGGCCTGGCAACAAAGGTGGCTATGGAAGAGAGTTTCTTCCTTCCCTCCAAAGAAGACGCCAAGCTCCGAACCAGATACTAATTTATACTTGATTACCGAAAATAATAATCCCAAAATAATTATCAATTGAATGACTCAAAAACCAATCCCAGCCCACAACTCTATAAAACCAAAATCATCAGACGCAAATGAAAGCATAGAAATAAACTTAACACTCAATGCTGCATCAACCAAGCGGCTATGAGGAGTCAAAATCTGAAATAGAAAACAAAAATTGAATCAAAAACTTGAAACAAGTACTGGATTAGGGTCAAATAAAAAGCAGATTCAAAATGGGCAAAATAAAAATTAATAATCATTAAGCTAAACGACAGTTACTTATTTAGAAGCTATATAATTAATAAATCCATTGTTTCCTTAATAATTAAGCAAATTTCAAAATGACTTTAAAATAAATAAAACAAAAACCATGT
This sequence comes from Zanthoxylum bungeanum, assembly GCA_019454045.1. Taxonomy (NCBI): domain Eukaryota; kingdom Viridiplantae; phylum Streptophyta; class Magnoliopsida; order Sapindales; family Rutaceae; genus Zanthoxylum; species Zanthoxylum bungeanum. Next base: position 6,674 of record SKCR01039345.1, read on the forward strand.
AAGGAATTCGATCTAGATTTAGGCATTCTTCAGCCTTCAAAGAATCTTTTTAGAAGCATTAAAACATTGTCGCAAGTTTGTAACTGCATATAATTATAATTACACTTAAAAATTAAGAAGAAAACACTTAATTAATTTAACTTATCACCTCGAACAAACTTAAATCACAACGTTGAACTATAAATTACTCACCAGGTTCCGAGATCTGAACGGACCAAAAAATTAATAACTCCTGCACCACCAACAACCGAAAATGAAATGTTCGTAAGAAGCTTATTATTGGTCACGTAAATCGGAGAAAACACCTAATTCGGCGCAGATCAAAGTGAAAAATACAGCAGCAATACCCAGTTGCAAATCTCTCAACAAAATCAAAAACCCAAATTCCCACATCGAAAAATTTAATCTAGCAATGGCTAAAATCAGAGTTGAAATGGGTTAGGGTTTCGTTTAGGAAAGCAGAGGCTTCAACGAACCTATCACCGTCGATTTAAGAGTTGAAATGGGCTAAGGTTTCGTTTTAATGAAGAAAAATGGAGGATTAGGTTTCGGGGGAAGAAGCAAATTTTTTGGGTCAATAGAAAGCTCATATGAAACAAAAATACAACTCGTCCACTAGGGACACCTAGGGGTTTAAAAACTTGTTGCATACGCTAAATACAACCGTGATCCCTACGAAAGTTGCTTAGTTTAATTTTAATTATTTCTTGTATTTTATTTTGTTGTTTTGCTCGAGGACTAGCAAAATATTAGGTTTGGGGGTGTGATGAGCGGAAAATATATCAATATTTACCGCCCCTTTTACTTAATATTTTGTTTAGTTTCTCGGGTTTGATGAACGTTTTGATATGTTTTAGTTTATTTTGCAGATAAAATAATATTGAGACTTAATGAATCATTTAGGACGAAATATGGGTCAAATAAGGGCAAAAATTGGACTTGACATATTAATTTTGGAGATTGGAAACTTGAAATGGCGTTTTAACGAAGTGCAGTTTTGGAAATTCCAGTTTTGTGCCTGTCGTAATTTGGGCATAATTTTTACTCCGATATCGGATTGAGCTGATTCAAGTTCCAGATTAAAGAAGACTCAAAGATCTACAGCTTTGAAATACAAAATAATTTCAAATTCTGAAGATTTCATCCCCGAAATTGATGAACCATCTAGAAGTGTGTTGTGTGTAATTATTAAAGTCACTTTCAATCATTTTCAAAGCAAAAAAATAAATTAAATAAATAATAAAAATTATCAAATCATCACAAAACATGATAAGAGATTAGTGGAGCAATTAATAATGGATTTGGTGGAGCAATTAGTAGAGCAATTAATAATTGATTTGGTGGATGATTTGATGGAGACAAAATTTTGCCATTAAATACCAAGCCATTTCATTTGTAAAATTCATACTTTCTTCTAAGGAATTCCTTAAGAATACTAAGAAGATTGTATCTTGTTTGTTTATTTACAGCTTTCAGTAAGTAATAATTTCCGCTTCGCACTTTCTTTTCTTTACTTTTCAGTTTTAACTTTCCGCAATTTATTTTTACGCACAATACTTTTCTTTCTTAATTTTCAGTTTTTATTTTCAGTAATTTACTTTCAGCAATTTACTTTTCAGCAATTTACTTTTCAGTAATTTACTTTTCAGCATTTACTTTTCAGCATTAATTTTCAGTATTAATTCAGCATTTACTTTCAGTATTACTTTTCAGTATTTAATGTTCAGTATTTAATTTTCAGTATTTTACTTCATGTTTTTTATTTTATTAAAGTTTTTTACTACCCGTAAATATGGTGTAACTAAACCAGTTATCTGGGGTTGTGATGAAATCCAATATCACCGGTTTATAAGGGGTTAGATTATAGCTTGGGTCATATAAAGATTTATTTATTGAGTCTTAATCTTAATTCTTTTTCATTAACTGGCCATTAATAAAATTGAACTGGGGAAACTTAAAATACTAGACATATGGATTTTAAGTTTAAGACCTTAGACTCAATAGTCCACGATCTTCCTTGAGGATAGATAATGTAGGCACTGCATTTTTACGCATAAGTCCCTATGATGAGTCTCATTTTGGAGACACTACCTTTTAAGTCACGGAGGTCACGGGAAACGGACATCGGAAGGGGAAATTCAGAATAAACAAGGTTCACTGTTTTCGTTGGTGCTGCGTTCGTGTTTACGTTCGAACGTCAAACGGATTGCGGGCGTCCGTGCCGCCGCGTTCGACGAAGCGTTCGAACGGTGTCGGTAATTCTGGTTTTGCTGCTAGCCTCACATCCAGCCCAATTAGCCCCCCAAAGCCCATAAAACACATCCCAATTTAAATAAATAAATATTAATTAAAACATTAACTAAATAAGATAATAATTAAATTAATTAAATAATTAAATAAAACATATACCAAACATAAATAAACAATTACCAACTTAAACTAAAATCATGCCTAAAATAACAAAATCACATACTAAATCAAAATATAATCATGCCTAATTAAAATCAATCAACCAATTATATTCCCAATCTAATAAGATTATTCCCAAACTTAAAATATTGTATTCCTAATCCAAGCCAATCAAATATTCAACCTTCCCTATCTAGCCAAGATTTGTCCCCCCCCCTCACTCTTGACTTCCCTTAACCAAACCAAATCAAATCTCTTGACTTCCCTTAACCAAACCAAATCAAATCCTTTTCCTTGTCAAACTAACCCTTTGCCTATAAAAAGAACCCTTCACCAACCTTCTGAAGGGTTCCCGAGTCCCCTAGCTAGCTACCCCCCTAACTCATACACACACACATAAAAATTACAGGAGAAGACACCCAAAAACAGTAAGCAAAAGATAAAGAGGAAATAGGAGCAGAACGGAGTTCGAGCCGCAAGAAAAACAGTAAAGACAACGAACGAGAACAGTGAACCAGTGAACCGGGAGAGTTGCGGAGCATCCACCCTTCCGACGATCGTGTACCGTACATCCGAGAGGTGATTTAAAAGGTTAGACCTGAGGGTACCTTTTCATTAGTTTATATTCATTTTTATTGAATTCTATTCGCATGAGAGTCGTCTATGAATGCATGTTGTGGTCTTTGAGTAGATAAATATGCATGAATTATGAGATGTAATATGTTGTGGGTATTGGATGAATGAGAGATGTGTCAACTCTCGCGGTATATCGGATGGAAACCCGGACATAAATTTCATAGCCGATTCCGAATGGACGGTAATATGATCTGTACTCGGGCCACAACTCCACGTACGCTTGAGTAAACGGCACCTTCTCTCTTTTGTTGTGTTGCTTTTGTTTTATTTAGTCTTTCTTGAATTCAATTATTGTTTATTTTGTTGATTCAACCAAGCGCATGGGCTTAGTGAGTTAGTCCAAAGGTCCTCCATTTGGAGACAAAGAGCCGAAAAGGCCACCTTCGTGACACTACTTCGCCGCGCCGGTTGATGTATGTTCGGTTGGACGCGAGATACGTTCAATCGAGCATACTTAGTTTGATATTTTATCTTTATTTTCGTATGTATAAGTCATCGAGCGCATGGGCTTAGTAAGTGTGTTGTGAGATCCCCTATGGGGAGGGGCTAAAAGCCTTTTACCACGATGCTTGCCGCGCGGTTGACGTGTGTTCGGATTGGATGTAAGATGCGTTCAATCGGGCATACTTGGTTGATATGATTGGTTCTATTCTTGCAGTGTTGATATGACGCGCATGGGCTTAGCATGTTGGTCTAAAGGTCCTCTCTTTGAGAGATCAAGAGCCCCAAAAGGTCACCTTTACGGCAGTGTTTTGCCGCGCGCCTTTTATTTTCTGTTATGTGTTGCATCAGGTCGTGTCCGTTCGAACGCGTTCACTAACGCAACTCGAACGCGCATGTGTTTTTGCCCTTCTATGTGTCAGGTCTCGTATCCGTTCGAAACGCGTTAACAAACGCCATACGAACGTGAGCATTCTGTCTCGTCTCCGTTCGAACGCGTTTACGAACGCTACTCGAACGTGAGCATTCTGCTTCATTTCCGTTCGAACGCGTTTACGAACGCTACTCGAACGTGAGCATTCTGTTTCATTTCCGTTCGAACGCGTTTACGAACGCTACACGAACGCACACACACTGAACTGAGTCTGTCTTATTATATTCATACATAATGCCTATTAGTTGACCTTTCTTATGCAAATGTGTCACAATTCGTATGCTTATATCATGATAACATTTGAGCATTATTTCTTGCGGTATATCGGATGGAAACCAGACGTAAATTCCGTAGCCGATTCCGAATGGACGGTGGTAGTGCGGTCTGTACTTGGGCCACAATTCCACGTACCACTTGAAAAGTGCCCATATGTGTGCTTGTATGGTTAATATGTGTGCTTGTGTTTCTTCCTGAATGTGATATGCAAGTAAAGTTGTATGTTAGTTGCTATCTTGATATATGTTAAGCATGCAAACCAAATATAAGATATATGTGAAATACATGTATATTTAGGCGCATATTTTATTTATAAATGTGAATTAGAAGCATGATACCCTAGGAATAAGTGTTACTTCAGCTTGTTTAAATTATTACATGAATCCTTTCATTACAAGTGACATAAGTAAGGGACCATTCCGAACCCAACGGTTTGAGGTTTTCCCTTGCGAGGGGTGAGTGTGGCCTTAAATCTTTGTCCCGGTTCACACCGGGTGGCGACTCCATGTTATTTGTACTTCCCAACTAGGCCGCAAGCCTAGAAGAGCAAGCGTCGCCCAGGTCCTGTGTCCTACAGTCTGGCGACTCACTGGGGATAAGAGAATCGGCCCCGAATATTGTCTTGTAATGATTGGATTATGTTTAATTGACCGTGTCTATAGTGGATAAAGTAGGGTTTAATCAAGGGCACTTTGAGGCTAGGTAATGGTTTGGTGTCTTCCTTCACTCACTACCTTTCTAGAAGGAAAAGCTGTGAGGACACCTATATGGCCATCTACTCGTAGCCTTTGTGATGGACTAATTTGGAGGACTCGTTGTTTATTCCTGACACCAAGCGATAAGAGCCTAAGAGGCTTGGGTATTTAAGTGAGCCTCGCTCCACCTTCCCTCTGGGGAATCTACAACGGGAAATCCATTTGACAGTCCGTCACACACCATAGCTCATTGGTACGTACCTTAGTGTATAAAAAATGGTTGCGCTCACTTGGTTGCTCGAACCCTTGAGTGGGGAGAGGAGACCTAGTTGTGGGCCATCCTTCGCCGGTGAGAGCCTTTGTCTATACTCTTACTAACCCACCTATAGACCGGGGTTGGCTAAAGTAGCAATTATTTCCTTGAGTATGTGCTTGTGGACCATCCTCATTTGGATGCAGTTGGACTATTGTCAGAAATGCGGGCTTGCTGGGCCATTTAAACTGGGGCAAGTTCGCACCGTATGACTATTAGGCCAAAGCTTCTGAAATATTGATGGGCCACTTTGTAAAAATTATTATGTCATGTTTGCATCATCTTGCTTGTGTTTGAGAACATCGTTGTTTGGATCCATTTGGACCACTTATCATGGGATGTGGGCTTGTTGGGCCATTTAAACTGGGACAAGAACACATCTTATGACGATTGGGCCAAAAGGTTTCTAAATAACAAGGCCATTTTATGATTGTGTTCGGAATTTTATCATTTGGATTTAGTTGGGCTCTTTGCCATAAGACATGAACTCGTTAGGCCATTTAAACTGGGACGGGTTCACTCTTATGACAGTTGTCCCAAAAACTTCTAAAATGATAATAGGCCGATTTGTTTGAGAATTTTATTGATTTAAATATGTATATACTTCTTATGCACATCATGCATACATACATCATGTTAACCTTGTGTTCTGAAAGCCATCATAGATTCCCGTTGGGTTAGAAAAAAGGGAAGACTCACCAAAATACCGAGAACAGACATGAGTGAATCAGATACTGAGGTATCCCGGATAGATCAGTTGGAAAGGGGCTTCGCCAAGATTACTGAACAGTTGCAAGCCTTGACTGCTGCCATGACAAATATGGCTGTGCCCCGTGCTGGGGAGAATTCAGAGAATGTAAGGCGCGAGAAGCCTCCGAATGGGTTGGGGGATGATATCCCCGCTTTTGATGATGATAATGCAGAGTATGCAACAGACAGAGTGATTGGGTCTCAGGCCGAGATACAGAAACTCAGGGATCAGGTTGAATCCGTTACCCGCAAGATGAGGGTAAGAATGAAGATTTGCTAGACTATGAGACAATGAAGTTTGAGGAGCAGTTGCCAGCGCAGTTTAAGATGCCGGATTTGGCTAAGTTCAATGGGAATGGAGATCCGAGGGTGCATCTCCGTCAGTATGTGTCTTATGAGTTCAGTTGGCCTGTCTCAGCGCCAAGTCCAAAAGATGTTTGGGATGTCACTCGAGGGGGCACCTGTGGTTTGGTTATCATAGCCTTGAGAAGAAGGTTAAGGAAGATTGGAAGGAACTAGCTGATGCTTTTCTGAAGCAATATGTTACAGACTTGGAGATTGATTTGTCACTTCGAGATTTGGAGAACACTAAGCAGAAGCCGGAGGAGAAGCTTCAAAGAGTATGTGGACCGCTGGAGGAGCCAGCTTCTGAAGATGCAGACCCGGCCCTCAGAAAAGGACCAGATCAAAATGATCATCAAGGGCACCAAGCCCTCTATTTATGGAAAACTGAGGAGAATGACCTCCATGATTGCAGACTTTCGGCAGTTGAGGGAAACTGTCATGGATATTGAGGAAGAAGAGGCCGAGAATAGAAAATTCTATGGTCTAAACAGGAAGCCCATTGGGGGACATTCAGGGACTATGCCTGCTACTGCTGAGGTCACTGCCATTAAGAACAGACGATTTTCTAACCTTGGTAAGCCTCTTTCAAAGGTATTCGAAAAGCTGAAGGCACATGGACTCTTAAAACTTTGGAACCTAGGCCCATTCCAAATCCTGTGCCACCTCACATGAACTTAAACTTATACTGTCACTTCCACCAAGAAAAAGGCCATGACACCGACAACTGCGCCCGCCTCAGGCATGAAATCCAAAACCTCATCGATGCCCATACAATACCCGACCCAGAAAAAGAACAACCCAACGCACACAGAAATCCCCTGCCCCACTACATGATCAACTCTGGCCTACCCGAAACCCTTGTCCTCCAAACTCTCAACCACTCAGCTTCATAGGAATAAGGGATAACAATGGTGAAGAACCATGGCTGAAGAAGAAGAAGGCACTATTGTTTCTCCTAGTTTATCTTGCACTTTTAATAAAGACATTGATTTTGTTCGAACGTTTCCTCAACATTAATAAAGGCGATCATTTCATTTATCTGCCTAAGACTATTACTTTCAAACTTGCAACATGAGTGTGTTCAATCTTGGTAATATGATACTCAGAACACGGGGAATCCTCGAATAAACAAGCAGGGGGGGCAGTGAGAGCATCAGACTTGGAAGGGAATTAGTTCACCAAGCCGATCAGCGTAGACAGATTAAAGCGGTGGCTTGCCTGAGGAAAGGAAGACTGAGCAGTCACCAAGAGAATTGGCAGAAGACCTAACCCGACGGGATAGGAACATTCATGCATGCATACACGTAACACATTTTGCATCCTTTTGCGTTTGTTTTGTGTTCACAGGTTTTAAAGAATAAGAAAAGCGGCAAAGAACAAGCTAATCATAAACGGTAAAAAGCACAGTATCAGATTCAGATAATGATTCCAGGGCGAGGCCCACATCAGCATCAATCTGGGGGCGAGGCCCATGTCAGTAGCAGTTGGGCCGAGGCCCACATCAACACAGTTTGGGAATGAGTCCCAGGGTCGAGGCCCACATTATATCAGTATCAGCATTGCCGGGTATAGCGTTCTGGGGGCGAGGCCATATTACATCAGATCAGTTCTGCCGAGAATGACACTCCAAGAATAGAAGCACGGTTCGGGAATGAACCACCTTACAGTAACGGTTCAGGAAGAAAGCCGCCGCATTCAGCTCAGTACGGGAATAAAGCCCACATTCAGTACAGTTCAGGGACAAAGCCCACAGTTAACACAGTCAGAACAAAGCCCAGAGGAAGAAAGCCTCATGTCAGTATAGTTTGAGAACAAAGCTCAAGAGGAAGAAAGCCTCGTATCAGTATAAGTTCGAGAACAAAGCTCAAGAGGAAGAAAGCCTCATATCAGTATAAGTTCGAGAATAAAGCTCAAGGGGAAGAAAGCCTCATATCAGTATAAGTTTGAGACAAAGCTCAAGAGGAAGAAAGCCTCATATCAGTATAAGTTTGAGAACAAAGCTCAAGGGGAAGAAAGCCTCATGTCAGTACAGTTCGGGAATAAAGCCCCGAGGAATAAAGCCTCATATCAACACAGTTCGGGAAAAAAGCTCAAGAGGAAGAAAGCCTCATATCAGTATAGTTTGAGAACAAAGGTCAAGGGGAAGAAAGCCTCATATCAGTATAATTTGAGAACAAAGCTCAAGGGGAAGAAAGCCTCATGACAGTTCAGTTCGGGAATAAAGCCCACAGTCTAAACAATCATGGAATAAAGCCCTATCTCTACACAGTCAGCAGTTCGAGAATAAAGCTCGGGAGGAATAAAGCCTCATCTCAACAGTTCGGGAATAAAGCTCGGGAGGAATAAAGCCTCATCTCAATACAATTCAGGAAGGAACAGGCCGAAAATGGCGCTCTAAAAATAGAGCACGGTTCGGGAATGAACCAGGGGTCGCCAGCACCTCACCACCAAATCAACTCAACTCGACACATGGTAAGTCAAGTGGCAGCTGGCGAGCCAGGTAAGTAGAAATGCATTGCATACTTTGATAGGATTGTCACTGTTGCACATTACACAAGTCCCATCAAAGTGGGGGCGACTGTAGGCACTGCATTTTTACGCATAAGTCCTATGATGAGTCTCATTTTGGAGACACTACCTTTTAAGTCACGGAGGTCACGGGAAACGGACATCGGAAGGGGAAATTCAGAATAAACAAGGTTCACTGTTTTCGTTGGTGCTGCGTTCGTGTTACGTTCGAACGTCAAACGGATTGCGGGCGTCCGTGCCGCGTTCGAGGAGGAAGCGTTCGAACGTGTCGGTAATTCTGGTTTTGCTGCTAGCCTCACATCCAGCCCAATTAGCCCCCCAAAGCCCAATAAAACACATCCCAATTTAAATAAATAAATATTAATTAAAACATTAACTAAATAAGATAATAATTAAATTAATTAAATAATTATAAAAAATATACCAAACATAAAATAAACAATTACAACTTAAACTAAAATCATGCCTAAATAAACAAATCACATACTAAATCAAAATATAATCATGCCTAATTAAAATCAATCAACCAATTATATTCCCAATCTAATAAGATTATTCCCAAACTTAAAATATTGTATTCCTAATCCAAGCCAATCAAATATTCAACCTTCCCTATCTAGCCAAGATTTGTCCCCCCTCAATCTTTGACTTCCCTTAACCAAACCAAATCAAATCTCTTGACTTCCCTTAACCAAACCAAATCAAATCCTTTTCCTTGTCAAACCTAACCCTTTGCCTATAAAAAGAACCCTTCACCAACCTCTGAAGGGTTCCCGAGTCCCCTAGCTAGCTACCCCCCTAACTCATACACAACACACATAAAAATTACAGGAGAAGACACCCAAAAACAGTAAGCAAAAGATAAAGAGGAAATAGGAGCAGAACGGAGTTCGAGCCGCAAGCAAACAGTAAAGACAACGAACGAGAACAGTGAACCAGTGAACCGGGAGAGTTGCGGAGCATCCACCCTTCCGACGATCGTGTACCGTACATCCGAGAGGTGATTTAAAAGGTTAGACCTGAGGGTACCTTTTCATTAGTATATTCATTTTTTATTGAATTCTATTCGCATGAGAGTCGTCTATGAATGCATGTTGTGGTCTTTGAGTAGATAAATATGCATGAATTATGAGATGTAATATGTTGTGGGTATTGGATGAATGAGAGATGTGTCAACTCTCGCGGTATATCGGATGGAAACCCGGACATAAATTTCATAGCCGATTCCGAATGGACGGTAATATGATCTGTACTCGGCCACAACTCCACGTACCGCTTGAGTAAACGGCACCTTCTCTCTTTTGTTGTGTTGCTTTTTGTTTATTTAGTCTTCTCTTGAATTCAATATATTGTTTATTTTTGTATGATTCACCAAGCGCATGGGCTTAGTGAGTTAGTCCAAAGGTCCTCCATTTGTGAGACAAAGAGCCGAAAAGGCCACCTTCGTGACACTACTTCGCCGCGCCGGTTGGTGATGTATGTTCGGTTGGACGCAAGATACGTTCAATCGAGCATACTTAGTTTGATATTATTATCTTTATTTTCGTATGTATAAGTCAATCGAGCGCATGGGCTTAGTAAGTGTGTTGTGAGATCCCCTATGGGGAGGGGCTAAAAGCCTTTTACCACGATGCTTTGCCGCGCCGGTTGACGTTGTGTTCGGATTGGATGTAAGATGCGTTCAATCGGGCATACTTGGTTGATATGATTGGTTCTATTCTTGCATGTGTGATATGACGCGCATGGGCTTAGCATGTTGGTCTAAAGGTCCTCTCTTTGAGAGATCAAGAGCCCCAAAAGGTCACCTTTACGGCAGTGCTTTGCCGCGCCCTTTTATTTCTGTTTATGTGTTGCATCAGGTCCGTGTCCGTTCGAACGCGTTCACTAACGCAACTCGAACGCGCATGTATTTTTGCCTTATTATGTGTCAGGTCTCGTATCCGTTCGAACGCGTTAACAAACGCCATACGAACGTGAGCATTCTGTCTCGTCTCCGTTCGAACGCGTTTACGAACGCTACTCGAACGTGAGCATTCTGCTTCATTTCCGTTCGAACGCGTTTACGAACGCTACTCGAACGTGAGCATTCTGTTTCATTTCCGTTCGAATGCGTTTACGAACGCTACACGAACGCACACACACTGAACTGAGTCTGTCTTATTTATCATACATAATGCCTATTAGTTGACCTTTCTTATGCAAATGTGTCACAATTCGTATGCTTATATCATGATAACATTTGAGCATTATTTCTTGCGGTATATCGGATGGAAACCCAGACGTAAATTCCGTAGCCGATTCCGAATGGACGGTAGTGCGGTCTGTACTTGGGCCACAATTCCACGTACCACTTGAAAAGTGCCCATATGTGTGCTTGTATGGTTAATATGTGTGCTTGTGTTTCTTCCTGAATGTGATATGCAAGTAAAGTTGTATGTTAGTTGCTATCTTGATATATGTTAAGCATGCAAACCTAAATATAAGATATATGTGAAATACATGTATATTAGGCGCATATTTTATTTTATAAATGTGAATTTAGAAGCATGATACCCTTAGGAATAAGTGTTACTTCAGCTTGTTTAAATTATTACATGAATCCTTTCATTACAAGTGACATAAGTAAGGGACCATTCCGAACCCAACGGTTTGAGGTTTTCCCTTGCGAGGGGTGAGTGTGGCCTTAAATCTTTGTCCCGGTTCACAAGGGTGGCGACTCCATGTTATTTTGTACTTCCCAACTAGGCCGCAAGCCTAGAAGAGCAAGCGTCGCCCAGGTCCTGTGTCCTACAATAACCCTTTAATAGATTTCCTACAGGATAGACATATACCTGTCGGGTGGGGGTAGCCATAATTGGAACTTAAACTTAATGAATCCATATAATTTGGTTGACATAGACATATGGTTCAATTGGGTTAAACTGGGTATTTGTGTCTGACCATCGACAGAGGCTTACACATAATTTAGTGTTCAGGTTAATAAATCAATATATTACCCAACTTTAAGATAACCACTTCATCTTTAAAATGATATTGGAAGAAATCACACCCTAGATAGTTTTAAATATTGAATTTCTTAAAACCTACTTTCGAACAATTTTATTTACTTGTTTTTAAATTTAGAAACGTCACCATTTCAAATCAATCAAACAACCTTTTAGATACTAGTAATCATTTGACATCATAAAATTAATAGATTAGATATTAAGTCCTCGTGGGATCGATATTTTTATACTACTTGAACGATACGTGCGCTTGCGTTATACGTGTGTGTTTATGCCGGTCAAGTTTTTGGCGCCGTTGTCGGGGACTTATTTATCTTTTAATATTAGTTTAGGGGTTAGATACGTTACTTGTATCTAATTTCTTTTTACTTATTGTTTTTGTTTTCTTGTGTTTCAGGTTCTCAGAAAGTACATGAGACGAACCAAAATCTTTGAACTTCGACCGCTTGACCCAGAAATTGAAAGAACCATCAGACAGTTGAGAAGGGAAAAGCGAGATGGCCAAGAAGCTTTAGTCAACATGGAACCTGAACCGTTGGAGGTTGCACCACCAATTCCCATTCGAGACAGAACCATTCCGGTGGTTGACAGACTCATTTCCTGTATTGTACTTCCTCCCTTACCAGGAAATGCGCGTGACATCAAAACATGCATTCAGATGATTCAGCAGTCAGTTCAGTTCGAGGGGAATGCAACTGAAGATCCTAATGCCCACATCAGTAACTTCCTGGATGTTTGCGGTACTTTCAACTACAACAGAGCATCAGAAGAAGCAATGAGACTGCGTGTTTTCCCATACTCCTTGAAGGACAGAGCAAAAGCTTGGCTACATTCACTACCAGCAGGTTCCATCAAAACTTGGAAAACTTTAGCCACCAAACTTCTTGCAAAGTACTTTCCACCAGCCAGAACCGGAAAGCTGAGGAATGACATCACATCCTTTGTACAACAAGATTCGGAATCCCTCTACGAATCTTGGGAAAGATTCAAATATTTACTCTGGAAATGTCCTCACCATGAAATTCCAAAATGGCTTCAAGTCCAAACATTCTATAATGGACTTTCTGGAATAATGAGAACCACAATCGATGCTGCTGATGGAGGAGATTTAATGGCAAAAGGAGAAGATGGAGCCTGGGACCTAATCGAAGAAATGGCCAACAACAATTCTTTATGGCCAACAGAAATGAGCATGATCCAAAGAATTGTAGGAATTTATGAAGTTGGAGCCAACACAGCACTGAATTCCAAGCTGGATGTGATTTGCAAAAATCTGGAAACTCTTAACATAAAAGTTAATGGTGGATCCACAAGTTCACCATTTGGAGGAGCACCTGAGTCAGAATCTTTCAACCAACATAAAGAAACGGTGAATTATGTCAATAATTTCAACAGACAGAGGAACAATCCATATTCCAACACCTACAACCTATGGTGGAGGAATCATCCCAATTTCGCATGGAGCAACAATTCAGGGCAAATGAACAATCCACCACCCGGATTCCAACAACAGAACAAAAGCCAGGAACAGGCAAATGAACCAGGAATAATAGAAGTGTTGACCCACTTGAAAAAGATAGAAGTAAAACACGACTCTCAAGCAGCAAGATATGATACTATGTTTCAATCTCAAGCAGGAAGATATGATGCTATGTTTCAATCCCAAGCAGCATTAATTCAAAGTCAATATGCTTCTATTAAAGCACTGGAGAATCAAATTGGACAACTGGCAAATGCTCAGAGTTACAGACCGCCGGGTACCCTTCCTAGCAACACAAAGCCAAATCCAAGAAACATGGGGAAGGAGCAATGTCATGCCATCATGTTAAAAATCGGTACTGAAATCAACAAAGATGTTGGAATCAAGGCAACAACAATTGAAGATTTTCCAAAAGAAACAAAGCAACATATGGAGGAAAAAGAAGCAAAGGAAAAAGAACAGATCACTCCACCTCCACATTTTCCTCAGCGTCTTCAGAAGAATAAACTGGACAAGCAATTTGCTCGATTCTTGGAGGTGTTCAAAAAGCTGCATATCAACATTCCATTTGCAGAAGCATTGGAACAAATGCCCAGCTATGCCAAATTCATGAAAGACATTCTTTCACGAAAGCGGAGATTGGGAGATTATGAGACAGAAGCATTATCAGAAGAATGCAGCGCCATCATTCAGAGAAAACTTCCTCCAAATTTGAAAGATCCTGGCAGTTTCACTGTTCCTTGCACCATAGGAGAACATGACTTCGGTAAGGCTCTATGTGATTTAGGTGCTAGTGTTAACTTGATGCCTTTTTCTATTTTTAGGAAACTGCAGATTGGAGAAACAATGCCCACTTCAGTCTCACTACAACTTTCTGATAGAACGCTCGTATTTCCAAGAGACGTAGTTGAGGATGTGCTGGTCAAGGTTGACAAATTCATTTTCCCAGCAGATTTTATTGTCCTTGATATGAAGGAAGACGCAGACGTGCCAATCATCATCGGGAGACCATTTTTGGCTACAGGTCGAACCATTATTGATGTACAAAAAGGAGAAATAACTATGAGGGTACAATACCAAGAAGTAACATTCAATGTTTTCAAGGCCATGAATTTCCCAGATTATGAAAAGAATGAGGAATGTTTCAGACTTGATGTGATACATAGTACCGTTCAGAACTCTGATGAAAGACAAAGTTCTACTGACAAACTTAAAGCATGTCAATTACCTATGGAGCCTGAAGATAAAGTGCACTGCGTACTGAAGAAGCCTATTCTTGCACTACAAGCAACATAAGAGAAAAAGTTCCACCAGCTCAACAAATTGGAGGAATTTCACATACAACCTTTTGAGGATGCCAAATTGTACAAGGAAAAGGCAAGGAAAAGACATGATGAGAAGATAGTGCGCATACAACTGAAACTATGGCAGAAGGTACTGTTAAACAAATCAAGGGGGAAATTCTTCCCATGGAAGCCAAAATCACGGTGGTCAGGTCCATTTGTGATCACCAAGGTTTTACCAGACAGAGCCGTTGAGATACATGATCCTGACTCCAACAAAACTTTCAAGGTTAAAAACAAGCGTGTTAAGCACTACTGGGGAGAATCATTTGAGTGACAAAAAGAAAGTGTCACACTTTCAGATCTAGCCTAACGTTCGAGAAGTCTCGTCTAGCTGACGACTTTAAACTTAGCGCTCGTAGGGAGGCAACCCTTGCAATTTGTGTATATATTGTGATCTGGTGTGTTTTATTTTTGTGTGTTTAATTTTTGCTAGTGTAGTCATTTCACAATGGAAGACGCTCTCGCAAATCTTCACAAGCAATTTCCTTCTCTCCCTCAAAAATCTCTGATGAAAGTCTACAAAGCTCGCTTGGAACAGATGAGACTACTGATGATCAAAGGTATTCCTACTGACATTCGTTGGATTATTGAAGCATGGGTCCGATTGGCAGGTGAGTCTTCTGACTCTTTTATTTCACATCTGCATGGCTTAGGAAGAAGCACCTATGCTAAAAGTCTACAAAGCTCGCTTGGAACAGATGAGACTACTGATGATCAAAGGTATTCCTACTGACATTCGTTGGATTATTGAAGCATGGGTCCGATTGGCAGGTGAGTCTTCTGACTCTTTTATTTCACATCTGCATGGCTTAGGAAGAAGCACATATGCTAAAAGAATGTGTGTTTGTTATAAATGTGCTCACATGTTTTGTAATACTCGTTGTCGTTCTTTAGGAATGGTGTCTGATAACCGCGAAGATAAGATTAATTTCATTAGGGATGGCTTGAGTAAGGAGTCTTTGGATGACATATCTAAAACTCTTGAGACGCATCCCAGTGGATGTGTGTATCATGAAATTCGCATGTTATATGCACAATTCCAAAAGGAAAGACAACTGTTAAGTCTCGGGAATCTGACTCAAAAAGACCCTGTTTGCCAATTTATAAGAAAATTGGATGGGAAGCTTGTCCCTGAAGCATAGACGTCAATCAAGCCGTTACTTTTCTTGTAAATATTATATCTCTTTGTCTTTTCTTAATAATTGTGATTTGTTTTGTTGTTTTCTTTTATTTTCTCTGACAAGATCCAGACCTTTTTGACTATCACGATATTATTTCGCTACTAATCGTCCTCTGGAAGATACTTGTGCCATTTTTACTCACCCTTTTCAGGTACTATAAATTCAGCCCGTCATTGCACTTTTGAAGGCATCTAGAGTTAAGAGAGAAATACATATAAAAAATGGAAGCCACTTCAAGAAGACGAGTTGAAAACATCTATGTGTTTTACGGTAGTAGTGTTGATGTTAAGCCACAATACGTAGAAGCAGCACAAGAATTAGGTCGAGTCTTAGCTGCAAGAAATATGCACTTAATATATGGCGGAGGCAATCTTGGACTTATGGGGATCGTTTCAAAAACTGTACAGGAATGAGGCAGTCACATTTTGGGAATCATCCCAAAACCCTTGGCAGAAGCAAATCTTATTGAACCATCAAACGGAGAGGAACTGATCGTGCCAGGTATGTCTGAATGTTTGGTAGAAATGATTAACCGTGTTGATGCTTTTATTGCTTTGCCAGGTGGCTTGGGTACATTGGTGGAATTTTTTATTGTGCTATCTTGGGCGAACCTGAACATACACCAGAAACCAATTAGGCTGTACAACGTTGATGGATTTTATGATTTTCTTTGTGTGTTTCTTGATGATGCCCGGAGAAATGGGTTCGTGTCAAAACCTTTGAAAGAATTCCTCTTTACTGCCAGAACTGCTCCGGATCTAATAGACCAACTCTTAGCCTATGAACCACAAGTTGACCCTATCCTTTCAAAGATAAATTGGTCCGAGGACGATTGTGGTAAGAGCCGTCGTGTTAATCTGGATCTTAACCTTTAATTTCTTGTAAGAATTTCAGCTAACCAGGTATTATTTTCTAAACTCTTCTTCTACTTTTTAAGACATTGGGGACAATGTCTCATTTAGGCTTGGGGGAGAGAATTAGTTGATTAGTACCTTGTTTTTAGTTTGTGTGTTTTTTATTTTTAGTCCAAAATTTTTCGAAAAATACAAAAAAAATTGAAAAATTTTCAAAAATTACAAAAATATTTTGCGTTTTTGTGTTTTTATTTTGACTAAAAGGGTGAAATTGGTAAGAGATAGCTGAGTAAGGAGTTTCCACTCCTGAGACGTATCTCAAGCCTATTTTTGAAATAAGTTAATTTTTGTTTATTTCCTTTTGAATTATTTAATTTGTGAATTCTCTATAAAACAGACTAAAATGGATCTTCATATGCTCAATTGACAGGTATTATCAACATATATAGTAACATACGGACATGAGCTAAAATTGAAAAGTTTGTAATATTCAGTGCTCTAGTTTAATTAGAGGAAGCATCTCAAAAAGCAATGGAGTAAAAAAAAAGTCTGAGATCCGTTGAGTTATTAAGTCTGTAAGGGTGTTTTAACACCTAGTGCCCTAAAACCAACTGGTTTGGGAGTCACTGGCCCAAAGCTCGTTACATGGATCAAAGATGCAGCAAAAATATATATATCTGAAGTCTGAGTAATTAAGTCCGTAGGGGTGTCTTAACACCTGGTGCCCTAAAGCCAACTGGTTTGGGAGCCACCGACCCAACACTCGCTACATAGATGAAAGATATTGTATAAAAAAAAATAGAGAAAAATCAAAAAAAAAAAATCAGAAAAATCAGAAAAATTATTCCATTGCTGCAAAAAAGGTGTGAAATCTGATATAACTTTAGGACAAAAATATTACTCTCTTATCAACTGCACTTATGACTGTTGTGGGCAAAAATGAGTTGTTTAATATTTTGTTGGCTGTGTATATGAAGAATGGTAAAAATAATCGGAGAATTTACTTATTCAGTAATTTAGAAAGAAACAAAACAACTAGTAACTTGGAGTAGAAGTTTCACCTGATTAGTCACTAACATCTTTATTCTCTTTTCGCTTGTCTTTTTGCTTTTGTGTGCATTAGTTTCACTATCTTTTACTTTTGTAAAATGTTTGTGGGTATCATTGCTGTAAACCCTCACGAGACTACAACTCGTCCACTAGGGACACCTAGGGGTTTAAAGGCTTGTTGCATACGCTAAATGCAACCGTGATCCCTACGAAAGTGGCTTAGTTTAATTTTAATTGTTTCTTGTATTTTATTTTGTTGTTTTGCTCGAGGACTAGCAAAATGTTAGGTTTGGGGGTGTGATGAGTGGAAAATATATCAATATTTACCGCCCCTTTTACTTAATATTTTGTTTAGTTTCTCGGGTTTGATGAACGTTTTGATATGTTTTAGTTTATTTTGCAGATAAAATAATATTGGGACTTAATGAAATCATTTAGGACGAAATATGGGTCAAATAAGGGTAAAAATTGGACTTGACATATTAACTTTGGAGATTGGAAACTTGAAAGGGCGTTTTAACGAAGTGCAGTTTCGGAAATTCCAGTTTTGTGCATCTGTCGTAATTTGGGCATAACTTTTTACTCCGATATCGGATTGAGCTGATTCAAGTTCCAGATTAAATAAGCCTCAAAGATCTACAGTTTTGAAAGACAAAATAATTTCGAATTCGGAAGATTTCATCCCCGAAATTGATGAACCATCTAGAAGTGTGTTGTGTGTAATTATTAAAGTCACTTTCAATCATTTTCAAAGCAAAAAAATAAATTAATAAATAAATAATAAAAATTATCAAATCATCACAAAAAATGATAAGAGATTAGTGGAGCAATTAATAATGGATTTGGTGGAGCAATTAGTGGAGCAATTAGTTGAGCAATTAATAATTGATTTGGTGGATGATTTGATGGAGGCAAAATTTTGCCTATAAATACCAAGCCATTTCATTTGTAAAATTCATACTTTCTTCTAAGGAATTCCTTAAGAATACTAAGAAGATTGTATCTTGTTTGTTTATTTACAGCTTTCAGTAATTAATTTCCGCTTTCGCACTTTCTTTTCTTTACTTTTCAGTTTTTACTTTCCGTAATTTACTTTTACGCACAATACTTTTCTTTCTTTAATTTTCAGTTTTTACTTTTCAGTAATTTACTTTCAGCAATTTACTTTTCAGCAATTTACTTTTCAGCAATTTACTTTTCAGTAATTTACTTTCAGCATTTACTTTTCAGCATTTAATTTTCAGTATTTAATTTCAGCATTTACTTTCAGCATTTACTTTTCAGTATTTAATTTTCAGTATTTTACTTTATGTCTTTTATTTTATTTAAGTTTTTTTACTACCCGTAAATATGTGTCGTAACTAAGCCAGTTATCTGGGGTTGTGATGAAATCCAATATCACCGGTTTATAAGGGGTTAGATTATAGCTTGGGTAATATAAAGATTTATTTATTGAGTTCTAATCTTAATGCTTTTTCATTAACTGTCCATTAATAAAATTGAACTGGGAAACTTAAAATGAACTAGACATAGGGATTTTAAGTTTAAGACCTTAGACTCAATAGTCCACAATATTCCTTGAGGATAGATAACCCTTTAATAGATTTCCTTACAGGATAGACATATACCTGTCGAGCGGGGGTAGCCATAATTGGAACTTAAACTTAATGAATCCAGATAATTTGGTTGACATAGACATATGGTTCAATTGGGTTAAACTGGGTATTTGTGTCTGACCATCGACAGAGGCTTACACTTAATTTAGTGTTCCAGGTTAATAAATCAATATATTACCCAACTTTAAGATAACCACTTCATCTTTAAAATGATATTGGAAGAAATCACAACCCTAGATAGTTTTAAATATTGAATTTTCTTAAAACCTACTTTCGAACAATTTTATTTACTTGTTTTTAAATTTAGAATCGTCACCATTTCAAATCAATCAAACAACCTTTTAGATACTAGTAATCATTTGACCTCATAAAATTAATAGATTAGATATTAAGTCCTCGTGGGATCGATATTTTTATACTACTTGAGCGATACGTGCGCTTGCGTTATACGTGTGTGTTTACGCCGGTCAATTTTGGTGAAAGATATTCAGGGCTGAATCAAGATTATTTTGTGCAGTGTGTGACAGTGACAATCCTATCAAAGTTATGCAATGTATTTTTACTTACCTAGCTCGCCAGCTGCTGCTTGACTTGCCTGTTGCTCTGAGATGTTTCAAGCTGAGTTGATCTGGTGGTGAGGTGCTGCGACCCCTGAGGTTCATCCCTGCAAGATGCTGTGATCTCAATGAATCACTACCGAACTTAACTGATGAAAGTTGGTTCATTTTCGAACCGTTACTGAGTTGAGATTGTGGTCCATTTCCGAACCGTGCTCCATTTTCGGAGCGCCATTTTCGGCGTGTTAAACCTCATTTTGAGGCGTCGCTGATGTAATGATGGTTCATTTTGAATTGTACTCCATTTTTGGAGCGCCATTTTCGGCATGCTAAACCTCATTTTGAGGCGTCGCTGATGTGATGGTGGTCCATTTTTTAACTGTGCTCCATTTTTGGAGCGCCATTTTCGGCATGCTAAACCTCATTTTGAGGCGTCGCTGATGTGATGGTGGTCCATTTTTTAACTGTGCTCCATTTTTGGAGCGCCATTTTCGGCATGCTAAACCTCATTTTGAGGCGTCGCTGATGTGATGGTTGTCCATTTTCAAACTGTGCTATATTTTTGGAGTGCCATTTTCGGCATGCTAAACCTCATTTTGAGGCGTTAAACTAGGTACAGAGATAATGTTCCTAGTCAAACTAGATACATTATAAAAGTTTCCTAATTTAAGTACATGCCCAAATGGTAGTTCAAAGACTTAGGTTTCTACGGCCAAAACAGCGACTCTCGTCCCGTTTCTGACTCGCATGCCGATCTCATCTGAAGCCAGTCTCCTGCTAATCAGCAGATCCCGCACATCAGTACATATATTTATGTACCACATCCAGTATCTAAAATCCAATTTTAAAACTAGCAGTTGACATGTTTATAACAAACATACCTAAAGTCGGAGCCTTGCCCGTCTTCACTTCCTTTATGTCTGCCTTGTTCATATGACAGTCACGCTTCCAGTGACCCCGTTTGGCACAATTTAGGCAGACATCTTGGGATATATCATTTGTCTTCCCAGAAGACCGTGACGATTTAGCCTTGCCCTTTTCTGCACACCCCCAGAAGCCTTCGGCCAAGCCTTGGCCTTCTGGGATGTCGAAGTAAGATGCGCATTGTGCTTCTTGCCCATTTGTAAGCTCTTGCTCTGTCTCATTGAGCATACCAATTAACTTTCCAAGAGTTTTCTATTGCAATTCGTACTTCTAAGATGTAATAATAGATCTATAAAGATCCTTCAATTTCAATATCATACTATAAGGATATAATCCTTAGTTCTGACAAAGAAATTAAGGAATCATTGCAGCAAGTAAAATGATTGAGCACTAAAGTTGTCATCACCATGAGTCTTCCAAAGCTCATGCTCCACTATTTGCTCAACTCCGGGCTCATGCCCGAGATGTCACTCTGTCAAATAAAGTAACTTCTCGGCTCCCAAGACTATCCTGAGGTTCTATTCCCAATTTGAAAATTGAAGCCGTTTAAAGACATTTTCACCCAGGATTATGTTTTAAACGCTAATCTTTCAGTTATCTTGATTCCAATAGTCAAACTATCCAATCAACGATTTTTGGTACAATCGAATATAATGATTACTATAGTCTAACTATGTAATCAACTATTATTTGATTGGTTAAATTCAAATTTATTGATTACTATAATTCAATTATATAATCAACTATAAATGAAGTAGTTTGAATACAGTCCAACAGTTTAATTAAAAAAACAATTGAATATTAGTCCAACTAATATATATATAAACAATTAATGACGAAAAATGAAATGAGCGCGTGTAGGCAAGTATTTAAACGAAATTGCAAATTTAATACTTGCCTCCCACTATTTTTCGGCGAGCCTCTAACCCTCTGTGCAGTACTCGGGAAACCTAGTTTCCTAGTGGGCTAGGATCCCGTTAAATAACACACAACCTTGACTTTGGCCAACAAATTGTATGAAACTTAACTAGGTAGATCTCTAAGATCAATTGGATCCCATCCAATTCCTAGATCCAGAAGGTGGACATCCAAGTCTGAAACATATATCCAATATATGCCAATATATCCGATATATTCTCTAAACTTTTTCCTTTGAATCAACTAAGCCTTGGCTTTGGCTCAACAAGCTTAATGAAACCAGTTAAGCGTGACCCATTGACAGTGGGAAAGCTTCGTAATCGAGGCCGATGAAAAAGAAGTGACATGGACTTTGGCCAACAAATCACAACTTGCCCTTGGCGTACGATATGGAACAAAGCCTTCATGATTCAAACACATCCGTGATGGACAAAGGTCTTGACTTTGGCCAACAAACCAATGCCAATCTTGGATCTTAAGAGAGAATCATTCAATGGAAAGAAAAACGCTTAATATAAAATGAGGGTTTTTGCATAAATTGGTAACCAATTTATTATCTTTGATTAGGTCTCATCATACACCCTTAAGCATGCATTCTAAAAGCATAATAAGGCGCGGATAAAATTTATTAATGATATACGGATGGATATACAACAAACTTGTTCCTAGAACAAATCTCTCACTTTCCTCTCTCCCGCTAGCACTATTCATACGTCTACCCAATTACATAATACTTCTAAAGAAACCTCATTAACATTGAGGGGAATTGGTGAGAAGAGAAATACAATGAGAAAAGAGGTAATAGGCTGGACACGCAGGTCCAATTTAATAAATTCTAAATTTATTACAATAATTTCCAAAATTGCCCTCACCCATCTAATATCCATCCGATATACATTATTCATACATACATCCAAGTATTCACACAAAGCATGTTATCAATCAATCTAATCCAATTAATTAATCTTTGATTAATGACCATCTAATGTTCAAACAATGATTTGATTTGCGCGAGTCCAACTCGTTTAAGAATAAATACTCAAAGTAAATATTCTTGAATTATATCAAACTACAATTTTAAATCCAATTTAAATTATAATCAATACTAATTCAAATTTAATTCCAAATTAAATAATTACACTTTCAATAGTGCCTTTTAGACTTGGATTCCAAATCCAATCTTTACGGGTCTCAAATGCCCAATTAGTATCCAATACTATTCAATTAAAGTCCAATGGGCTTTTAATTAATTCTTTAGGCATGGGCTTTGGCAATTATGGGTCAAACCCAAAATGCCAAGGCCCAATTAGGAATCACCCTATGCCAAAAATCAATTTAGGCCCAATTAAAATTTTAAAGGCCCAATTATCATATTTGGACTCTATGGAAATGGTTTTAGGCCCAATTTGATCCAACCAATTATCCTAAACCAAATTTGGCCCAACCAAGCCCATTAAGCCCAAATACAATAAATTAAATTAACTCATTATTCCAAATTACAAATTAATTCAATTCAAGTGTAATTACCATAATTAATTAATTAATCTAATATTTCCAAAACACTAATTAATCCAATTAATCATGCCCAACATTTCCAATTCATGTCCAACACAAATTGAAACAAAATCAATTCTAAAACATGCTTCAAACTCACGGCAAAGGCATACAAAAATCATTTAATTTGATTTCAATCCAATTTAAATCAACATTCAATATTTCTATCATGCCAACAACACATCCAATATGTCAAATTTTAAAAATTCCCATGAGCTTATTCTAGGGTATATATTCGGCCAAGCTTAGGATTTGGGAATTTTTGATCTAATCAATATTTCACAAATCCAACAATGCACAAATCCAATTCAACATCATATAAACTCAACCAAACCATCAATTTAAGAAAATCAAGCTCCAAACACAAAATTCCCAAATTAAAGTTTAAGAACCCTAGAATTCCAAATCAAACTTAGATCGCTCTGATACCATTGTAAGTGTTCCTAGAACATGCCAAGATCATCTAAGAGTGATTCATGTGTGAATTATCAAGAGAGTTACAGAATACTCACATTGATTGGTTGAGGAGATTTCAAAACTTCCTTCTTTGTTGGATGTGTTGAAAACTTCAGAGCTTGAAATCGAGTTCCATACTCTCGGGTGAGTTTCCCTATCATCTTGATACACTTCTTTAAGTGCTAGCTTGGAACAAATTGAAAGAAAATTTTTCTCCTCCAATGAGCTCAAAGTCTCGGCCAAGGGAGAGAGTTTAGGAGAGAGTGAATAGTTGACACTTAATCCAAAAGTGTGTTATATATGGTTTCTAAAACCATGTTGGTTAAAGGCAAGTGGTTTAGTAAAAAACCATTTACTTTTTGCCAACTACCACCATCACCTTTGACAAGTGATGTGAGTGGTGGGTCCCAACTAATTAAATTCAAAATTCAAGTGGGATTAGACAACACACTTTGGGCTCGTTTACGTTTAATCCGATTAAACGAACTTTACGTCGCGACGTAATTAAATCTAATTTAATTAAATAATAATGCCTAGCAAAATTATTACGGAAGTCGCTCGCGAATTAATTCCAAATTAAATTTTAATTCCGAGTTGAAATCCGATTTTAATTAATATATCTAATATATTATTTTAGCCCAAATTAAATAAATTAAATAAATTAAATCTATTTTAACTATTAAATTTATTTTACCGATTAATTCTAAATTAATCGCGTTCTCTCTTCTCAGCAAATTTAATCCCAGATAAATTTTCGACGCAATTAATCCCAGATTAATTCTCTCTTTTGATAATTAATTCTCAGATTAATTATTTCCGTAATTAATCCCAGATTAATTTTCTCTCTCATAATTAATCCCAGATTAATTTTCTATTCGAGTCAAATCTCAACGGTGAATCTTCGGGAAGCGACCCAAGAGATCCATGGATATGTTGGCAGTAAATACGGTCATCGGACTATCCGAATACGTGCGTACCTGGTACCACGTTCCTACCGATTTACAAGACATGGTTGGCTTCTAGCAAAACACCGTGCCTACCCAATTCTCCAGAAATATTCTTCTACGATATATGTAATCTATGTCAGGCGTAGTATACGTAGTATTACGTATTTCGATCCAGTATTGATGTCACATGCTAGGCCTGGGGCTGGAATTATGTCTGCCCCGTACGAAGCACATATCAGATCTCTGGTGACTAGTCTCTATAATCGGATAATCATGACCTAGTCATATTATCCCGATGACTGTAGGACTAAAGAGTACTAGTTCCGTATCGTGCGTGATAATTATCTCCATATGACTGAAGTGATACTTCCATCTTGATGTTGGACAATTATGACCCATAGCGTCGCTATTTGTACAGATCATGGTGTTGTTGTACAAATTAACTATGTGACAAAGGAGATCACACTCTTATCATTTGTGATTAGATCACCTAGATGTATAAATGATAGGAGGTCCCTATGATTTGTTCCTGGATTGAGAATGATATGAGACAGTATCAGTCCACGGAGGATAAATCATTAAATATCCCTAGTCAGAGTATTATCGAGATTGGACATCGATAAATACGTAAAAGACTATTATTACACTTGTGCGCGTTGTGAGGGCACAACGACATAGTTCTCATATATTTGGGTATAGGATACTCATGCAAGTGTAATAGGAGGTTGTGTTTTACCGATGGTACGGGAAACAGCTTCGCTCTAGATAAGACCCCCTCGGAATTCCATTGGTAGTATGACTATGTGTCTATGGAAGTCCGAAATCAGGGTAGGTGTATTTGGTCTTAACCTGAGACTTGCACCGCTAATACTTGCGACAATCAATATACTTTGGTTTTGGTCGTCTAGGGCTTTAACCAGTTTTTGTGTACGCCTCTTTTGGGTATATCGAGAATCGTAGTGTGTTGGGTGTGATGTCAAGATGGAAGTGTCACTCCAGTCATATGGAGATGATGATCGCGCATGGATTCAAAACTGGTTCTCTAAAAAGGTTACAACCGTCGGGATAATATGACTTGGTCATGATTATCCGATTTTAAAGAGACTAGTTGCTCGTAATCCGATATATGCTTCGTACGGGGCAGACACTGTACCAGCCCCAGGCCTTGCATGTGATCATCCGATACTAGATCGAAATACACAATACTACGTATACTACGCCTGATATAGATCTTTTATTCATGTAAGGATATTTCTGGAGAATTGGGTAGGCATGGCGCTTTGCTAGAAGCCAACCTTGTCTTGTAAATCGGTACTAACGTAGTACTAGGTACTTACGTGTTTGGATAGTCCGACGACTGAATTTACTGCCAACATATCCGGGGATCTCATGGGTCGCTTCCCAAAGATTCACCGATGACATATGACTCGCACTTTTAATTAATCTGGGATTAATTGGATGAGAGAGAAAATTAATCTGGGATGAATTGCCGAGATATTTTATCTGGGATAAAAAATCATTTAAAGAGAGATAACGATTAATTTGGAATTAATCGATGAATTAATATATTCGATATATTAAACGAAATTGGATTTCGACGCGGAATTAAAATTAGATTTTAATTCGGGCGAACGAGTTAATTTAGAATTAATTCGTTAGCGACGTGAATAGTGATTTCGCTAGGCATAATCATTTAATTACGTCGCAACAGAAAATTCGTTAATTTGGAATTAGCGAACCCGTGCCCGAGATTGTTTACGAGCGCATTCGCATTTCGAATTCGAGTGCGGCACGCAAGTCAAATCAAACGTCAAATCGCCAGTCACATCAAGCGTCAAATCATGTCACTTTGAGTGATTTGACAATTGATTGATTGATTGATGTGACTTGATGGTAGTTGTTGGAATGGTTGTTGGATTTGATTATTTGACTTTTGGAAAGCCAAATATTTGGTAAATCCTTTATTTATTTTTGAAAAAATATATTGTGTATTAGATACACATTTTAACCAACCATTTTTACAACTTCTTCTCTCTCACATTTCTCTTCTCTCTCACGCCCATGGAGGGCATTTTTTCTTCTGTTTTTGGCAGCCCACTGCCGAGTGACAAGCAGAAAAATGGGAAGCAAAAGTTGCGATTTTGTGGCAAAATCGGGAGTACTAGCACACTTCGAAGTCATGCGAAGGTGATAGGGAAGTCCACCCATGAGTCGGGAATCATTTGACAAAGCTTGGAGCTTGGATTCTTGAAAATTGAAGCTGAATGGGGACTGCTTGTGCAGCTCACTGCCGAATGCAGTAAAGAGGAGACAATTTTTGTTGCCTCGCGCGTCGCTCAACCGATCGATGTGAGTATTCCGCAACTCCCTCGTTGTATTCGCACTTATTTTCAATGCTTGCAATGATCTTGGGATGCTTAGTATTTTCCAACAATGGTATCAAGAGCAAGGTATTTTCCAAAAATTTTTGTTTCCCCGGTTCTTGACAGATTTCATATTAGATATGAATATGAGCGAAACCGGGTTTCTCATTCCTGGTAATTTGGGAATGCTAGGCATATGTTTGGATGATACCAAACTAAAACCCAAATTGGATAAGTGCAAAATTATAGGTTATCCTAGGGATACCAAAGTATAGTACTTATACATCTCACCTGAGAACAATGTAATTGTTGCTCACCATGCGGTTTTCCTAAGAGGAACACCGATATGCAGTGGTAAGTGGGAGGATAATATAACTCGATGAAAATCAGAGTGATACTATTCCAGACACCAATTCCTAATGGAACATAAATAGTTTATCAATGATGAAACTATACCATAATCTTCGAATACACAAGAACCGCGTAAGTCGGAGAGAGTCAGAAAACAACCTGGGGTATGGGTTTCTGATCTCACCTCGTAAAGATGTCAATCTTTTGAGGTATACCAACTGACTACGTATGAGGAAGTGATACAAGGTATCGACTCCCTATTATGGCAAAGTGCCACGATATCCGAAATGGATTCCATGTAAATCTACAAGTTTGGATACTAGTTGATGTACCGCAATGCATAGTGCCTATTGGTACTTATAAGTCTTCAAGGATGACATACATGGATGACAATATACTAACGTATAAAGCTAGGCTTTTAGCGGAAAGGTATCGTTATCAACATTGTGTTGATTTCGATTCAACCTTTTACCTGTTGCCAAGGTAAATCCATTTGAATATGCTTGCTAATGTTGTATGTTTCATTTATGAAACATGGCAGCTAAATGCCAAAATCGCTTTCCTGAAAAGGAAACCTTTTGGAGGATGTTTATAACATCCTGTCGGTTTTGTCGTACAAAACTAGCAAACAAGGTTTGCAGGTTATTCGATCCATGTTTGGATTGAAGCAAGCATAAGTTCTTGGAATTATCATTTTGATGTAATCATAATAGTTTATGATTTAATTCAAAAAGAAATGATTCTTGTGTATATAAGAGGGTTAGTGGGAGCGCACTGACAGTGACTGTCCTATAAATAATGATAATATGTCATTTCTTGGAAAAGATATTCCCATAATTACAATTAGTGAAAGCTTGGCTTTCATAAAAAGTCTCCGAGAACTCATACATTGAAAAATATACGTGACCTGATGTCTCATACACTTTGAGCATATGGATTCACAATCAGGCCAATCCAAGTGATAGTCACTGGATTGATGTTAAGAACATACTTAGTATCTTAGAGATCTAAAGATGCTGTCTTAAACTATGGAGATGGATAACTTGAAGTGACTGGGATCACTGTAGCAAGTTTCATAACCGATAAAAATGACTATAAATCGCAAACGGTACTATACAGTTTGAATAACGGTACAGTGAGCTGGAAACGGTACAAGATACTGTTACCGAATAAACAACAAAAGCAGGTTATTGCTGCAGCTGAGGTGGCAATAGAAGCCATTTGGGTCGATAACAAATCTAATTAGATTAGATATAATTATGTTAGCAGCTGAGCTAGGCGTCAACACAGGCTAAAGAATTAATTGTCTCATCAATGATCCAGATACATACTTCGATATTCATCTGATCCGTTCGGATCATACATCGTGGCGATGTGATGATCGAATAAATCGCATCAAACAATAATCATGCAAATCCGCTGACGAAAGCTTTCCTCAATAATTTGAGCCAACCGTACATAGTTTGGGTGTTAGACACTCGAGTGACTGGCTATAGGCCAAGTGGGAGATTGTTGGAAAATTATAACCCATAGCGTCACTATTTATATAGATCATGGTGTTGTTGTACAAATTAACTATGTGACAAAGGAGATTGCACTCTTATCATTTGTGATTAGATCACCTAGATGTATAAATGATAGGAGGTCCTTATGATTTGTTCCTGGATTAAGAATGATATGAGACAGTATCAGTCCACGAAGGATAAATCATTAAATATCCCTAGTCAAAGTATTATCGAGATTGGACATCGATAAATACGTAAAAGACTAGTAATACACTTGTGCGCGTTGTGAGGGGACAACGACATAGTTCTCATATATTTGGGTATATGATACTCATGCAAGTGTAATATGAGGTTGTGTTTTACCGATGGTATGGGAAACAGCTTCGCTATTGGATAAGACCCCCTCAGAATTACATTGGTATACGACTATGTGTCTATGGAAGTCCGAAATCAGGGTAGGTCTATTTGGTCTTAACTTGAGACTTGCACCGCTAATACTTGCGACAATCAATATACTTTAGTTTTGGTCGTCTAGGGCTTTAACCGGTTTCTGTGTATGCCTCTTTTGGGTATATCAAGAATCGTAGTGTGTTGGGTGTGATGTCAAGACGGAAGTGTCACTCCAGTCATATGGAGATGATGATCACGCAGGAATTCAAAACTGGTTCTCTAAAAAGGTTGCAACCATCGGGATAATATGACTTGGTCATGATTATCCAATTTTAAAGAGACTAGTTGCTCGTAATCCGATATATGCTTCGTACGGGGCAGACACAGTACCAGCCCCAGGCCTTGCATGTGATCATCTGATACTGGATCGAAATACGCAATACTACGTATACTACGCCTGATATAGATCCTTTATTCCTGTAAGGATATTTCTGGAGAATTGGGTAGGCATGGCGCTTTGCTAGAAGCCAACCTTGTTTTGTAATTCAGTACAAACGTAGTACTAGGTACTTACGTGTTCGGATAGTCCGACTGAATTTACTGCCAACATATCCGAGGATCTCATGGGTCGCTTCCCAAAGATTCACCAATGACGTATGACTCGCACTTTTAATTAATCTGGGATTAATTGGATGAGAGAGAAAATTAATCTGGGATTAATTGCGGAGATATTTTATCTGGGATAAAATATCATTTAAAGATAGATAACGATTAATTTGGAATTAATTGATGAATTAATATATTCGATATATTAAACGAAATTGGATTTCGACGCGGAATTAAAATTAGATTTTAATTCGGGCGAATGAGTTAATTTAGAATTAATTCGTTAGCGACGTGAATAGTGATTTCGCTAGGCATAATAATTTAATTACGTCGCAACGGAAAATTCATTATTTGGAATTAGCGAACCCGAGCCCGGGATTATTTGCGAGCGCATTCTCATTTCGAATTCGAGTGCGGCACGCAAGTCAAATCAAGCGTCAAATCGCCAGTCACATCAAGCGTCAAATCATGTCACTTTGAGTGATGTGACAATTGATTGATTGATTGATGTGACTTGATGGTAGTTGTTGGAATGGTTGTTGGATTTGATTATTTGACTTTTGGAAAGCCAAATATTTGGTAAATCCTTTATTTATTTTTTGAAAATATATATTGTGTATTAGATATACATTTTAACCAACCATTTTTACAACTTCTTCTCTCTCACATTTCTCTTCTCTCTCACGCCCATGGAGGGCATTTTTTCTTCTATTTTTGGCAACCCACTGCCGAGTGACAAGGAGAAAAATGGGAAGCAAAAGTCGCGATTTTGTAGCAAAATCGGGAGTGCTAGCACACTACGAAGTCATGCGAAGGTGATAGGGAAGTCCACCCATGAGTCGGGAATCATTTGACAAAGCTTGGAGCTTGGATTCTTGAAGATTAAAGCCGAATAGGGACTGCTTGTGCAGCTCACTGCCGAATGCAGTAAAGAGGAGGCAGAAAATTTTTGTTACCTCGCATGTCGCTCAACCGATCGATGTGAGTATTCCGCAACTCCCTCGTTGTATTCGCACTTATTTTCAATGCTTGAAATGATCTTGGGATGCTTAGTATTTTCCAACACTTGACATCGCATCCAATACACTACGATTCTCAGTATAACCAGAAGAGGCATGCACAGAACCTGTTAAAGCCCCGGACGACCAAAACCAAAGTATATTGATTGTCGCAAGTATTAGTGATGCAAGTCTCAGGTTAAGACCAAATACACCTACCCTGATTCGGATTCCCATAGACAGATAGTCATACTACCAATGGGATTCCGATGGGTCTATCCAGAGCGAAGCTGTTTCCGTACCATCGGTAAACAGAACCTCCTATTACACTTGCATGAGTATCCAATACCAAAATATATGAGAACTATGCCGTTATGCCTCCATAATACGCACAAGTGCAATACTAGCCTATTCCGCATTATCGATGTCCAGTCTCGATAATACTACGACTATGGATATTTAATGATTAAACCTTAGTGCATTAATATTGTCTCATATCTAATTAATCCGGTAATAATCATATGGACTTTTATCATTTATATATCTAGGTAATCCAATTACAAATGATAAAAGAGCAATTTCTTTTGTCACATAGTTAATTTGTACAACAACGCCATGTTCTGTACAAATAGTGATGTTATGGGTCATAATTATCCAATAGATATAATGCATCATTTCCTTAGAGATCATGTTGGCAAAGGGAATGTAATTCTTGAATTTGTTCCGACCGATAAATAATTGGCGGATATCTTTACAAAACCCCTTCCCGAAGAAAGTTTCACAAGAATTAGAAGGGAATTAAGCATTATTGCATTAAATGAATGAAAACATTATTTGTTGCCTATGTGTGAGTTTTAAACATTATTTACAAAACCTCTTCCCGGAGAAATAATATCTCTAAGGATATCAAATAAATCCAAACCCGAACAGTATTCCGACAGATCCTGTAACATCTAAAAATTCAATGTTTTCATCAAAACGTCACAACCAATGCTCTGGTACCATTGTTGAGCAACAAGGGAAGGCAACGGAAGGTCTGGTTACCCATAGACTAAAACTTTTCTTGTCTTATCCCCAAGATCCAAATTATTGCGTTTTGGGAAAATCCGAAACATATAAATAATAAAATAAACAACATGTTTTATATCATATATATATAATTAACAAAGTTAAGAACGATGTTACTAAGCATCTTATGGTTCTTTTCTTCTTCGTTGTAGTGCCCCAAGCGTTACATCTTTAGCTTAATATATACAGGTTCCATCAATGAACACGAACATGGATTAATTGTGGAGATCGCGAGGAAGATGAAAAAAAATTCTTTCTTTCTTTTACTAGGGCCGACCATGCTTAAGGAGAATAGAAAAATATTATGATTTTTCTTTCTTAAAAGTACCTCTAAATCAACTAGAGATCTTCTCATTTTATAGATAAATCCTTTCCTAATTTAATTATGATTGTAATTAATAATTTTTCTAAAATTATAATTCCTCTCTTGGACTTTAATCCAATGGACCAATTAGGATGCTACCCCACTTAGGTCCATTTAATTAAGTCCTATTAATTTATTTTCATAAATTGGGTTTTAATTAATTAACTAACTAACTATTAATTTACTGACTTAATTAATTCAAATCTAATATTTATTTAATCAAACAAATAACATTTAATTTATTTAATTAAATAAATATAATTTTCATTAAATAATTATTCTTTAATTATTATTTAAAATATTAGGAAATTATGAAAATATCTTTCATGACATATTTCACAGATTAGTCATATAGGTCCTAGTAATTCCATAACCCAATAATTTTATTCCAATTATAAATCCTTATGAAATTTTTTTAACTTCTTTATTAACTCTTTACTAAGAAAATCTATGTTCGAGTTCATATCTGAAACTCTATTGTATATGACCTATTAGGTTCATTAATTGATTAGTAGTGAACAAATTCACCGACCATGGGTAAACGTCTAGTAACATGTTGTGGCCCCCAATCAACAAATGAAGTTGAATCGAATGAACCTTACAAGAATACATGTAACCATGTTACTCTGTTCCTTCCAATGTCGTGTTCTGGTCAAGTGCATACCATGGTATAATCAAGTCTCTAACTCGATCATCCTACTTAGATATCAAGTGAAAATGAAATTTGTATCATCATGAACTCCTTCATAAAACACAAATACTTTGGCCAAATTGTTTTTCCATTTTCATAGATCTCTTGGAACACTCAAACTCATTATATCATAAGTCATCAGATTCCTTATTGCATAAGCATCTACCTTCATATGTGAATAACTTATGTCCAACAAGCACGTACATATAGCGTAGCTAGCCATGTGATATGTACTGATGAGTACCATAAGCTCCATGTACAATAGATGATCATACCTCAGGTCTAAGGATGGATAACACTAATTTATATAATGATTGATCATTGAATGTAAATATAATATCCATGTGATCAATCGTTGGTCGGTCATGTTCGCTCGTTCATTCTCTAATGAATACCTATTACTTGTGCTCTTAGGATATGAGACTCATCATCCAACTATTAACATCTATATGTTAATCAATGGCAGTACATAGTAGAGCTAGTTCAATGATATTATTTCCCTACATGATATCACTTTT
The DNA here is from genome assembly GCA_019454045.1 of Zanthoxylum bungeanum. Lineage (NCBI taxonomy): Eukaryota > Viridiplantae > Streptophyta > Magnoliopsida > Sapindales > Rutaceae > Zanthoxylum > Zanthoxylum bungeanum. The sequence goes on from SKCR01039345.1 coordinate 40,243, forward strand.
GACTAGAAACATCTTTTTAAAATAAAATCTTGACAAAAGAACACCGACTCTCATATTCTCAACCCGTTGAGAATAGTGTTCTTCCATATTAAATTTAAGGACATACACACCATCAAATATGATAGATGAACCATGGTGTGTAATTATAATAGTCGTTATGATTATAATTTATATTACAATCATATTACGAATAATTTATACCATAAACCTTACATCTATAGATTGATTTTAGGACATACTCTCCAACAGGGTGATCACACCTGGTGATGAAGAGAAATCAAATAGAAATGGAGAAAGAAATTGATATTTGGGAAGGAAAATGACACATAATAAGAAAAAACAAAAGCATTTTTTGTCATGTACTAATATTTTTTTTTTTTATCTTGAAGAATTTTTTTTTTTTAATATTTATGTATAATATTGTGTGTACATATCATTATTCATATGCGAGAGATGAAAGAATGAGAAGATGGTAGCTGTATCAATAAATATATGTGTCATTTTTTTTTAAATTTTTATTTCTATTAATAATGGCCAGGTGTCATAACATTAGTGGCTATTTTAGATGAATTTGATATGGCATCCATCCGCACCAGTATAAAATTTTAAGGCAAGGATAACTAATTATTAAAATAATTAACTGTAGGCACTGTATTTTTGCACAATGATCGATGATGAGCCTCGTATGGAGGCACTACCCGATAAATTGCGGAAGTCGCGGGAAACAGACGTTGGAAGGGAAAATTCAAAAATAAATACCTTGCCAGATTTAATTCGTTTGCTTAGCCTCGAGATCGCTCGATTGGTCTCTGTGTTAACTATTAGACTCAGCCCAAAATCCCCGCAACCCACACCAAGCCACACGCCCAAGCCCACCAAATCCAATCCAAAAATATTCAACATATTTAACACATGTCTAAATTAAATAAATCAAATCAAATCTCTTTCTAAATTAAATAAATCCCTCTCCTAAACTAAATAAATAACCTTCCAAATTAAATATATTCCCCACCAATTACACAATATCCTTTCCTTATAACAAACCAATTAAAGATATCCCCCATTATTGCATGATCTTTGTTTCCTTCCCATGCAAGGAAAACTCTAACCCACTCTTATAAAAAGGAACATAAACCAAACCCTTCCACCGGAACTCTCACGATAAAAAAACACAAAGTTTTACACATGTCTCTCTCATGCCATACAAAGACACAAAGCAACAAGACACCACGAAACCCTAGCACGCCTCCATCCCTAATCTCTCTCGGCCATTGACCAAGTCACAAACAAAACAAACCCTTAAACCCAACGAACAACCCCTTCACCGACCGAGCAACAAACAAATCACACGGCAATAGCCCTTCACGAAACGCAACCCTCCTTCACTGCCTCAAATGGACGTGAGAGAGAGGAAAAAAAAGAGAGTTAGATGTGTTTGTTTAGTTGGAAATGTGTATCTAATACACTTTTTGATTTTCCAAAAATCATTAATTGATTTACCAAATTTTTCGACTTTCAAAAGTCAAAGCAATTAAGCCAAATCAACAACTTCCAACAACTACTATCAATCACATTAAAAGTGACAAGTTGTCACATCAATCGATTGACTAGTGATTTGACGCTTGATGTGACTTGCATGCCGCACTCGAATTCGAAATGTGAATGCGCTCACAAACACTCCCGGGCTCGGGTTCGCTAATTCCAAATTAACGAATTTTCCGTTGCGACGAAATTAAATCTAATTTAATTAAATAACTTTGTCTAGCAAAATTACTATTCACATCGCTAACGAATTAATTCTAAATTAACTCGTTCGCCCGAATTAAAATCTAATTTTAATTCCGCGTCGAAATCCAATTTCGTTTAATATATTGAATATATTAATTTTATCGATTAATTCCAAATGAATCGTTTTCTCTCTTTTATTAATATTTTATCCCAGATAAAATATCTCCGTAATTAATCCCAGATTAATTTTATCTCTCTCATCTAATTAATCCCAGATTAATTAAAGTGCGAGTCATACGTCATCGGTGAATCTTCGGGAAGCGACCCATGAGATCCCTGGATATGTTAGCAGTAAATCCGGTCGTCGGACTATCCGAACACGTACGTACCTAGTACTACGTTTATACCGATTTAAAAGACAAGGTTGGCTTCTAGCAAAGCGCCATGCCTACCCAATTCTCCAGAAATATCCTTACAGGAATATATGATCTATATCAGGCGTAGTATACGTAGTATTGCTTATTTCGATCCAGTATCGGATGTCACGTGCAAGGCCTGAGGCTGGAAATATGTCTGCCCCGTACGAAGCATATATCGGATCTCTGGTAACTAGTCTCCATAATCGGATAAACATGACCTAGTCATAATATCCCGATAGCTACAACATATAAGAGAACCAGTCCCGTATCCTATGTGACCATCATCTCCACTATGACTAGAGTGATACTTCCGTCTCGACATCTCACCCAACACACTACGATTCTCAATATACCCAGCAAAGGCGTACATAGAACCTGTTAAAGTCCTGGATGACCTAAAACCAAAGTATATTGATTGTCGCAAGTATTAGCGGTGCAAGTCTCGGGTTAAGACCAAATACACCTACCCTGATTTCGGACTTCCATAGACACATAGTCATACTACCAATGGAATTTCAAGGGGTCTATCCAGAGCGAAGCTGTTTCCCATACCATCGGTAAAACACAACCTCCCACTACACTTGCATGAGTATCCTATACCCAAATATATAAGAACTATGCCGTTATGCCCTCACAACGCGCACAAGTGTAATACTAGTCTTTTACGCATTATCGATGTCCAATCTCGATAACACTCTGACTATGGATATTTAATGATTAAACCTTCGTGGATTGATACAGTCTCATATCATCTCAATCCAGGAACTAATCATAAGGACCTCCTATCATTTATACATCTTGGTGATCTAATCACAAATGATAAGAGAGCAATCTCCTTTGTCACATAGTTAATTTATACAACAACACCATGATCTGTACAAATAGTGACGCTATGGGTCATAACTGTCCAACACGAACAGCCCCCTTAAAGCTCGACACCCTGACCGACAACAGAGGACACACATCCTAGCCCTTCTCACTCACGCCACAGGCTCTCGGTAAAATAGACAAGGCAAGACACACATCCCCTGCACATTCAACATACCACTCACGACTTCCATCGTCAATGAACCCTAGCCAACCTACTCAATCACCTAACAACAACTATGGGTAGACAACTCACGCATGGCCACGTGAAACACACCAAATAACTCTCCCTGCCCATATTCAACAAGCAGCCAAGCCTTCACGTCCCTTCTTCAACCTAGCCAACACGCCATCATCCTACTGCCACAAACAAATACCCCAATCGACCAAAACCCAGGCCACACACAGTAACTAAGCTCACTCGGCAGCCCTAACAAGCCCATCTCCCTCGATTCAAACATCAACAAATATTAAGCCCTGACCATGCACACCCATTCGACAAACAAACAAAACACACATAAGCCATAAACAGACCTGATTCATTTAGACAACATCCTCAACCAACAAACCCTAAGAACCCCCACCGACACAGCCCTCACCTTGTTCTCACGTCGGCAACTAACCAACAAACCCTAAGAACCCCCACCGACACAACCTACTCACATTGGCTTCACGTGACCAACAAAGCCAACAAAAACTGCCAAAACACACACCTAACCGAATGAGAAAATAGCTGAAATAGCGAGTGAAAACAGCGAACCAGTGAAAACAGAGAAATCAGCGAGTGGAAACAGCGAGTGAAAATAGAGAAAATAACAGAAATGCTAACCCTTCCGGCGACGTCCCAACGCACTCCCGAGAAGCAACTTAAAAGGTAAGACCTGAGGGCACCCTTTATTATATTTTATTTTGTTATCTTGGAAATGACATGCTTGGTTGTACGTGGAATACGTCCAACCGGGCATGCGAAATCCTACATTGAAAACGGCCAAATTATTTGGTCACATATTTAATATTCCATATTTATTTTGTATTGTTAGTCTTTTATTATTTCACATTTAATTTACATTTATTGTTGTTTTATTGTTCCGCATTTTCATCTTGTGTTATTTATCTTCCTTATTATTTTGCATGTTTGTCCCTTCGGTTATTTATGGTTATATGCATTATCATATGTTATGTCTGTCTACATTGGGTTAATGATTGAGTGTTGCCTCTCGTGGTATATCGGATGGAAACCCAGACGTAAATTCCATAGCCGAATCCGAATGGACGGTAGTACGGTCTGTACTTGGGATACAACTCCACGTACCACTTGGGGAAACACTCATGCATGTGTGTATGTGATTATAGATGTCATTTTTTGTGATCCCATTCGAACATGTTTCCGAACACTACACGAACGCGCAAAAACTGGACAGATTCCTTTATCATGTTTTATGCATGCTTGTCTCTTTAGTTATTCATTTTTGCCTCGCGTGTTTAAGTATCTGTCGCTATTGTTAACGTTTCTATTGTCATTGCCGCACTTCTCTGATTAACATGTTTTTTTAGAATTATGCATTTGCTTTCACCTATACTTATTTTTATGGGTGTACAAACTTGTATGTCATTTGAATGATCTTGTATGCGTTGCATAAGACTTGGTTATAATATTGCATAAATCTGTTCATTACCATTGGCATAAGTAAGGGATCATTCCGAACCCAACGGTTTGAGGTCTTCTCTTGCGAGGGGTGAGTGCGGCCTTAAATCATTTCCCAGTTCATACTGGGTGGTGACTCCCTTTATTTCTCCGATTTAGTCCCATGCAGGCTACTCCGTACTCCCGACTAAGCCGCGAGACCGAAACAGCGTCATTGATTTCTGTGTCCTACAGTCTGGCGACTCCACTGGGGATAGAGAATCGGCCCCGAAATAATGTCGTGTAATGTTTGTGATTTTTGTTTTAGTTAACCCTGTCTACAAGTGGGTTGGTGTTGGTTTCTATTAAGGTCCCAAGATCAATAATAAGCATGAAATATGTGTGAATAACAATCGAGAAGTTGCGAAATACTTACATCGAGCGGTTGAGCGACGCGGAGGCAACAAAATCTTTTCTTTTCTTCTTCACTGCATTCGGCAGTGAGCTGTGAGTGTTCACTGGTTTGGCCTCCATTTTGGTCATTCGTTAAGCTCCAAGCTACGTTGAATGGTTTCCGGATCATGGGTGGACTTCCCTATCACCTTCGCATGTCTCGTAAGTGTGCTAGCACTTGAGATTTTGCCACAAAATCCCACTCTTGCTTCCTTCACTGCTCACGGTTTCTCAAACCAGAAAAACAGAAAATGCACAACCCATTTGGGCGTGAGATGTAGAGAGAAAAGAGAGATGAGATAGATGAATAATGTGTAATTGTTTTGGTAAATGAATTTCTAAAAAACATATACCAACTTTGCTTTCAAAAAGTCAAAGTAATTAAAAAAATATATTCCGTTCAAGCTTTTAAAAGCTTTCAACAACTCCCATCAAGTCACATCTATCATTCAAGTTGTCAAGTCACATCACTCAAAGTGATCTCTCTTTAATTCCGCGTCGAAATCCAATTTCGATTAATATATCAAATATATTAATTTATCGATTAATTCCAATTAACCGCTATCTCTCTTTAATGATATTTTATCCCAGAAAAAATATCTCTGCAATTAATCCCAGATTAATTTTCTCTCTCATCTTATTAATCCCAGATTAATTTAGAGTACGAGTCATACGTCATCGGTGAATCTTTGGGAAGCGACCCATAAGATCCCCGGATATGTTGGCAGTAAATTCGGTCGTCGGACTATCCGAACACGTAAGTACCTCATACTACGTTTATACCGATTTACAAGACAAGGTTGGCCTCTAGCAAAGCGCCATGCCTACCCAATTCTCCGGAAATATCCTTATAGGAATAAAAGATCTGTATCAGGCGTAGTATACATAGTATTGCGTATTTCTATCCAGTATCGGATGATCACGTGCTAGGCCTGGGGCTGGAATAGTGTCTGCCCCATACGAAGCACATGTCGGATGTCTGGTGACTAGTCTCTATAATCGGATAAACCTGACCTTGTCATTTTATCTCGATAGCTGCAGCATTTAAGAGAACCAATCACGTATCCTACGTGACCATCATCTCCATATGACTGGAGTGACACTTCCGTCTTGACATCACACCCAACACACTACGATTCTCAATATACCCAGCATTGGCGTACACAGAACCTGTTAAAGCCCTGGACGACCGCAACCAAAGTATATTGATTGTCGCAAGTATTAGCGGTGCAAGTTTCAGATTAAGACCAAATACACCTACCCTGATTTCAGACTTCCATAGACACATAGTCATACTACCAATGGAATTCCGAGGGGGTCTATCCAGAGCGAAGCTGTTTCCTGTACCATCGGTAAAATACAACCTCCTATTACACTTGCATGAGTATCCTATACCCAAATATATGAGAACTATGTCGTTGTGCCCTCACAACGCGCACAAGTGCAATACTAGTCTTTTACGTATTTATCGATGTCCAATCTCGATAATACTCTGACTATGGATATTTAATGATTTATCCTTCGTGAACTGATACTGTCTCATATAATTCTCCATCCAGGAACAAATCATAGGGACCTCTCATCATTTATACATCTAGGTGATCTAATCACAAATGATAAGAGTGCAATCTCCTTTGACACATAGTTAATTTGTACAACAACACAATGATCTGTACAAATAGTGACGCTATGGGTCATAATTGTCCAACAGTTGGGACCAATGGGTTTAACCAAAGGCCTTATTAGAGTTAGATAATGATTGGTGTCTTCCTTCAGTCACTACCCTTTTATAGCTAAAAATAAAAGCTGTGAAGACATCTAGATAATAATTTACTCAAAGCTTACCTTGATGGACTAATTTCGAGGATCTATTGTTTATTTCTGTCACCAAGGCGATAAGAGCCTAAGAGGTAAGGGTATTTAAGAGAGTTCGCTCCACCCTCCCTCTGGGGAATGTTCAATAGAGAAATCCATTTGACAGTCCTTCATGTATCAAGAAGTCATTTTCACTCGAAGCGACTGATCATTATATGGTATCATCACTCATTGGCACGTACCTTAGGTATAAAAAAGGTGCGCTCACTTGGTCGCTCGAACCCTTGAGTGGGGAGACCTAGTTTTAGGCAATCCTTCGCCGACAAGAGCCTTTATCTATACTCCTATAAACCCGCATGTGAACCATAGTTGTATGACCTATAGAAGCCACCCTTTTTGCTTGTGTTTGGGACCATCATCATTTGGATTCATTTGGACTTTTTGTCATGAGATGTGGACTTCTTGGGCCATTTAAACTGGGATAAGTTTGTGTCTTATGATGATTGGGCCAACAGCTTCTAAAATGCCGATAGGGCCACTTTGTTTGGGCCCCCTATCATTTCAAGTTGTTTAGCCACGTTATCGCAAAAGTGTAAACCTGTTGGGCCTTTTGCAACTGGGACAAGTTTGCACCTCGCAATAATGTGATTGAATGCTTTAAAATGATAATGGGCTAACTTGTATGAAAACCTTGATGAGCTTAGAAAATCCAAACATGATCCAAGTATGCCATAAGCATGAGTCCGATATCCGCACTGGCTTTCATCCAGAAAGTATACGGCTTGTTATGACATATTCGTATACTTTTGGATGCTTCCAAGTTTATCCCCATGACCATGGTCGCCGAAAGCCCAATTCGTCGTTTCTAGAAAATGGCATGATCCCATAATCGGCTTAGTCCATGTTGTAAATGGGCGGTCTTTGTCTTTTACCGATGGAAAGGGACAGAAGCAGCCAAGGTTCACCCCGTATCATAGGAGAGAACAATTTTGTGTACCCCATATTGGCACATAAAATAAGCCATACCTAGGAAAAAAATGGACTTACCACGAGTGTGGGAGATATAAGGTTGGAAGGATATATGTTGTTTTGATAACCATGTGCATCTCATGCATACACGCATCATGCTAACCCCTTGTCTTAAAATCCATCATAGATATTCATTGGGTTAGAAAAGAAAGACTTGTCAAGAAGAGTTTAGCAAACCTGGATGTCGGGGAAAAAGAAACCGAGAAACAGAAAAACTTACGGCAAGAATAAAAAGACCATTGGGGGGGTCTTTAAAAAAAATAAGAAAAGAAAAAAAAAGAATAGAAAAAAAGAGAGAAAAAAAAAAGAGGAAAAAAAGGAAAAAAAAAAGAAGGGAGAAAGGAAAGAAAAATTGTTTGTTTTTAATCCTTAATAGTTAAACATAAGTCCAATGATGAAATCGTTTGTTTTAGGGTGAAATCTTAGAAACGATAAACTCTTGATGTGCTTTTATCTGATACTTTGAGTAATTGATCTATGTTAGACTCGTAAGCACTTGATTATGGTTCTTAGCAGTGAAAACCTGGGTAGTCGACAATATGACTAGTTGAAAAAAATTGTAGGTCGGTGAATGACCGTTCGCTTAGATGGCTATCCTAACTTGCTTGTGTTATGATGTGTGGTATGGTTGAAAATAAAAGAAAAGTCTCTAAAGTAAAAAAAAAAAACCACCTATAACCGATAAGCGTGAAGCTACCAATGGGCGAGTATTAGGACCACCATGAAGAGAGATGCTACTTTAAAGGGTAGGTGTGTTGAAAAAAAGAAAGAAAAGAAAAAAAAAGTTCAAAACGAAAAGAAAAAAAAGAGACAAAAGAGAAAGAAAACCATACCACATTGAGCACAGAAAAGCAACTGCAGGGCATAATTGAGACATCTAGGTTGGTTTGACCCATCGATCCCAATTTTTTGACGAAATCATTGAGTTGGCTTAGCAGGGGCGAATCTGTAAAAGAACCTTTGCACACACACTTTGAGTCTAGCTTAGATCATTTATTCAAAAACTCATATTTGAGTTGCATTGAGTGCTTTGAAGGTTCCCTGGTCTCATTACCGAGCATTCTTTGAGGACAATAATATGTATAACTATTGGGACTATTTCATAGTATGTTGATACAGAGTGACACATCACGTGGTCCACCTTGACCTAGTGCAAACAGCGGAGAGTAGAAAGCTAAATCAAATCTGGGGGCGACCAGTCTACCACCTCGTGAAATATGGACATAACAGAATCTTGAGCCATGAGACAAAAGAGAATTGAACAATCACCAGAAAAGAATTGGCGGAAGGAAATTATGAGTAGACCTAGGGGGCGACCAGAGACATTTGTAGGAAAATGGCACCAAGGAGCACAAGGAAGGCCTAACCCATTGGAATAGGAAATACATCCATGCATACATGCATACACGTCACATACATGTATTTTTTGTTTTTGTTCGTAGGTTTTGAAGAAAAGGAAAACGCGGAGCAGTTTCGGGAATGAATTCTAGGGTCGAGGCCCACATTATCAGTAGCATCGGGAATGAATCCCAGGGTCGAGGCCCACATTGTCAGCAGTATCGGGAATGAATCCCAGGGTCGAGGCCCACATCGTCGACAGTATTGGGAATGAATCCCAGGGTCGAGGCCCACATTATCAGCAGTTTCGGGAATGAATCCCAGGGTCGAGGCCCACATTATCAGCAGTATCGGGAATGAATCCCAGGGTCGAGGCCCAAATTATCAGCAGTATCAGGAATGAATCCCAGGGTTGAGGCCCACATATTCAGCAGTATCAGGAATGAATCCCAGGGTCGAGGCCCGCATTATCAGCAGCATTGGGAATGAATCCCATGGTCGAGGCCCACATTGTCAGCAGTATCAGGAATGAATCTCAGGGTCGAGGCCCACATTGTCAGCAGTATGGGGAATGAATCCTAGGGTCGAGGCCCACATTCTAAGTAGTTTCTGGAATGAATCCCATGGTCGAGGCCCATATTGTCAGTAGTTTCGGGAATGAATCCCAGGGTCGTGGCCCACATTGTCAGCAGTATTGGGAATGAATCCCAGGGTCGAGGCTCACATTATCAGCAGTCTTCGGGAATGAATCCCAGGGTCGAGGCCCACAATATTAGTAGTTTCGGGAATGAATCTCAGGGTCGAGGCCCACATTGTCAGCAGTATCAGGAATGAATCCTAGGGTCGAGGCCCACATTCTCAGTAGTTTCGGGAATGAATCCCAGGGTCAAGGCCCATATTGTCAGTAGTTTTGGGAATGAATCCCAGGGTCGAGGCCCACATTGTCAGCAGTATTGGGAATGAATCCCAGGGTCGAGGCCCACATTATCAGCAGTCTTCGGGTTTGAATCACAGGGTTGAGGCCCGCAATAATAGTAGTTTCGGTAATGAATCTCAGGGACGAGACCCACATTATCAGCAGTTTTGGGGAATGGATCCCAGGGTCGAGGCCACATTATCAGCGGTTCGGGAATGGACCACCTCACAGTAACGGTTCGGGAATGCACTGTTGGACAATTATGGCCCATATCATCAGTATTTGTACAGATCATGGTGTTGTTGTACAAATTAACTATGTGACAGAGGAAATTGCTCTTTTATCATTTGTAATTGGATTACCTAGATGTATAGATGATAAAAGGTCCATATGATTAGTTCCAGATTGAGATGATATGAGACAGTATCAATCCACGAAGGTTTAATCATTAAATATCCATAGTCAGAGTATTATCGAGATTGGACATCGATAATGCGTAAAAGACTAGTATTACACTTGTGCGCGTTGTGGGAGCATAACAGCATAGTTCTCATATATTTGGGTAGAAGATACTCATGCAAGTGTAATAGGAGGTTGTGTTTACCGATGGTACGGAAACAGCTTCGCTCTGGATAGACCCCTCGGAATTCCATTGGTAGTATGACTATGTGTCTATGGAAGTCCGAATCAGGGTAGGTGTATTTGGTCTTAACCTGAACTTGCACCGCTAATACTTGCGACAATCAATATACTTTGGTTTTGGTCGTCCAGGGCTTTAACAGGTTCTGTGTACGCCTCTTCTGGGTATATTGAGAATCGTAGTGTTTTGGGTGTGATGTCAAGACGGAAGTATCACTACAGTCATAGTGGAGATGATGATCCCGTAGGATAGAGAACTGGTGCTCTTATGTTCTGAAGTCATCGAGATAATATGACTAGGTCATGATTATCCGATTATAGAGACTAGTTACCAGAGATTCGATATGTGCTTCGTACGGGGCATACACAATTCCAGCCCCAGGCCTTGCACGTGACATCCGATGCTGGATCGAAATACGTAATACTATGTATACTACGCCTGATATAGATCACATATTCCAGTAAAAATATTTCTGGAGAATTGGGTAGGCACGGTGCTTTGCTAGAAGCCAACCATGTCTTGTAAATCGGTAAAAACGTAGTACTGGGTACGTACGTGTTCGGATAGCCCGACGACCGGATTTACTGCCAACATATCCGGGGATCTCATGGGTCGCTTCCTGAAGATTCACCGATGACGTATGACTCGCACTTTATTAATCTGTGATTAATTATAAGAGAGAGAAAATTAATCTGGGATTAATTACAGAGATATTTTATATGGGATAAAATATTATTTAAAGAGAGAGAACGATTAATTTGGAATTGATCGATAAAATAATATATTCGATATATTATACGAAATTGGATTTCAACGCGAAATTAAATTAGATTTTAATTCGGGCGAACGAGTTAATTTAGAATTAATTCGCTAGCGACATGAATAGTAATTTTACTAGGCAAATTTATTTAATTAAATTTGATTTAATTACGTCGAAACGGAAAATTCGTTAATTCGAAATTAGCGAACTCGAGCCCGGGAATGTTTGCGGGCGCACTCGCATTTCGAATTCAAGTGCGGCCCACAAGTCACATCAAGCATCAAATCATTGGTCACTTTGATTGATGTGATGTCTAGTCACTTTGAGTGATTTGACAACTTGTCATGAGTGATTGATGGTGGTGGTTGAAGGCTTTAAAGCCTTGTACCAAATTTTGGTAAATGGATTTTTGAATTTTCATTTTTGTGTATTAGATACACAACACACAACATCTCTATCTCTCTCCCTACACAATTCGGCCAAGAGGCCATTTTTCTTCCTCTCTCCATTCGGCATTTGGTGCCAATTTTCTTCATGATTCTTGCTTGGCCTTGAACAAAGGCGAAGCCAAAGAGAAAATTTGTGGCAATTTTTCTTGTGCTAGCACACTAAATGGTCATCCAAGGTGATAGGGAAACTAACTTATGAGCATGGAATCACCACATAAAGCTTGGAGCTTGTAGATCCATTCATAGAGGTTGACCGAATTCACAAGGAGCACAAAAATGGCCAAAGCCGAGAGCTTCAAGGGAGCTTGGAGAAAGTTTTTTCGTTGCTCGTATCGCATAACCGATCAATGTAAGTATGATTCTGCCATGCTTCTTTGTTGTATTCACACACGTTTCTTGCTTGAAATCGATCTTTGGACTAACCTAGAAACCCAACAATGGTATCTTGAGCCATTTTGAGCATGAAATTTGATTAGGGTAAAATTTGGGTAAATTGGATTTGAGCATGTTTGAGTGAAATTACTTATTTGAGCATGCTTGTAAATGAATGACTTTGATTTATTTGTGATCAATTTTATGAAAAATGGATTGGATCAATTTTTCCCCAATTAGTTGGCTTGGCCGAAACTAGTAGATGCCCTAAAGTCATGGTATTTTTTTGTTCCTTTGATCATTGGATGACTTGAAACAATTGGGAAATGTTGATTTGTAATTCAATTGGATTGAAAACAAAATCGGACATGAAAAACCCTAAAATGCCGAGACTTGATAAGCATGGAAAATGATTGATTTTTGATTCAAATGTGTTGGACATGTTTTGATGATAATGAGCATAATTAATTGTGTAAATTGATGTTTTGGAAATATTAATTTAGTTAATTAATTATGGCTATACACTTTAAATTAATTAATTGTGAAATTTGGAATTTTGGTAATTTAATTAATTGGGCCAAATTTGGAATTGGGCTTGTAAAGTTGTAATTGGGCTTAATGGGCTTGGTTGGGCCAATGTTGGTTTATGCTAATTGGTTGGATCCAATTGGGCCCAAACCATATCAATAAAGTTCAATTATGACTTAATGCACCTTTAACTTTAATTGGGCCTAATAGGCCTAAATTGTTTCTTGGCAAATAAGGGTGATTCCTTAAATGGGCTTTGGTATTTGGTTTGACCCATATTGACCAAAAGTCTATGCCTTAAGAAATTAATTAAAAGCCCATTGGACTTTAGTTAAATTAACATTGGATGTTAATCGGCTTTGAGACCCGTAAAAATTAGATTTGGAATCTAAGTCGTAAATGCACATTATAAAATGTAAATATTTAATTTGGAATTAAATAATGAATTAGTATTAAATACAAATTAATTGGATTAATGTTTATTTAGTATAATTCAAGAATTCGTACTTTCAGTACTTATTCGCAAAATGATTTTGATCGCGCAAATCAAATCGTTGTTTGAACATTGGATGGTCATTAATTTTCAGATTAATTAATTGGATTAGATGGATTGATAACATGCTTGTGTGAATACAGGATGTGATGTATGAATAATGTATATCAGATGGATATTAGATGGGTGAGGGCAATTTTGGAAATTGTTGTAATAAATTTTAAGCTTTATTAATTGGACCTGCGTGTCCAAGCCTATTACCTATTGACTCTGTGTATTTTTCTCCTCACCTATTCCCCTCATGTAAATGAGGTTTCTTTAGAAGTGTTATGTAATCGGTAGAAGTAATACTTGTGCTAGCGGGAGAGAGGAAGGGAGAGATTTGTTTCTAGGAACAATATGTTGAGTATCCATCCCGCATATCATTATTATATTTATTTACTTACGCGCCTTATTATTGTTAAGATTATTCTAGGTCCCAAGATCAAACAAACATGAAATACAGTGTGAATACATCAAAGGAGTTGCGGAATACTCACATCGATCGGTTGTGCGACGAAACGACGAACAAAACTCCAAGATTGCTCAATGGATTAGGCGCTCACTGCAGCAGAATTTCAGTCCACTGTTTTCGGTTTTGAGCTGAGATTTGAGCCTCGAATTTGCGTCGAACGATTCCCGGCCCGTCTCGTGGGTGAGTTTCCCTAACACCTTCGCAAGTCTCTCGGAGTGCTAGCTCCGCTTGATTTTGCCACAAAATCAAGGCACAAATGCTTCCCTTCTCACGGCAAAATGAAGAAACCAGTGAGTTTATTCACTGCCCATTTGGGCGTGAATGTGAGAGAGTGTGGAGAGAAGAAGAAATGTGAATTAGTTGGTCAAAACCTTTTCCAAAAATGGTTTATATATTTTACCATAAAAATACATAAAATATTCACCAAATAATTAATTAAATAAATGGTAAATACTTTCCACCAACTAGGCACTATTTCACCACCAAACACATCACTATTCATTCACTTTATTAAAGTGATGTGTGTCTTTCAATCAATCAATCACATCAATCAATCACATCACTCAAAGTGACATTTGATTTGACGCTTGATGTGACGAATGATTTGACGCTTGATGTGACTTGCATTGCCGCACTCGAATTCGAAATACGAATGCGCTCGCAATCACACTCGGGCTCGGGTTCACTAATTCTCAATTAGCGAATTTTCCGTCGCGTCGTAATTAAATGATTACGCCTAGCGAATTCACTATTCACGTCGCTAACGAATTAATTCTAAATTAATTCGTTCGCCCGAATTAAAATCCAATTTCAATTCTGCGTCAAATCTAATTTCGATTAATATATCGAATATATTAATTTAATTGATTAATTCCGAATTAATCGTTTTCTCTCTTCAGACGATATTTTATCCTAGATAAAATATCTCCGTAATTAATCCTAGATTAATTTTCTCTCTCATCAAATTAATCCCAGATTAATAAATGTGCGAGTCATACGTCATCGGTGTATCATTGGGAAGCGACCCATGAGATCCCCGGATATGTTGGCAGTAAATCGGGTCGTCGGACTATCCGAACACGTAAGTACCTAGTACTATGTTTTACCGATTCACAAGACAAGGTTGGCTTCTAGCAAAGCGCCATGCCTACCCAATTCTCCGGAAATATTCTTAAAAGAATTTAGATCTGTATCAGGCGTAGTATCAGTAGTATTGTGTATATCGGCCCAGTATCGGATAGTCACGTGCTAGGGCTGGGGCTGGATAAGTGTCTGCCCCGTCCGAAGCACATGTCGGATGTCTGGTAACTAGTCTCTATAATCGGATATGCATGACCTAGTCATAATATCCGATGGTTGCGCAACACTTAAGAGCACTAATACCGTATCCTGCGTGACATCATCTCCACTATGACTGGAGTGATACTTCCGTCTTGACATCACACCCAATACTCTACGATTCTCAATATACCCAGCATTGGCGTACACAGAACCGGTTAGAGTCCTAGACGACCTCAACTAAAGTATATTGATTGTCGTAAGCATTAGCGGTGCAAGTCTCAGGTTAAGACCAAATACACCTACCCTGATTCGGCCTCCCATAGACACATAGTCATAATACCAATGGGATTCCGAGGGGTCTATCCAGAGCGAAGCTGTTTCCCGTACCATCGGTGAAACACGACCTCCTATCGCACTTGCATAAGTATCCAATACTTATATATATGAGAACTATGCCGTTGTGCCCTCACAACGCGCACAAGTGCAATACTAGCCTATTCCGCATTATCGATGTCCAGTCTCGATAATACTCCGGCTAGGGATATTTAATGATTAATCCTTCGTGGACTGATACTGTCTCATATCATTCTCAATCCAGGAACTAATCATAGGGACCTCTCTTCATTTATATATCTATGGTGATCTAATCACAAATGATGAGAGTGCAATTTCCTTGTCACATAGTTAATTTGTTACAACAACACAATGATCTGTACAAATAGTGACGCTATGGGTCATTTTTCCAAACAATCTCCCACTGGCACATAGCCAGTCACTCAAGTGTCCCACACCCGAACTATGTACGGTTCGCTCAAATTGCTGAGGAAAAGTTTTCGTCAGCGGATTTGTTTGATAATCGTCTGACGCGATTTATACGATCATCACATCGCCACGATGTATGATCCGAACGAATCAGATGATATAGAAGTATATATCTGGATCGTCGATGAGACCTTTAATTCCTTAGCCTGTGCTGACGCCTAGCTCAGCCGCTAACAGAACTATATCTAATCTAATTAGATTTATTTTCGACCCAAATGGCTTCTATTGCTGCCTCAGCTGCAGCAATAATCCGCATTTGTTGTTTATTCGGCAACAGTTATCTTGCTAGGAAGATTTCCAGCTCACTGTCCCGTTATTCAAACTTTATAGTACCGGTTTGGAAACTTGCAGCAGTGATCCTAGTCACTTCAAGTTCTCCTCTCCATAATTTAAGACAGCATCTTTAGTTCTCTAAGATACTAACAGATGTTCTTAACTTCAATCCAGTGACTATCACTTGGATTGTCCTGATTGTGACTCCATATGCTCAAAGCGTATGAGACACCAGGTTACGTACATTTTCAATGTACAATTTCTCAGAGAGTGTTAACAACTCCAAATCTAGCCCAGTAGATCTTTATTCCTTGAATAAAGGTTGTTACTCCCAAAATTCTACGGAGAATTTCTATGAAAGAATATCTATGAAAGCCAAGCTTTCACCAATTGCTTTATTGGGAATTTCACTGTCAGTGCGCTCCCACTAACCTCCTTATATACACAAGAATCATTTCGTTTTGAATTAAATCATAAACCATTATGATTACATCAAAACGTCAGTTCCAAGAACCTTATGCTTGCTTCAATCCAAACATGGATCGAATAACCCGCAAACCTTGTTTGTCGGTTATACAAAATCGTCAGGATGTTGTAAGATCCTCCAAGAGGTTTCCTTTTCAGGAAAGCGATTTTGATCTTAACTGACACATTTCATAAATGAAATACGCAGTTATCAACAAGCATCTTCAAAATGGATTTACCATGGCAACAGGTAAAAGGTTGAACCGTTATTAACACAATGTTGATAACGATACCTTTCCGTCATAAGCCTAGCTTTGTACGTTGGTATGTTGCCATCCATGTATGTCTTCCTTGAAGGCGTTTAATGTACCAATAGGCACAATGCCTTGTGGTACAACAACTAGTATCCAAAATAGTTGTTTTACATGGAATCCATTTGGACTCATGGCACTTTGCCAAAATAGGGAGTCGATACCTCGTATCACTTCCTCAAAACGTAGTCGGATGGTATACCCTCATAAGATTGACATCTTTATGAGGTTAGATCAGAAACCCATACCCTAGGTTGTTTTCTGACTCTATCCGATCTACCCAGTTCTTGTGTATTCGAAGATTAATGGTACAGATTCATCATTGATGAACTGTTTGTGTTCCATTAAGGACTTCGTGCCTTGAATAGTATACTACTCCGATTTTCATCGAGTATCACTATCCTCCCACTGACCACTGCATATCGGTATTCCTCTCAGGAAAACCGCATGGTGAGCAACAATCATATTGTTCTCATGTGAGATTTATAAGTACTATACTTAAGGTTTCCTTAGGATAACCTATATTGGCACTTATCCAATTTGGGTTCTTAGTTTGGTATCATCCAACGTTATGCCTGGCATACCCAAATTATTAGGAGTGAGAAACCCCGTTTCTTTCCTGTTCATATCCTATATGATATCTGTCAAACAGATTTATATGGAACCTTATTCTAAATAAGTTTTGCACTGTTAATACATATCCTGTTTGAAGGAAATGATAGCTCAGAGCGACTCGTGATAAACCTTATCATGTCCTCATCGAAAGAATACCGTACTCTTTCATGTACGTATGAAACTTACTGCTTAAGTATTTTCCATTACGGTCTTACCGTGGCGGCATAATACTATAGCCGATCTGTTTTTCTACTTCGTGTCGAAACTATAAAAGTTTTCGATCTGTGTTCTTCAAAAGAAACACATAACCATAACGTGATGCCACATCCGTTAAGGTCACGAAACATTCATGTTCACATCTAGCCTAGCTAGATATGGGCCCACTAACTTCACCATGAATAGGGCTAACAGATCAGTGGCACTTTCACTATTACCAAGTAAATAGTGTTTTAGGTACTTTACCTAATAAACTAGATTCGCAGACTTTATTTGAATAGTCAAATCAGTCCTAGTACCCACTCTTCAAAAGTGTGGATATACGAGTCTTGTTCATTGTGTCCTAGACAACAATGCCACAAATAAGTCTCTACTTGATCAAATCAATTTGAGCTATTTATTTGTCATTTTATATGTTTGAGATTTTAATTATATTCAAAATATAAATTCTGTTATTTACATCTAATGTGTTTATCTCAGTATCATCTTTATATAATGAAACACTTAGTGTTCTAGAATATAAAGGTTTATCCACAATGGATTAAACACTGATATAGAGATAATGTCTCTAGTCAAACTAGTTACATTATAACAGTTCCTAATTTAAGTACACACCCAAGGGTAGTTCCTAAACTTAGGTATCTACGGTCGAAACACGACTTTCGTCCCGTTTCCGATTCGCAGAGCAATCTCAGCTTGAAGTCAGTATCCTGCTCAAAGCAGATTCTGAACATCAATACATATTTTTATGTACCACACTAAGTATTTAAAATCTATTTCAATACTAGTTGTGAACATAACTTTGACAAACAATTTTAAAGTCAGAGCCTTGCCCTTTCTTTAATTCCTTCGTGTCTGCCATATCCAAATGGTAGTCACTTTGGTATATGTCAATTATCCTTTTCAATATTTTAGGAACCTTAGGCCAAGCCTTGGGTTTTTAGAATATCGAAACGATGTGCACCTCGTGCAACATGCCCAATTGCAAACTTTGACTTTATCTCCTCTAGAATAGTCAATTAATTCTCCAAGAATTATAAATTGCAATTTTAATACTTCTTAAATCTAAAATTAGATTTATGACAAGTATATTAAATTAAGCATTAAAGTCATCATCACATAAATCTTCCAAAGATTTCATGCTCTACTTATTTTGCTTAATTTGGGCGTAAGGTATAATAAGTTATTTTATCAAATAAAGTAACCTATTATTTATTCCCAATTTGAAAATTAAATCATTTAAAATATTTTAATCCCAGATTATATTTTAAATATCCAACTTTTCAATTTTATCTTGATTACAATAGTCCAACTATTTAATCAATGATTAGTGGTACTATATATATTATAATGATTATAATAGTCCAACTATATAATCAAATATAATCCAAATTAATTAACCTCAATTACATTGATTACTATAATCCAATTATAAAATCAACTGTAAACTGAAATTAATTAATTCAAATATATTGATTAATATAATCCAATTATATATAATCAAGTATAATACAGTCCAACTGTTTATTAAAACAACAATTTAAATATTAGTCCAACTAACATTTAATATTACGACGAAATAATTTGAATGAGCGCGTATGGCGAGTAATTGAACGAATATTGCAAATTCAATTCTTGCCTCCCACTATTTTTCGTCGAGCCTCTAACCCTCTGTCGAGTACTCGGGAAACCGTGTTTCCTAGTGGGCTAGGATCCCGTTAAATATCACACAATCTTGACTTTGGCCAACAAATTGTATGATAATTAACTAGGTAGATCTCTAAGATCAATTGGATCCAATCCAATTCCTAGATCCAGTAGGTGGACATCCAAGTCCTAAACATATATCATATATATGCCTATATATCCAATATATACCCTAACTTATTCCCTCTGAATCAACTAGGCCTTGGCTTTGGCACAACAAACCTAGTGATCCCAGTCAAGCGTGGACCCATTGACCATGGAAGCTTCGTAATCAATGTCGTTGGACAAGAAGTGGTCTTGACTTTGGCCAACAAACCACAACTTGGACAAGACACCAATATGGAACAAAGCCTCGTGATTCAAACACATCTTCGACGGACAAGGGCTTGACTTTGGCCAACAACCCATGCCAATCTAGGATCTTGAGCAAGAATCACTCAATGGAAGGAAAAGACGCATGATATTTGATGAGGGCTTTTCGCGTGCAAATTGGCTACCAATTTCATTATCTTTGTTAAGGTCTCATCATCATACACCCTTAAACATGCATTCTAAATACATAATAAAGCGAGTATGAAAATAAAAAATAATGATATGCGGATGGATACTTTAACATTGATCCTAGATCAAATCTCTCCCTTTCTCACTCAAGCTAGCACTTGTACTACTTCTACCCGTTACACTACACTTCTAAGAAACCTCATTTACATTGAGGGGAATAGGTGAGAAGAGAATACAAAGAGAATAGAGGTGATAAGGCTGGACACGCAGGTCCAATTTAATAAATCGAATTTATTACAACAATTTCCAAAATTGCCCCACCCGACTATATCCATCCGATATACATTATTCATTCATCACAACCATGTATTCACACATAAGCATGCTATCAATCAATCTAATCAAATTAATTAATCTGATAATTATGTGATCATCCAATGTTCAAACAACGATTTGATTTTGCTCGAGTCAAACTCGTTTTTGCGAATAAGTACTCAAGTACGAATTCATGAATTTTTAAATTCCAAAATTTTAAAATCGTAACGCGTCTCAAAGACCGATTAACGTCCAACGTCAATTCAATTAAGTCCAATGGACTTTTAATTGATTTCTTAAGGCGTGGACTTTTGGTCAACTCGGGTCAAACCGAATAACCAAAATCCAATCCAGGATTATTTACCCCATAAGCCCATAAATCAATTTAGGTCCATTAGGCCCAATTAAACTTTAAAGGTTCATTAAGTCGCATTTGGGCTTAACGGAAGTGGCTTTGGGCCCAATTGGATCCAATCCAATTTGCCCAAATCCAACTTTGTACAACAAAGCCCAATAAGCCCATTTACAACATAATAAGCCCAAATCCAATTTAAAGGCCTAATTCATTAAATTACACAAATCCAATTTCGCAATTTAATTACCTAAAGTGCATTACATGATTAACCAACTAAATCAATATTTCCAAAACACTAAATTAGTCCAATTAATCATGTTCATTATCATCATCACATGTCCAACACATAAATGAAAAAATCAAACCCATTACATGCTTTAAAGCTCTCGGCAAAGGAGGGATTTTGTGTCCGATTTGGTTTCAATCCAATCAAACCCACAATCGACATTAAATCAACATCCTAAATGATTTCCAACACATCCAATTGTTCAAAAATCAAATTTACAAAGACATTAGGGCATTACCTATTCGGCCAACATGATAACTTTTGGGGATTTTATGTTCAATTCAAAATCCAATCCAATTAGTTTCAAATTAACATCATCCTACATGATTCTAACTCATCCAATGAATCAAAATCAAAAAATTCCAAATTACCAAACCAAATTACATTCGGCCAAGGTATAATTTTTGGGGAATAATTCCAAATCATTTTTCAACAAATTGGTCCAACCAAAATGCAATTAGACATGTTATAAGCATACTCAAACAATCAATTTATTCAAATCATGCTCAACACAAATTTACCCCAAATTTTAAGCCCTACAATTTCATGCTTGAACCTATAGCTCTTGATGCCATTGTTAGGTTTATTCTAGGTCCCAAGATCAAACAAGACATGAAATACATGTGTGAATACAACAAAGGAGTTGCGAATACTCACATCGATCGGTTGTGCGACGAAACGACGAACAAAACTCCAAGATTGCTCACTGGATTAGGCGCTCACTGCAGCAAATTTCAGTCCACTGTTTTCGGTTTTGAGCTGAGATTTGAGCCTCGAATTTGTGTCGAACGATTCCCAGCTCGTGGGTGAGTTTCCTTAACACCTTCGCAAGTCTCTCGGAGTGCTAGCTCCGCTTGATTTTGCCACAAAATCAAGGCATAAATGCTTCCCTTCTCACGCAAAATGAAGAAACCAGTGATTTTATTCACTGCCCATTTGGGCGTGAATGTGAGAGAGTGTGAAGAGAAGAAGAAATGTGAATTAGTTGGTCAAAACCTTTTCCAAAAATGGTTTTATATTTTACCATAAAAATACATAAAATATTCACCAAATAATTAATTAAATAAATGGTATATACTTTCCACCAACTAGGCACTATTTCACCAAAACACATCACTATTCATTTTCACTTTATTAAAGTGATGTGTGTCGTTCAATCAATCAATCACATCAATCAATCACATCACTCAAAGTGACATTTGATTTGACGTTGATGTGACGAATGATTTGACGCTTGATGTGACTTGCATTGCCACACTCGAATTCGAAATACGAATGCGCTCGCAATCACACTCGGGCTCGGGCTCGGGTTCACTAATTCTCAATTAGCGAATTTTCAGTCGTGTCGTAATTAAATGATTACGCCTAGCGAATTCACTATTCACGTCGCTAACGAATTAATTCTAAATTAATTCGTTCGCCCGAATTAAAATCCAATTTCAATTCTGCGTCGAAATCTAATTTCGATTAATATATCGAATATATTAATTAATTGATTAATTCTGAATTAATCGTTTTCTCTCTTCAGACGATATTTTATCCTAGATAAAATATCTCTGTAATTAATCCTAGATTAATTTTCTCTCTCATCAAATTAATCCCAGATTAATAAATGTGCGAGTCATACGTCATCGTTGTATCATTGGGAAGCGACCCATGAGATCCCCGGATATGTTGGCAATAAATCGGGTCGTCGGACTATCCGAACACGTAAGTACCTAGTATTATGTTTTACCGATTCACAAGACAAGGTTGGCTTCTAACAAAGCGCCATGCCTACCCAATTCACCGGAAATATTCTTACAGGAATATATAGATCTGTATCAGGCGTAGTATAAAGTAGTATTGTGTATATCGGCCCAGTATCGGATAGTCACGTGCTAGGGCTGGGGCTGGATAAGTGTCTGCCCCGTCCGAAGCACATGTCGGATGTCTGGTAACTAGTCTCTATAATCGGATATGCATGACCTAGTCATAATATCCCGATGGTTGCGCAACACTTAAGAGCACTAATACCGTATCCTGCGTGACATCATCTCACTATGACTGGAGTGATACTTCCGTCTTGACATCACACCCAATACTCTACGATTCTCAATATACCCAGCATTGGCGTACACAGAACCGGTTAGAGTCCTAGACAACCTCAACTAAAGTATATTGATTGTCGTAAGCATTAGCGGTGCAAGTCTCAGGTTAAGACCAAATACACCTACCCTGATTTCGGCCTCCCATAGACACATAGTCATAATACCAATGGGATTCCGAGGGGTCTATCTAGAGCGAAGCTGTTTCCCATACCATCGGTGAAACACGACCTCCTATCGCACTTGCATAAGTATCCAATACTTATATATATGAGAACTATGCCGATGTGCCCTCACAACGCGCACAAGTGCAATACTAGCCTATTCCGCATTATCGATGTCCAGTCTCGATAATACTCCGGCTAGGGATATTTAATGATTAATCCTTCGTGGACTGATACTGTCTCATATCATTCTCAATCCAGGAACTAATCATAGGGACCTCTCTTCATTTATATATCTATGGTGATCTAATCACAAATGATGAGAGTGCAATACATGGAAGGCAACATACCAACGTACAAAGCTAGGCTTCTAGCGAAAAGGTATCGTTATCAACATTGTGTCGATTATGACGAAACATTTTACCTGTTGCTATTGTTAAATCCATTTGGATAATGCTTGCTAATGCTGCATGTTTCATTCATGAAATATGGCAGCTGAATGCCAAAACCGTTTTCCTTAACGGAAACCTTTTGGAGGATGTTTACAAAATCCTGATGGTTTTATCGTACCAAAACGAACAAACAAGGTTTGCAAGTTAATTCGATCCATGGATGGATTGAAGCAAGCATTGGGTTCTTGGAATTGTCGTTTTGATGTAATCATAATGGTATAATATTTAATTCAAAACGAAAATGATTCTTGTGTATATAAGGAGGTTAGTGGGAGCGCACTGACAGTGATGTCCTAATAAATGATGATATGTCATTTCTTGGAAATGATATTCCCATAATACAATCGGTGAAAGCTTGGCTTTCATGAAAAATTCTCCGTAGAATTCTTGGGAGAAACAACCTTTATTCTAGGAATAAAGATCTACTCGGATAGATCTAAAGGTTGTTGGTACTCTCCGAGAACTCGTACATTGAAATAAATGTACGCGACCTGGTGTCTCATACGCTTTGAGCATATGGAGTCACAATCAGGGCAATTCAGATGATAGTCACTGGATTGATGTTAAGAACATCCTTTAGTATCTTAGATGAACTAAGGATGCTTTCTTATATTATAGAGAATGAGAACTTGAAGTGCCTAGGTTCACCTCTGCAAGTTTCCAAACCGACAAAAATGACAATTAGTCATAAAAAAGGTACTATATAGTTTGAATAACGGAACAGTGAGCTGGAAATCTTCCATGCAAGATACTGTTGCCGAACAAACAACAAAAGCGGAATATTGATGCACCTGAGGCAGCAATAGAAGCCTTTTGGATCGATAATAATCCTAATCAGATTAGGAGTAGTTCTGTTAGCAGCTGAGCTAGGCTACAGCACAAGTTAAAGAATTAATGTTCTCATCAACGATCCAAATATATACATAAAATATTCATTTGATTTCGTTCGGATCATACATCGTTGCGATGTGATGATCGAATAAATCGTATCAGATGATAACCCTGCAAATCCACTGACGAAAGCTTTTTCTCAGCAGAAGTTTGAGCGAACCATACATAGTTCGGGTGTAGGACACTTGAGTGATTGGCTATATGCCAAGTGGGAGATTGTTGGAAAATTATGGCCCATAGCATCACTATTTGTACAGATCATGGTGTTGTTGTACAAATTAACTATGTGACAAAGGAAATTGCTCTTTTATCATTTGTAATTGGATTACCTAGATGTATAAATGATAAAAGGTCCATATGATTAGTTCCGGATTGAGATGATATGAGACAGTATCAATCCACTAAGGTTTAATCATTAAATATCCCTAGTCGGAGTATTATCGAGATTGGACATCGATAATGCGTAAAAGACTAGTATTACACTTGTGCGCGTTGTGGGAGCATAACGTCATAGTTCTCATATATTTGGGTATATGATACTCATGCAAATGTAATAGGAGGTTATGTTTACCGATGGTACGGAAACAGCTTCTCTCTGGATAGACCCCTCGGAATTCCATTGGTAGTATGACTATGTGTCTATGGAAGTCCGTATCAGGGTAGGTGTATTTGGTCTTAACCTGAGACTTGCACCGCTAATACTTGCGACAATCAATATACTTTGGTTTTGGTCGTCCAGGGCTTTAACAGGTTCTGTGTACGCCTCTTCTGGGTATATTGAGAATCGTAGTGTATTGGGTGTGATTTCAAGACGGAAGTATCACTCCAGTCATAGTGTGGATGATGATCACGTAGGATATAGAACTGGTGCTCTTATGTAATGCAGTCATCGGGATAATATGACTAGGTCATGATTATCCGATTATAGAGACTAGTTACCAGATATTCGATATGTGCTTCGTACGGGGAATACACAATTCCAGCCCCAGGCCTTGCACGTGACATCCGATGCTGGATCGAAATATGCAATACTACGTATATACTACGCCTGATATAGATCACATATTCCAATAAGAATATTTCTGGAGAATTGGGTAGGCACGGTGCTTTGCTGGAAGCCAACCATGTCTTGTAAATCGGTATAAACGTAGTACTGGGTACGTACGTGTTCGGATAGTCCGACGACCGGGTTTACTGCCAATATATTCGGGGATCTCATGGGTCGCTTCCCGAAGATTCACCGAAAACGTATGACTTGCACTTTATTAATCTGGGATTAATTATAATAGATAGAAAATTAATCTGGGATTAATTACGGAGATATTTTATCTGGGATAAAATATTATTTAAAGAGAGAGAACGATTAATTTGGAATTGATCGATAAAATAATATATTCGTATTATATATACGAAATGGATTTCGATGGGGAATTAAAATTAGATTTTAATTCGGGCGAACGAGTTAGTTTAAAATTAATTCGCTAGCGACGTGAATAGTAATTTTGCTAGGCAAAATTATTTAATTAAATGATTTAATTACGTCGCAATTGAAAATTCGTTAATTCGGAATTAGCGAACTCGAGCCCGGAGTGTTTGCGGGCGCACTTGCATTTCGAATTCAAGTGCGGCCCACAAGTCACATCAAGCGTCAAATCATTGGTCACTTTGATTGATGTGATGTCTACTCACTTTGAAGGATTTGACAAATTGTCATGAGTGATTGATGGTGGTGGTTGAAGGCTTTAAAGCCTTGTACCAAATTTTGGTAAATGGATTTTTGAATTTTCATTTTTGTGTATTAGATACACAACACACAACATCTCTCTCTCTCTCCCTACACAATTCGGCCAAGAGGCCATTTTTATTCCCCTCTCCATTCGGCACTTGGTGCCAATTTTCTTCTTGATTCTTGCTTGGCCGAGAACAAAGGAGAAGCCAAAGAGAAAATTTGTGGCAATTTTTCTTGTGCTAGCACACTAAAGGGTCATCCAAGGTGATAGGGAAACTAACTTATGAGCATGGAGCTTAACAAGGAGCACAAAAGTGGCCAAAGCCGAGAGCTTCAAGGGAGGTTGGAGAAAGATTTGTCATTCCTCGCATCGCATAACCGATCAATGTAAGTATGATTCCACCATGCTTCTTTGTTGTATTCAGACATGTTTCTTGCTTGAAATCGATCTTGGGACTAACCTAGATACCCAACATGGACCACCTCACAGTAACGGTTCGAGAATGGACCACCTCATACAGAAACGGTTCGGGAATGGACCACCTCATAGTAAAGGTTCGGGAATGGACCACCTCATACAGTAACGGTTCAGGAATGGACCACCTCACAGTAACGGTTCGGGAATGGAGCAAGGTTTGGGAATGAACCATCACATCAGCGATGCCTCGAGAATGAGGTTTAACATGCCGAGAATGGTGCTCCGAGAATGGAGCATGGTTCGGGAATAGACCACAACTATCACATCAGTAACGCCTCAGGAATGAGGTTTAGCATGCCAGGAATGACGCTCCGAGAATGGAGCATGGTTCGAGAATGGACCACAACTATAACATCAGCAACACCTCGGGAATGAGGTTTAGCATGTCGGGAATGGCGCTCCGGGAATGAAGCATGGTTCGGGAATGGACCACAACTATCACATCAGTGACACCTTGGGAATGAGGTTTAGCATGCCGGGAATGGCACTCCGGGAATGGAGCATGGTTCGGTAATGGACCACAACTATCACATCAATAATGCCTCAGGAATGAGGTTTAGCATGCCAGGAATGGCACTCCGGGAATGGAGCATGGTTCGGAAATGGCACTCCGGGAATGAAGCAAGGTTTGGGAATGAACCATCACATCAGCAACACCTCGGGAATGAGATTCAGCAAGCTAGGAATGGCACTCCGGGAATGGACCAGGGGTTGAAGCACCTCACCACCAGATCAACTCAGTTTGAAGCATCTCAGAACAACAATAGTCAGATAGCTGGCGAGACAGGTAAGTAAAAATGCATGCATAACTTTGATAGGATTGTCACTGTCACACACTGCACAAGTCCCATCAAAGTGGAGGCGACTGTAGGCACTGCATTTGTACATAAGGCCGATGATGAGCCTCGTATGGAGGCATTACCTGATAAGTTGCGGAAGTCGCGAAAAACGAACGTCGGAAGGGAAAATTCAAAAATAAATACCTTGCCAAATTTAGTTCGTTTGCTTAGCCTCGGGATCGCTTGATTGGTCTATGTGTTAACTATTAGACTCGGCTCAAAATCCCCGCAACCCACACCAAGCCACACACCCATGCCTACCAAATCCAATCCAAAAATATTCAACATATTTAACACATGTCTAAATTAAATAAATCAAATCAAATCTCTTTCCTAAATTAAATAAATCTCTCTCCTAAACTAAATAAATCACCTTCCAAATTAAATATATTCCGCACCAATTACACAATATCATTTCCTTATAACAAACTAATTAAAGATATCCCCCATTATTGCATGATCTTTGTTTCCTTCCCATGCAAGGAAACCCTAGCCCACTCTTATAAAAAGGAACATAAACCAAACTTTTCCACCGGAACTCTCACGATAAAAAAACACAAAGTTTTACAAACGTCTCCCTCACGCCACACAAAGACACAAAGCAACAAGAGACCACGAAACCCTAGCACGCCTCCATCCCTCATCTCTCTCGGCCATTGACCAAGCCAAAAACAAAACAAAACCTTAAACCCAACGACCCACCCCTTCGCCGACCGAGCAATAAACAAATCACACGGCAACAGCCCTTCACGAAATGCAACCCTCCTTCACTACCTCACAAAGCCAAAGCACAAAGATAACTCTCGGCACCCACACGGATCCATGAACAGCCCCCCCAAAGCTCGACACCCTGACCGACAATAGAGGACAAACGTCCTAGCCCCTCTCACTCACGCCACTGGCTCTCGGAAAAATGGACAAGGCAAGACACACAGCCCCTGTGCATTCAACAGACTACTCACGACTTCCATCCTCAATGAACCCTAGCCAACCGACTCACTCACCTAACAACAACTAAGGCTAGACAACTCACGCATGGCCACGTGAAACACACCAAATAACTCTCCCTGCCCACGTGAAACAAGCAGCCAAGCCCTCACGTCCCTTATTCAACCTAGCCAACACGCCACCATCCCACTGCCACAAAAAATACCCCAATCGACCAAAACCCAAGTTACACACTGCAACTAAGCTCACTCGGCAGCCCTAACAAGCCCCTCTCCCCCGATTCAAACATCAACAAATATTAAGCCCTGACCACGCACACCCCTTCGACAAACAACAAAACACACATAAGCCATAAACAGACCCGATTCATATAGACAGCACCCTCAACCAACAAACCCTAAGAACCCCCCACCGACACAGCCCTCACCCTGGTCTCACGTCGGCAACTAACCAAAAAACCCTAAGAACCCCCACCGACATAACCTGCTCACCTTGGCCTCACGTGACCAACAAAGCCAACAAAAACTGACAAAACACATACCTAACCGAATGAGAAAACAGCCGAAACAGTGAGCGAAAACAGTGAACCAGTGAAAATAGAGAAAACAGTGAGTGGAAATAGCAAGTGAAAACAGAGAAAATAGCGGAACGCTAACCCTTCCGGTGACGTCGCAACGCACTCCCAAGAAGCGACTTAAAAGGTAAGACGTGAGGGCACCCTTTATTATATTTTATTTTGTTGTCTTGGAAACGACATGCTTGGTTGGACGTCGAATACGTCCAACTGGGCATGCGAAGTCCTACATTGAAAATGGCCAAATTATTTGGTCACATAATTAATATTCCACATTTATTCGTATTGTTAGTCTTTTATTATTTCGCATTTAATTTATGTTTATTGTTGTTTTATTGTTCCGCATTTTCATCTTGTGTTATTTATCTTCCTTATTATTTCGCATGTTTAACCTTCGGTTATTTATGGTTATATGTATTATCGTATGTTATGTCTGTCTACATTGGGTTAATGATTGAGTGTTGCCTCTCGTGGTATATTAGATGGAAACCCAGACGTAAATTCCATAGCCGAATCCGAATGGACGGTAGTGCGGTCTGTACTTGGGATACAACTCCACGTACCGCTTGGGGAAACACTCATGCATGTGTGTATGTGATTACAGATGTCATTTTTTGTGATCCCATTCGAACACGTTTTCGAACGCTACACGAACGCACACACACTGGACTCCTTTACATGTTTTATGCATGCTTGTCTCTTTAGATATTCCTTTCTGCCTCCCGTGCAGAAGTATCTGTCGCTATTGCTAACATTTCTATTGTCATTGCCGCACTTCTCTGATTAACATGTAGGACACAGAAATCGGTGATGCTGTTCTAGACTCGCGGCCTAGTTGTGAGTACGAAATAACATGGAGTCGCCACCCGGTGTGAACCGAGACAAAGATTTAAGGCCGCACTCACCCCTCGCAACGGAAGACCCCAAACCGTTGTGTTCGGAATGGTCCCTTACTTATGTCACTTGTGATGATATGATTTGTGCACTAAACTAACCGAATCTATTCAACATTCATGCTCAAGGGTAATCTATGTCTAGTATGCATTCATCAAAATAACTCCTAATCTAAGTTTGCATGCTCGAAAATAAGTCTTTAAACGGCGAACACACAACATCACATAATGAGCATATTAAGCCATTAAACCAAAATAAACAAATAACTATTTAAACATAATCATAAACTAAACAAAATACCATGCATAAAATAACATAATCATGCTTGAAAATAAACAATAAACTAGACTACATCATGCTTTAAATAATAACTAAATAATCTAAGAACTACATCATGCTCAAACACAAGTTTGGATGAGACGAAATACGTGTCTCTTAAGTGGTACGTGGCGTTGTATCCCGAGTACAAACCGCACTACCGTCCATTCAGATTCGGCTACAGAATTTACGTCTGGGTTTCCATCATATATACCACAAAAGGGAACACATATTCCGCTCAACCAACAATCATATCATGCCTCAAACGACTCTCATGCGATAATATTTCTAAAGTAAATAAAATAAACAAAAGATAATAAATAAAAGGGTGCCCTAAGGTATAACCTCTTTTGTCGTCTCACGAAAGCGCGTTACACGGCCGTCAGAAGGGTTTATGCTCCATAACTTTTCCGGTTCACTAATCCAACGTTTTTCCTCGCTATTTCGCTGTTTGGGCTGCTGTTTTCACTCCGTTTCACTGCTGTTTTTGGTGTATTTTCTGATCACTATTTTTGGTGTATAAGGGGACTATTTTTGGCGTTTTTTTGAGGGCTTAGGGGCTGCTATTTTGTGAGGGTATTACACGGCTGTGTTGTGCGTGTGCAGTGGCTGTTTTGGAACATGCATGGAGGGCTGTATTATGCGGTTGTTTTGGGTGTTTATGCGGCAGTGAGTTAGGTGATTTGGGGAAAATTTTCATGGCAGTTTGAAGGGATTTTTGAGGGCTATATGCGCTGATTGAAGGGGCAGATGATGGCTTGAGATGAAGGCAGTGCGTTGATATGTAAATAGGTGATTGTTCCGTGAGATGAAGTGTGGCTGTAGGCTGTGGGCTGATTGTTTGCGTTGAGGGCTATGTGAATGGCTGAATGGGTTGGCTTATGGTGTGGCGTTGAGTGGAGAGCAATTAGTGTGAAGGATCAAGTGTGTGTTGATTTGTTGTGTGCGTTAGTTGTTGATGTGTGGGGGCTGTTGAGGTTGGCAGGTGGCACTAAGGACGTGAAGGCAGAGGACGTTGAAGGAGGCTGGCTAGGCGAGGTAGTAGGGACGTGTGGCGTGTTGAGGGTCTTAGTCAGAAGCAATATGTGAGGTGTTAGAGGGGACTTTGAAGGCGTGAGGCAGGTTATGTGGCGAGAGGGGCTGTGAATGATGAGCTTCGATTTTTAGGGTTGATTGAGGCGCCTTATTACTGGCTGTCTGAGAGAGGGAAGTACGTGCGTTTTGTGGTATAAGGGTCTGTGTTTCACGTCAAAGCTGATGAGACGGGTGTCAGTGGGTTTTGTCTTCACTTGGAGGGCAGCTTGGTTCACGTTGGTTGATGAGTGCGTCTTGTTGAATGAAGAGGGAGGAGACTGTATAGGGTTTAGTTTTCTGTGAAGATGGAGGGCTAGGAGAAAGGGAGACCGTGTAGGGTTATTTTGTTTGCTGCGTGTTTATGTAGCCGTGAAGAGCCATTAGGGTTTCATGTTTTTTTTTTAGGTCAGTGAAGACTATTTTGTTGCGTTTGTCAGGAAAGCCAGGGTTTGAGGGAAGTGTTTTACATAGAGAGAGAGAGGGAGAAGGATGAAGCTAGGGTTGTTGTTGTTTGTGAGGGCGCTGAGCGTGAGGAGTTGGTGAGTGGAGAGCTGGTTTATTCCAAGGGCTGTGTGTCTAGAGTTTTTTAGAGAGAGGCGAGAGGTCGGAGCTGATGAGGGGTCAAGGAGTGTTGTTGTTTTAGGGTTTCATGGTCGGTCAAGATGAGAAGAGAGAGGTCTGTTGAGGTTTTCTTGCCGATAGGATGCTGGCTAGCTGGGAACCGAGAGCTGCTAGGGTTATTTTCTTTGTTTGGTTTCTGAGAGAGAGGGGGGCGTGAGAGAGAGAGAGCTGAGGGCTTTGAAGGTTGTTGTTGTTAATGTCTTGAGGGTGCGTTGAGCGTGAGTCTGTTATTAGGGTTTTCTTGTTTGGCCGTAAGAGAGAGAGGACAGTGGTTGAAGAGGATTAGGGTTTGTTGTTTATATAGTAGTGTATTAGGGTTTCTGCATGGGTTTATTTGAAAGGAAAGAAATCATGTAAATGGGGATGGATTTGATTTAATTAGGTAAAAAAAAGAGAAGGATAATTATATTTTTGGTGGGGAATATATTAAAATTGGTGAGTGATTTATTTAAATTAGGAATGTTATTTGTTTTAGTTTAAATGGATTTGTTTTAATTAGGAAGGTGATTTAATTGATTTAATTAATTTAGGAATGAGATTTAATTTAAGTTTAATTTAATTGTTTTAATTTAATTTGTGACATGTGTTTTAATTTAATTTAATTGGATTTATTTAGTTTAGGAATGTGATTAATTTAATTTAAGTTTAATTTAATTGGTTTTAGTTTAATTTGTGACATGCATTTTAAATGTTTTAATTATTTTGGATTGGGCTTGGTGTGTTTAGGTTTGGTTTATGGTTTGGTAAGTGGTTTATGGGGGTTTTGGGCCGAGGATAAGCTTTGAAACAGAGATCCAACAAGCAACCGAAGCTAAACAACTGGATTAAATCCAACAAAAATTCCATTTTCCAATTTTACCCTTCCAACGTCCGTTTCGTGCGACTTTCACAACTAAAGAGATAGTGTCTCCATACGAGACTCATCATCGGGCTGATATGCAAAAATGCAATGCCTACAGTCGCACCCACTTTGATGGGACTTGTGTGTAATATGTGACAATGACAATCCTATCAAAGTACGTGCAATGCATTTTTACTTACCTGGTTCGCCAGCTGCCACCTGACTTGCCTGTTACTTCGAACTGATTTGATGATGTAGTAGATATGGTGGCGAGGCGCCTCGACCTCTGGACTTTGTTCCCAAACCACCGAATGTGAACTGTGATGATGATGCAGTGGGCCCTCGACCCTGGGACGTATCCCGAAACTGCAACCAACAACGGGGTCACCTCAACCCAACACCACTGTCAATAGGGACCTCGCCCTCGAACTGATGATGTAGTGGGAACCTCGACCCTGGGCACCTCAACCTGGAACTACAACCGACAACGGGGGCACCTCGACCTAACACCGCTGACAATAGGGACCTCGCCCTTGAACTGATGATGTAGTGGGCACCACGATCCGGAACTACAACCGACAACGGGGGTACCTCGACCCTGGGCACCTCGACCCAACACCGCTGACAATAGGGACCTCACCCTCGAACTGATGATATAGTGGGCACCTCGACTCTCGGCACCTCGACCCGAAAATACAACCGACAATGGAGGCACCTCGACCTGGGCACCTCGACCCAACACCGGTGACAATAGGGACCTCGCCCTCGAACTGATGATGTAGTGGGCACCTCGACCCTGGAACCTCGACCCGGAACTACAACCGACAACGGGGGCACCTCGACCCTGGGCACCTCGACCCAACACCGCTGACAATAGGGACCTCGCCCTCGAACTGATGATGTAGTGGGCACCTCGACCCGGAACTACAACCGACAATGGGGGCACCTCGACCCTTGGCACCTCGACCCAACACCGTTGACAATAGGGACCTCGCCATCAAACTGATGATGTACTGGGCACCTCGACCCGGAACTACAACCGACAACGGGGGCACCTCGACCCTAGGCAACCTCGACCCAATACCGCTGACAATAGGGACCTCGCCCTCGAACTGATGATGTAGTGGGCACCTCGACCCTGGGCACCTCGACCCGGAACTACAACCGAAAAGGGGGCACCGCGACCCTGGGCACCTCGACCCAACATCGCTGACAATAGAGACCTCGCCCTCGATTTGATGATATAGTGGGCACCTCAAATCTGGGCACCTCGACCCGGAACTACAACCGAAAACGGGGGCACCTCGACCCTGGGCACCTCGACCCAACACCGCTGATAATAGGGACCTCGCCCTCGAACTGATGATGTAATGGGCACCTCGACCCGGAACTATAACCGAAAACGGGGGCACCTCGACCCTGGGCACCTCGACCCAACACCGTTGACAATAGGAACCTCTCCCTCGAACTGATGATGTAGTGGGTCTTCGACCCTAAAATGGTACTGATGTGGGCCTCACCCTCAAAACTGATTCTGATGTGGGCCTCGCCCCCAGACTGGTACTGATGTGGGCCTCGCCCAAAACTGATATGGGCTTCGCCCCAAACTGATACTTATGTGGGCCTCGCCCCAAACTGATATGGGTCTTGCCCCAAACTGATGCTGACGTGGGCCTCGCCACAAACTGATGCTGACGTGGGCCTCACCCCCAAACTGATGTGGGCCTCGCCCCAGACTGACACTGATGTGGGCCTCGCCCCAAACTGACACTGATGTGGGCTTCACCCCCAAGCTGATACTGATGTTGATATGGGCCTCGACCCTGGGACTCATCCTCAAAACAGATACTGATGTGGGCCTCAACCCTGGGACTCATCCCCAAGCTGATACTAATGTGGGCCTCGACCCCTGCTCCATCCTCAAACTGATATTGTTTTGGGCCTCGCCCCCAGATTGATACTGATGTGGGCCTCGCCCCAAACTGATACTGATTTGGGCCTCGCCCCTTGCTGATACTGATATGGGCCTCGCCCGAAACTGATACTGATATGGGTCTCGCCCCCAGACTGATACTGATGTGGGCCTCGCCCCCATGCTGATACTAATATGGACCTCACCCCAAACTGATACTGATATGAGCCTCGCCCCCATGCTGATATTGATATGGGCCTCGCCCCCAGAATGAGGCCTTGTCCCTAGACTGATACTGATGTGGGCCTCACCCCCAGACTGAAACTGATGTGGGCCTCACCCCCAGACTGAAACTGATGTGGGCCTCGCCCCAAACTGATACTAATGTGGGCTCGCCCCCAGATTGATGCTGATGTGGGCCTCGCCCATAGGACTCATCCCCAAGACTGAAACTGATATGGGCCTCAACCCTGTGACTCATCCCCAAAACTGATTCATTTTTGAAACTGACTGTACTGTTGCTGCTTCTGATTGGCTTGTCTTTGCCGCTTTTCTTTTTCTTCTTCAAAACCTGTGAATACAAAACAAAACAAATACAAAAAGAATGCAAAAAAGCGTTACGTGTATGCCTGCATGCATGAATGAATTTCCTATTCCGTTGGGTTAGGTCTTCCGCCAGTTCTCCAGGTGATTGCACAGTCTTCTCTCTGGTCTCATGGCTCAATTTCTTGTTATGTCCCAGATTCACGAGGTGGTAGACTGGTCGCTCCCAGTCTTGATTTAGCTTTCTGTTCTCTGCTGTTTGCACTTGGTCAAGATGAACCACATGGTGGGGCCTTCCATATCATCATACTATAGCACACGCTACAAAATAGTCCCAATAGTTATACATATTATCGTCCTCAAGGAATGCTCAGTAATGAAACCAGAGAACATTCAAAACACTCAATGCAACTCAAATATGAGTTTTTGAATAAATGATCTATGCCAGACTCAAAGTGTGTGTGTCCAAAGGTTCTTTCACAGCTTGATCCTTAAGCAAGCCAACTCAATGATTTCGTTTCAAAAATCGGGATCGATGGGTCAAACCAACCTAGATGTCTCAATTATATTCCTCAATTTCCTTTTCGTGCTCAATGTGGTATGATTTCATTTTTCTTTTCCTTTGTCTCTGTTTTTTCTTTTTTTTTTCTTTTTTTTCCTTTTTCTTTTTTTGAAGCCCCCCCAATGGTCTTTCTATCATTGCCGTAAGGTTTTCTGTTTCTCCATTTCCCTTTCCCCGCTATCCATGTTTGCTAAACTCCTCTTGACAAACCTTCTTTTTTTTCTCTAACCCTACGGATATCTATGATGGTTTTTAAGACACGGGGTTAACATGATGCGTGTATGCATGAGATGCATGAGATACGTGCAATGTATGTAATATATAAGCCCATTTAAAAATTTTTACACTAGTTGGCCCATCATCATTTTAAAGTATTCAATCATACTATTGCGCGGTGGAAACTTGTCCCAGTTGAAAAGGCCCAACAGGTTTACACTTTGCGATAACATGGCTAAATAACTTCAATGATAAGAGGCCCAAACATAAAATGGCCCATCAACATTTTAGAAGCTTTTGGCCCAACTGTCAAAGGACACGAACTCATCCCAGTTTAAATGGCCCAACAAGTTCACATCTTTTGACAAAAGGTCCAACTGGATCCAAATGATGACGGTCCAAAACATCAACATAAAAAAAATTATTTCTACTAGTTCTACGACTAAGGTCACATGTGGGTTTACGGGAGTGCGGACAAAGGCTCTCGCTGACGAAGGCTCTCGCTGAAAATGCCTTTAACTAAACCCCTTCAACCTAATGTAGACACGGTTAATTAAAGCACAAATCCAAACATTACAAGACATTATTTCGGGACCGATTCTCTATCCCCAGTGGAGTCGCCAGACTGTAGGACACAGAAATCGGTGACGCTGTTCGAGACTCGCGGCCTAGTTGGGAGTACGAAATAACATGGAGTCGCCACTCGATGTGAACCGGAACAAAGATTTAAGGCCGCACTCACCCCTCGCAAAGGAAGACCCCAAACCGTTGGGTTCCGAATGGTCCCTTACTTATGTCACTTATGATGATATGATTTGTGCAGTAAACTAACCGATTCTATTCAACATTCATGCTCAAGGGTAATCTATGTCTAGTATGCATTCATAAAAAAAACTCCTAATCTAAGTTTGCATGCTCGAAAATAAGTCTTTAAACGGCGAACACGCAATATCACACAATGAGCATATTGAGCCATTAAACCAAAATAAACAAATAACTATTTAAACATAATCATAAACTAAACAAAATACCATGCATAAAATAACATAATCATGCTTGAAAATAAACAATAAACTAGACTACATCATGCTTTAAATAATAACTAAATAATCTACGAACTACATCATGCTCAAACACAAGTTTGGATGAGACGAAATACGTGTCTCTTAAGTGGTATGTGGCGTTGTATCCCGAGTACAAACCGCACTACCGTCCATTCGGATTCGGCTACAGAATTTACGTCCGGGTTTCCATCCTATATACCACAAAAGGGAACACATATTTCGCTCAACCAACAATCACATCATGCCTCAAACGACTCTCATGCGATAATATTTCTAAAGTAAATAAAATAAACAAAAGATAATAAATAAAAGGGTGCCCTCGGGTCTAACCTCTTTTGTCGTCTCACGAAAGCGCGTTACACGGCGTCGGAAGGGTTTATGCTCCATAACTTTTTCGGTTCACTAATCCAATTTTTCCTCGCTGTTTCGCTGTTTCGGCTGCTGTTTTCACTCCGTTTCGCTGCTGTTTTTGGGTTTTTGGTGTATTTTCTGATCACTATTTTTGGTGTATAAGGGGACTGTTTTTGGCATTTTTTTGAGGGCTTAGGGGCTGCTGTTTTGTGAAGGTATTACGCGGCTGTGTTGTGCGTGTGCAGTGGCTGCTTTGGAACGTGCAAGGAGGGCTGTATTATGCGGCTGTTTTTGGTGTTTATGCAGCAGTGAGTTAGGTGATTTGGGGACAATTTTCACGGAAGTTTGAAGGGATGTTTGAGGGCTATATGCGCTGATTGAAGGGGCAGATGATGGCTTGAGATGAAGGCAGTGCGTTGATATGTATATGGGTGATTGTTCCGTGAGATGGAGTGTGGCTGTTGGCTGTGGGCTGATTGTTTGCGTTTAGGGCTATGTGAATGGCTGAGTGGGTTGGCTTATGGTGTGGCGTTGAGTGGAGAGCAATTAGCGTGAAGGATCAGGTGTGTGTTGATATCTTGTCTGCGTTAGTTGTTAATGCGTGGGGGCTGTTGAGGTTGGCAGGCGGCACTAAGGGCGTGAAGGCAGAGGACGCTGAAGGAGGCTGGCCAGGTGAGGTAGTTGGGACGTGTGGCGTGTTGAGGGTCTTAGTCAGAAGCAATATGTGAGGTGTTAGAGGGGACTGTGAAGGCGTGAGGCAGGTTATGTGGCGAGAGGGGCTGTGAATGATGAGCTTCGAGTTTTAGGGTTGATTGAGGTGCCTTATTGCTGGCTGTCTGAGAGAGGGAAGTATGTGCGTTTTGTGGTATAAGGGTTTGTGTTTCACGTCGAAGCTTATGAGAAGTGTGTCAGTGGGTTTTGTCTTCACTTGGAGGGCAGCTTGGTTCAAGTTGGTTGATGAGTGCGTCTTGCTGAATGAAGAGGGAGGGGATTGTCTAGGGTTTATTTTTCTGTGACGATGGAGGGCTAGGAGAAAGGGAGACCGTGTAGGGTTATTTTATTTCCTGCGTGTTTGTGTAGCCGTGAAGAGCCATTAGGGTTCAGGTTTTTTTGTGAGGTCAATGAGGACTATTTTGTTTCGTTTTTCAGGAAAGCCAGGGTTTGAGGGAAGAATGTTTTACATAGAGAGAGAGAGGAGAGAATGATGCAGCTAGGGTTGTTGTGTTGTGAGGGCACTGAGCGTGAGGAGTTGGTAAGTAGAGAGCTGGTTTATTCCAAGGGCTGTGTGTCTAGGGTTTTTTAGAGAGAGGCGTGAGGTCGGAGCTGATGAGGAGTCAATGAGTGTTGTTGTTTTAGGGTTTCATGGTCGGTCAAGATGAGAAGAGAGAGGTCTATTGAGGTTTTCTTACCGAGAGGATGTTGGCTAGCTGGGAACCGAGAGCTGCTAGGGTTATTTTCTTTGTTTGGTTTCTGAGAGAGAGGGGGCGTGAGAGAGAGAGCTGAGGGCTTTGAAGGTTGTTGTTGTTAATGTCTTGAGGGTGCGTTGAGCGTGAGTCTGTTATTAGGGTTTTCTTGTTTGGCCGTAAGAGAGAGAGGAGAGCGGTTGAAGAGGATTAGGGTTTCTTGTTTATATAGTAGTGTATTAGGGTTTCTGCATGGGTTTATTTGAAAGGAAAGAAATCATGTAAATGGGGATGGATTTGATTTAATTAGGTAAAAAAAGGGAAGGATAATTATATTTTTGGTGGGGAATATATTAAAATTGGTGAGTGATTTATTTAAATTAGGAATGTTATTTGTTTTAGTTTAGGAAATGGATTTGTTTTAATTAGGAAGGTGATTTAATTTGATTTATTTAATTTAGGAATGAGATTTAATTTAATTTAATTTAAGTTTAATTTAATTGGTTTTAATTTAATTTATGACAAGCATTTTAATTTAATTTAATTGGAATTATTTAGTTTAGGAATGTGATTTAATTTAATTTAAGTTTAATTTAATTGGTTTTAGTTTAATTTGTGACATGCATTTTAAATGTTTTAATTATTTTGGATTGGGGTTGGTGTGTTTAGGTTTGGTTATGGTTTGGTAAGTGGTTTGTGGGGGTTTTGGGCCGAGGATAAGCTTTGAAACAGAGATCCAACAAGCAACCGAAGCTAAACAACTGGATTAAATCCAACAAAAATTTCATTTTCCAATTTTACCCTTCCAACGTCCGTTTCGCGCGACTTTCACAACTAAAGAGATAGTGTCTCCATACGAGACTCATCATCGGGCTGATATGCAAAAATGCAATGCCTACCAACATGTTTTTTTAGAATTATCCATTTGCTTTCACTTACATTTATGTTTATGGGTGTGCAAACTTGTATGTCATTTGAATTATCTTGTATGCGTTGCATAAGACTTGGTTATATTATTGCATAAATCCGTTCATTACAATTGGCATAAGTAAGGGTCCATTCTGAACCCAACGGTTTGAGGTCTTCCCTTGCGAGGGGTGATTGCGGCCTTAAATTATTTCCCAGATCACACTGGGTGGTGACTCCATTTATTTCTCCGGTTTAGTCCCCCGTGGGCTACTCCGTACTCCCGACCGGGCCGTGAGCCCGAGACAGCGTCACCGATTTCTATGTCCTACAGTAACTTTAGATGTGTAATATGTGATTTTAAATGTTACAGGACCACTAGACTTTTCGTCCATGGAGTTGTTTTTGTTGTGATTCACCGATCACTTTAGAGAGTGTTCGAGGAAAAACAGAATCAATATCTATTACTATCAAGAATAGATTACAAAGTTTACACAAATGAAACTTTACAAAACCTCACTTTGTCTCTTATGTTTTGCTCTCTTTGGGATGGTTTTACAACTGAGAATTGGACTCAATATATAGTACAAAGTTTGGTTACTGTACACCCTAATCACTGCCACCATTTACTCCTTGAATCATGCGATCACTTTGTTTTTTTTTTTTGCAATCTTCAAAGCACCACCAAAAGTCTCATTCGCTTCTTGCATGGTAGTTGGCACTTGCATAATTCATGCATGGCAGCTTGTGGATACATGCTGGATATCATTACAATTCTCCCCCTCCAGCTGCATCTGAAACAATCGTCATCTGACAGCTATCCCGGTTATGTCTCTGCACAACTCTAGCTTGTCTCGAGTACCCACCTTTGTTAACATGTCTGCTGGATTCTCATCTGTATGGATCTTCACTAGTCTCAGCAATTGTTAATCCATCACCTCGCGTATCCAGTGATAGCGAATATCAATGTGTTTCGTCCAGGAATGATACATTGAGTTTTTGCTCAAGTCCATAGCACTTTGACTGTCACAATATATCTTGTATTATGTCTGCTTGATCCCTAAATCTTGGAGAAAATGCTTTAGCCATAACATTTCTTTTCTTGCCTCAGCTATAGCAATGTACTCAACCTCTGTTGTGGATAATGCAACACACCTCTACAATCTTGACTGCCATGACACAGCTCCCCCTGCAAAAGTGTAGATGAATCCTGATGTAGATTTCCTACCATCAAGATCTCATGCCATATCTGAATCAGTATAGCCTTCCAAGATCGGATCAGCTCCTCCGTAACACAGATGAAACTTCGTTATACCTTTGAGGTACCGGAGAATCCATTTGACTGCCTCACAATGTTGCTTTCCAAGGTTAGAGAGAAAATGGCTCACTACACCCACTGTATGTGCAATATCTTGCCTGGTATAAACCATTGCATACATCAGACTTCCAACAGCTGAAGAATATGTTATTGCTGACATTTCCTCTATCTCTTTCTTGGATGAAGGGCACGAACTCTTGCTCAATTTGAAATGGTGCGCTAGCGAAACGCTGACTGGTTTGGCTTTCTGTATATCGTGTTGGATAATTATGACCGATAACATCACTATTTGTACAGAATAAGGTGTTGTTATACAAATTAACTATGTGACAAAAGAAATTACTCTTTTATCATTTGTAATTGGATTACCTGGATATATAAATGATAAAAGTTCTTATGATTAGTTCCCAATTAATAAGATATGAGACAATATTAATCTACAAAGGTTTAATCATTAAATATCCCTAGTCGTAGTATTATCGAGACTGGACATCGATAATGCGGAATAGGCTAGTATTACACTTGTGCGTGTTATGGAAGCGTAATGGCATAATTCTCATATATTTGGGTATTGGATGCTCATGCAAGTGTAATAGGAGGTTATGTTTACAGATGGTATGGAAACAGCTTCGCTCTGGATAGACCCCTCGGAATCCCACTGGTAGTATGACTATATGTCTATGGGAATCCTAATCATGGTAGGTGTATTTGGTCTTAACTTGAGACTTGCATCGCTAATAATTGTGACAATCAATATACTTTGGTTTTGGTCGTCCGGGGCTTTAACAGGTTCTGTGTACGCCTCTTCTGGGTATATTGAGAATCGTAGTGTATTGGGTGTGATGTCAAGATGGAAGTATCACTTCAGTCATATGGAGACGATGATCATGCAGGGATACAGAACTGGTACTCTAAGTGCTATAGCCATTGGGGAAGTATGACTAGGTCATGACTTTCCGATCATAAAGAGACTAGTTGCTAGTGATCGGATATATGCTTCGTACGGGGCAGACACAACTCCAGCCACATGCCTAGCATGTGGCATCCGATACTGGATCGTTATGCGCAATACTACGTATACTACGCCTGACAAAGATCTTGTATTCCGTAGAAGAATATTTCTGGAGAATTGGGTAGGCACGGTGCTTTGCTAAAAGCCAACCTTGTCTTGTAAATCGGTAAGTACGTGGTACCGGGTACGCACGTGTTCGGATAGTTCGATGACCGTATTTTCTTCCAACATATCCAGGGATCTCTTGGGTCGCATCCCAAAGATTCACCGATGATGTTTGACTCTAACAAAATTAATCCGGGATTAATTAAGAGAGAGAATATTAATCTAGGATTAATTAATAGAGAGAAAATTAATCTGGGATTAATTATGGCAAGAATTAATCTGGGATTAATTATCAGAGAAAGAATTAATCTGGGGTTAAATTCGTCGAGAGGAGAGAACGCGATTAATTTGGAATTAATCGGTAAAATAAATTTAATAGTTAAATTAGATTTTAATATTTATTTTATTTAATTGGGCTAAATAATATATTAGATATATTAATTGAAATCGGATTTCAACACGGAATTAAATTGGATTTTAATTCTAGCGAATGAATTAATTTGTAATTAATTCGTAAGCGACTTTAATAATAATTTTGCGAGGCATAATTATTTAATTAAATTAGATTTAATTGCGTCGCGACGGAAAATTCGATTAATTGGATTAAACGAACCCGAGCCCAAAGTGTGTTCAGTATGCCAACCAAATTTTGAATTAAATGGGTGGGGCCCATGACTTACATCAATTGTCAACAATTGATGTAAGTGATTGGGATTATAATAAATTAGATTTGATATACATCACACCTACCAAATATAATACAATTAATGAATTTTAGAATTCTCATTAATTGCTCTCTTCTTTAGGCCGAATAGCCTTAATATTTATTTTTGGCCGAATGGCCATTATTTTCGGTGAAGGCCGAATGGCCTCTATTTTAGAAACATGGCATATAAAGCCATTTGGATTCTCTGATTATTATGATTTGAAAATTGGCTTCTCTCTTTGGCCGCACATATGGCCACTGATTTCCTTTTGGAAAATGGAGCTGTAAGCCAATTCAAAGCCATCTCTCTCTATTAGCCAAATCACACAAAGGCATTTTTGTCTTGTTCTTTGCAGTTTGGCCGAATGGCCATTCTTTTGAAAAAGGCTGAATGGCCTCTGATTTGAAGTGTGACCGATTGCTCCTCTCTCTCTCTCTCGGGCAAATTTGTTTCTCCTTGGGAGATCAAATTTGTTCCATTTGTTCAAGTTAGCACTTATGGGAGTCAAATGAAGGTGATAGGGATACTCACTCACCCATGAGCTTGGAAGCTTCAACATCCATGGAATTTTTGAAATCCAAAATCCGATCAATGTAAGTATTCCGCAACTTTCTTGATTAATTCACACAATAATCACGCTTAGAGATCCCGTGGCATGTCTAAGACACTTACAATGGTATCAGAACGAGATCTATGTATGATTTAATTTCTAGGGTTTATGGACTTTAATTTGGGATTTTTGGCTTGGAGCTTGTTTTTGCCTAAATTGATGATTTGGTTGAGTTTATATGATGTTGAATTAGATTTATATATCATTGCATTTGTGATAAATTGATTAGATAAAAAATCCCCAAAATCTATGCTTGGCCGAAAATTACCCTTGGAAGCTCATGGTTAATTTTTTGAATTAAACAATTGGATATGTTGATTCACATGAAATTAAATATTAATTGTTGATTTAATTAGATTGAAATCAAAATTGGATGTTAATTTCATGTATTGCCGTGAGATGTGTAGCATGTTATAGAATTGATTTTGCCACAATTTTGTGTTGGACATGAATGTGGGAATTAGACATGATTAATTAGATTAAATTAATGTTTTGGAAACATTAGGTTAATTAATTAATTATGGTGATTGCACTTTAATTGAATTAATATATAATTTGGAATGTTGTATTATTAATTGTTGTATTTGGGCTAATGGACTTGGTTGGGCCAAAGTTTTAGTCTTTGATTATATTTGGGCCTAAACCATTTCCATAAAGTCCAAAATATGACTATTGGGCCTTTAATAATTTAATTGGGCCTAATGGGCCAAAATTGAT
This sequence comes from Zanthoxylum bungeanum, assembly GCA_019454045.1. NCBI lineage: Eukaryota > Viridiplantae > Streptophyta > Magnoliopsida > Sapindales > Rutaceae > Zanthoxylum > Zanthoxylum bungeanum. The sequence continues at coordinate 84,671 of SKCR01039345.1, forward strand.
CCTATGGCATAGGGTGATTCCTAATGGGCCTAGGCATTGTGGGTTAGATCCATTTTGGCCAAAAGCCCAAGCCTAAAGAATTAATTAAAAGCCTATTGGACTTTAATTAAATAGTATTGGATACAAATTGGGCCTTTGAGACCCATTAAGATTGGATTTGGAATCCAAGTCTTTAAGGCACATAAAAAAGTGTAATTATTTAATTTGGAATTAAATATGAATTAGTATTGGATACAATTTAAATTGGATTTAAAATTGTAGTTCGATATAATTCAAGAATACTTACTTTGAGTATTTATTCTTAAACGAGTTGGACTCGCGCAAATCAAATCGTTGTGTAAACATTGGATGCTCATTAATTAAAGATTAATTAATTGGATTAGATTGATTGAATAACATGCTTTGTGTGAATACTTGGATGTATGTATGAATAATATATATCAGATGAATATTAGATGGGTGAGGGCGATTTTGGAAATTGTTGTAATAAATTTAGAATTTATTAAATTGAACCTGCGTGTCCAGCCTATTACCTCTTTTCTCATTGTATTTCTCTTCTCACCAATTCCTCTAAATGTAAATGAAGTTTCTTTAGAAATATTATGTAATTGGGTAGAAGTAAGAATAATGCTAGCAGGAGAGAGGAAAGTGAGAGATTTGTTCTAGGAACAAATTGTATTATATATCCATCCGCATATCATTATTAATTTATTTCGCGTCTTATTATATTTTTAGAATGCATGCTTAAGGGTGAATGATGAGACCTAATCTAAGATAATTAATTGGTTGCCAATTACGCGAAAAACCCTCAACAAATATTAAGCGCTTTCCTTCCATTGAGTGATTCATTCTCAAGATCCAAGATTGGCACTAGTTTGTTGGCCAAAGTCAAGATCACTTCTTGTCCATCGACATCGATTACGAAGCTTTCCAAAGTCAATGGGTCCCGCTTAAGTGGAATCATTAAGCTTGTTGTGCCAAAGCCAAGGCTTAGTTGATTCAGAGGAAAATGTTAGACAATATATTGAATATATTGGCATATATTGGATATATGTTTCGGACTTGGAGGTCCACCTACCGGATCTAGGAATTGGATGAGATCCAATTGATCTTATAGATCTACCTAGTTAAATATCATACAGCTTGTTGGCCAAAGTCAAAGTTGTGTGTTATTTAATGGGATCCTAGCCCACTAGGAAACTAAGTTTCCCGAGTACTCCACATAGGGTTAGAGGCTCGTCGAAAATTAGTGGGAGGCAAGTATTAAATTTGTAATTTCGTTTAGATACTTGTCAATACACGCTCATTTCTTTTTCGTCATTAATTATTTATAAATATATTAGTTGGACTAATATTTAATTGTTGTTTTAATCAAACAGTTTGACTGTATTCAAACTACTTCATTTGTGGTTGGTTATATAGTTGGACTATAGTAATCAATACATCTAAATGTAACCAATTAATTATAGTTGGTTATATAGTTAGACTATAATAATCATTATATTTAATTGTACCTGAAATCGTTGATTGGATAGTTGGACTATAGCAATCAAGATGACTGAAAGATTAGCATCAAATGACATAATCCTGAGGAAAATGTCTTTAACGGCTTTAATTTTCAGATTGGGAATAGAACTTTAGGATAATCTGGGAGCTGAGAAGTTATTCTATTTGATAGAGAAACCTCTTGAGCATAAGCCTATAGTTGAGCGTATAGTATAGCATGAGCTTAGGAAGACTCATTGTGATGATAACTTTAGTGCTCAATCCGTTATGCACAACCAAAGCTTCTTAAAATGACATATCCCAAGTTGTCTGCCTAAACTGTGGCAAACGGGGTCACTAGAAGTGTGACTGCCATATGGACAAGGCAGACATGAAGGAAGTGAAGGCGGAACAAGGTTCCGGCTTCAAGAATTTTTGATATAAACATGTTCACTGCTGGTATTAAAATTGAATTTTTGATACTAGATGTGGTACATGAATATATGTACTGATGTGCGGGATCTGCTAATAAGCAGGAGACTGGCTTCAGATGAGATCGACCTGCGAGTCGGAAACATGACGAGAGTCGCTGTTTTGGCCGTAGGAACCTAAGTTTTGGAACTGCCCTTTGGGTATGTACTTAAATTAGGAAACTGTTATTATGTACCTAGTTTGACTAGAAACATTATCTCTGTATCTAGTTTAACCCATTGCGGGTATACCTTTATATTCCTAAACACCAGATGTTTTGTTTATAAAGATGATATTGAGATAAACACATTAGATGTAAATAACAATATTTATATTTTGAATATAAATGAATCTCAAACATATAACATGACAAATAAATAGCTCAAATTGAGTAAATCAAATGAGACTTATTTGTGTCATTGTCATCTGGGATGCATTAACAAGACTCGTATATCCATACTTTCGAAGAGTGGATACTAGGATGGATTTGATTCTAATTCAAATGATGTCTACGAATCTAGTTTAATTAGGCAAAGTGCCTAAAACACCTTTTACTTGGTAAAAGTGCAAGTGCCACCGATCTGTTAGCCCTCATTCATAGTGACCTAAGTGGGCCCATGTCTAGCTAGGCTAGAGGTGGATATGAATACTTCGTAACCTTTATGGATGTGGCATCGCGTTACGGTTATGTGTATCTTATGAAACACAAGTCATAAAACTTTTGAGTAATTCAAAGAGTTTCGACACGAAGTAAGAAAATAAACCGGTAAAAGTATTAGAACATTGCGGTCAGACCATAATGAATAATACTTAAACATATGAGTCGCTCTGAGCTACCAATTTCCTTATGAGGATATGCATTAAATTGTGCAATACTTATTTTGAATAAGGTTCCATAAAAACTGTTAGACAGACTTCATATTAGATATGAACAAGAGAGAAATCGGGTTTCTCATTCCTGAAGATTTGGGAATGTTGGGCATATGTTTGGATGGTACCAAACTAGAACCCAAATCGGATAAGTGCCTATTTGTGATTGGTTATCCTAAGGAAACCAAACTATAGTTTTTTATACAACTCAAAATAGAACAATGTAATTGTTGCTCTCCATGTGGTTTTCCTAAGAGGAATTCCTATATGCAGTGGTAAGTGGGAGGAAAGTAAAACTCGATGAAAATCAGAGTAATATTGTCCCAGGCACCAACTCCTCACGGAACACCAACAGTTCATCAAGGATGAAACTATGCCACAATTTTCTAATACACAAGAACCTACTACGTATGAGGAAGTGATAAAAGGTATCGACTCTTTTTATGGCAAAGTGTCATGAAGTCCGAAATGGATTCCATGTATACCAACCAAGTTTGGACACTGGTTGATTTACCAGAAGGCATTGTGCCTATTGGTACTATATGTGTCTTCAAGGAAGACATACATGGATGACAACATACAAATGTACACCGCTAGGCTTGTACAGAAAGGGTATCGTCAAAGACATAGTATCGACTACGACAAAACTTTTTCAACTGGTTCCATGATTTAATCCATTCGGATAATACTTGCAATAATTATATACTTCGTTTATGAAATATGACAGCTGGACGCCAAAACCGCTTTTCTTAACAGAAACCTTTTGGAGGATGTATGCAACATTCTGACGGTTTTATCGTGCCAAAACATGCAAACAAGGTTTGCAAGTTAAATCGATCCATTTATGGATTGAAGCAAGCATAGCGTTCTTGGAACCAACATTTTGATGAGATCATAATGGTATATGATTTCATTCAAAATGACGATGATTCTTGTGTATATAAGAAGGTTAGTGGGAGCGCACTGACAATGATTATCTTATACATTGATGATGTATTGCTTCTTAGCAATGATATTCCCATACTAAAATCGGTGAAAGCTTGGCTTTTATGAAAAATTCTCCATGGAATACCTGGGAGAAGCAGGCTTTATTCTAGGAATAAAGATCTATTGGGATAGATCTAGAAAGCTGCTGACAACCCTCCCAGAGCTCGTAAATTTTGATATGTATGTGACTGATAAGTGTGGTTTATACCCACTTATTATGGCATTCTCAGCTTATTATTTTGTTATAATTCGAGATATTTAATATGATTTATAATTTATTTTATGTTTTATTTATAGGAGCATTAATATATGGATCGGGGAATAATTGCACGTGTTTTGGGAAATTTCGGGAAGACACAGGACGAGCAGGGAAGAATGGCGCCGAGGCGCCAAAATCCCATACAAGTTCCAGGGAGAATGGCGCCACGGCGCCATTCATCAAAAGCAATGGGCGCCGCGGCGCCCATTCATTAAGCAACAATGAGCGCCGCGGCGCCCATTCATTGATTAAACAAAGCGCCGCGGCGCCTCCTCACCCATACAATTTCCCGACAATTTGGCGCTGCGGCGCTGCGGAGAAGAAAAGTACGCGCATATCAGGAAATTAATTTTAGGGTTTTTAATAATCCTAATGCTACCCAAAGACTCCCTGCCTCAACTATAAATATAACATTACATCCAACACTCAAAGGAGGCTAATACACACTGCGCAAAACACAGAATTAAATATTTTTAGAGATCCAAGGAGAGGATTGAAGAGCGACAAGAGGAGACAAAGGCTGTAATATCCGGAGAGGAAGAGATTCAATTCGGGTTTTATCTTCTTATTCTTTCTTTAAACTCTAATGATTTCCATTAAATTCGTGGCTTGATTATTTATTGTTTTATCTTTTGTCATGAATTTACTCCTTAATTTTGGAGAACGATTGTAATCTATGCTCAACCTTGTATTTTATTTATCAATTTTGTTATGAAGTTTTATTAATTTATTTATATTCTTTTGAGTTTAATGCTTCTTGATTGTTGGCCACAATTTGAGATGATGAATGTTTAGAATCTATCACTCGAGAGAGGGGATTTTGAATAGATCTAGAGAATATAACCTAGGATTTTATAGAGTTCGAGAGAATCTGTAGTCCTTTGAAGTCGTTAAAATAGAATCACAAATCGTAATGAGTTATTAACTATTGGATTTTTATAGAGATATCGAAGTCTATAGTTGATAATATTTTCACTCGGCACTCGAGAGAGGGAGTGAATATTTTAGGATCTTGACTTATAAATAATATAACTGAACAAAGATTAATTGGCATGACAAATACATAGGAGACAGCTATGTGGAATCAGGATCCAGAATCTCTATCGTATTAGTTCCTCCTATTTTATTATTTTTATATTTTATTTATTTATTAAAAATATCTTGATTAATTATCGTCTAAATAAAGTTAGGATTATCAATTGTAGTACTTAATGCGAGTTAACGCAATCCCTGTGGGTTCGACACTCTAACTCATTTATACTAAAACTTGACACCGTACACTTGCGGTACGATATAAAAATATCACAACAAGTTTTTGGCGCCGTTGCCGGGGATTGTTTGTTAAATTCACATTAATACTACTACCAAGTAATTTTAGCTTTAATTTAGAATTTTATTTTAATTTTAATTTTTAATTTTAATTTTATTATTTCCTTTATTTTTGTCTTAAGTTTTATTTTTATTTTTGTTATTATTTCTTTTTTTTTATTTGATTTGATTTGATTTGATTTTATTTTTGTTTTATTTTTTTTCTTACGAGGTGAGTTTGAAAAGAACCAATGACAGATCCTGTTAGTGCACTGATAGCTGAAGTATCGTCCTTCACGACTCATCTAGCAGTATTGATAAATCAAATGAGTCAACCGTCTATTGAAGCTGTTTCTGCTAATGGAATGTTTTTATCCAACAGAGGAGCAGGATTTGAACAAGTACAGTATGTGAACAATTGGAACTTCAACAACTGTAGAGGCAGTCATATGCTTAATTATTATCATCCGAATTTTTCATATGCTGATATGGAGAACATTTTGCAACCTCCTCATGGCTTCAATTATCCAAAAGTTGAGCAGAAACCTTCCTTAGAAGACCTCATGATCACGTTTGTAGCTACAGCTTCAGAGAGGTTTGAGAAGAATGAGTCAATGCTGGATAATATCGAAACACGAATGGGCAATATAGAGGCAAATATGAAATCTTTAGAAGCAAAAATTGAGTTGCTTGCTTCTTCCATGGCCAATCAACAGACATGGGATTTTCCGAGTGATACTGAAGTCAACCCCAATGAGCAAAGTCAAATTATAACCTGTAGGAGCGGAAAAGAGTTTAAAGACACCTCTCAGGACTTAGGCAGTAAAGAAAATGAAATGGTATTTCAGGAGGAAACAGTAACAGAAGAAGAGAACAAAGGTGAATTGATAATGAGAGGTCAATATGAAGAAATCACCTTCAGTGTTTTCAGAGCCATGCCGAGTTCTCAAGGTGATGCAGACTGTCACATGATAGATACAGTAGAAAAGAGAGTTGAAACCAGACAGGGTGAATCAGTATTTCAACAGCCTATGAGCATAATGCAACCATGTATAAAGGAAAATTCTCTGCAGCTAACTCGAAACCACTCCCAAAGGGCCGTAAAAAGAGGAAAAGAAAGGCCAGTTCTCACTTAGAGATAATTCCTGGAAGATTAAAAAGAAAACCGAGCCAATTTTGCCGAATGTGCAGTCCAGAATTTCCAATTGAAGGGAAATCTACATATCCTGGGGGACCATCTATGGATAAATCACCACAGCCTGCCAAGCTATCTTTTTCATGTCATAAGAACCGGTGGATACCAAAGAAGAAAGTAGATGAGATTATCCGGTTCACTACTTTAAGCCACCATAACCATTTGGGTGGTTGCGTCTGGCTGAGACGTTAAACTTAGCGCTAGCGGGGAGGCAACCCTTGCATTTATTTTACAATTATTTTCTTTATTTTTATTTTTATTTTATATTTTATTGTGTGCTATTTATTAAATTGCATGTTATTTATACAGGTAGCACGAGACACACAAAGCCTGCGCAACCAAATTCTAACCAGCAAGAGTCTGATCAACTACATGCACGGTAGTGTTGTTCCTCACTCTTGTTCTTTAAATTTTTATCTTACATTGAGGACAATGCAAATTTTAAGTTTGGGGGTGTGTGTATGCTGTTTACTTGCTATTTAGTTGTTTAAAATTATTGAAAAAAAAAAAAATTTGTTTTAGTCTTTGATAGTAAAGCATAAATCATGTGATAATATTGTCTGTTTATGGTGAAATTTTAGAAACGATAAGTGCCCAATTTACTTTTATCTGATGCCTTGAATAACTGATCTATGTTAGATTCATAAGCACTTAAAAATAGGTTCTTAGCGGTAAAACTTAAGTAGTTGACAATGTGACTAGTTGACAAAATTGCATGTCGATGAATGACCGTTTGCTTAGATATCATCTTGATTTGCTAGTGTTATGAAGTATGGTATAGCTAAAAGAAAAATGTCTCTAAAGAAAGAAAATAAACCACCTATAACCGATAAGCGTGAAGCTACCCATGGGCGAGTATTAGGACCACCATGAGGAGAAATGCTACCTTAAAGGGTAGGTGAGTTGAAAAAAAATGAGTGCAAAAATGAGAAAAGAAAAAAAGACAAGAAAAAAAAAAAATCATACCATACTAAGCACGAAATAAAGCAATTACAAAGCATAATTGAGATATCTAAGTTGGTTTGACCCATTGATTCTAATTTTTAAACGAAATCATTGAGTTGGCTTACTTAAGATCAAAGCTGTGATGAACCTTTACACACACACACCTTGAGTCTAGCTTAGATAATTTATTCGAGAATTTGGATTCGAGCTTGCAATTGCGTACTTTGAAGATTCTTTGATTTCATTTATAAGCTTTCTTTGAGGATATATTTATGCGTAACTATCGAGACTATGTTTTGTTATTTTTTATGTTTGCATGATTGTGTGTGATGACGTTTGTGGGTATCGTCACTGTAAGCCCTCACGAGACTATAACTCGTCCACTAGGGCCGCCTAGGGGTTTAAAGGCTTGTTGCATATGCTAAATGCAATCGTGATCCCTACGAAAGTGGCTTAGTTAATTTTGTAATTTTTAATTTTTATTTGAATTTAGTTTTTTATTTTATCTTTTGCTCGGGACTAGCAAAACCTTAAATTTGGGGGTGTTGATAAGTGTGGTTTATACCCACTTATTATGGCATTCTCAGCTTATTATTTTGTTATAATTCGAGATATTTAATATGATTTATAATTTATTTTATGTTTTATTTATAGGAGCATTAATATATGGATCGGGGAATAATTGCACGTGTTTTGGGAAATTTCGGGAAGACACAGGACGAGCAGGGAAGAATGGCGCCGAGGCGCCAAAATCCCATACAAGTTCCAGGGAGAATGGCGCCACGGCGCCATTCATCAAAAGCAATGGGCGCCGCGGCGCCCATTCATTAAGCAACAATGAGCGCCGCGCCGCGGCGCCCATTCATTGATTAAACAAAGGCGCCGCGGCGCCTCCTCACCCATACATTTTCCCGACAATTTGGCGCTGCGGCGCTGCGGAGAAGAAAAGTACGCGCATATCAGGAAATTAATTTTAGGGTTTTTAATAATCCTAATGCTACCCAAAGACTCTCTGCCTCAACTATAAATATAACATTAACATCCAACACTCAAAGGGAGGCTAATACACTGCGCAAAACATAGAATTAAATATTTTTAGAGATCCAAGGAGAGGATTGAAGAGCGACAAGAGGAGACAAAGGCTGTAATATCCGGAGAGGAAGAGATTCAATTCGGGTTTTATCTTCTTATTTCTTTCTTTAAACTCTAATGATTTCCATTAAATTCGTGGCTTGATTATTTATTGTTTTATCTTTTGTCATGAATTTACTCCTTAATTTTGGAGAACGATTGTAATCTATGCAAAACCTTGTATTTTATTTATCAATTTTGTTATGAAGTTTTATTAATTTATTTATATTCTTTTGAGTTTAATGCTTCTTGATTGTTGGCCACAATTTGAGATGATGAATGTTTAGAATCTATCACTCGAGAGAGGGGATTTTGAATAGATCTAGAGAATATAACCTAGGATTTTATAGAGTTCGAGAGAATCTGTAGTCCTTTGAAGTCGTTAAAATAGAATCACAAATCGTAATGAGTTATTAACTATTGGATTTTTATAGAGATATCGAAGTCTATAGTTGATATATTTTCACTCGGCACTCGAGAGAGGGAGTGAATATTTTAGGATCTTGACTTATAAATAATATAACTGAACAAAGATTAATTGGCATGACAAATACATAGGAGACAGCTATGTGGAATCAGGATCCAGAATCTCTATCGTATTATTCCTGTTCCTCTATTTTATTATTTTTATATTTTATTTATTTATTAAAAATATCTTGATTAATTATCGTCTAAATAAAGTTAGGATTATCAATTGTAGTACTTAATGCGAGTTAACGCAATCCCTGTGGGTTCGACACTCTAAACTCATTTATACTAAAACTTGACACCGTACACTTGCGGTACGATATAAAAATATCACAACAGTGACCTGATGTCTCATATGCTTTGAGCATATGTAGACGCTATAAGGCCAATCCAGGTGAAGGTCGCTGGATTGATGTTAAGAACATCCTTAAGTATCTTAGACAAACTAAGGATACTGTCCTAAGTTATGGAGATTGAGAACTTGAGGTGACTGGGTTCACCGCTGCAAGTTTCCAAACTGATAAAAAATGACTGTAAGTCACAATAAGGGTATGCATATAGTTTGAATAACAGAACAGTGAGCTGGAAATATTCCAAGCAAGATACTGTTTTCGAATAAACAACAAGAGCGGAACATTGCTGCAGCTGAGGCAGCAAAAGAAGAATTTTTGGATCTATATAATCCTAATTGGATTAGGAGTAGTTCTGTTAGCAGCCGAGGTAGGCTACAGTGCAGGCTAGAGAATCGCGGTGTCATCAATGATCCAAGTATGTACTTCGACTAATTTCATCTGATTCATTCGATCATACATCGTGGTGATGTGATGATCGAATAAATCACATTAGATGATAACCTTGCAAATCCGCTGATGAAAGCTATTTCTCAACAGATGTTTGAGTGACTAGTATATAGTTCAGGTGTTAGAAACTTGAGTGATTGGCTATAGGCCAAGTGAGAGATTGTTGGATAATTATGACCCATAGCATCACTATTTGTTCAGAACATGGTGTTGTTATATAAATTAACTATGTGACAAATGAAATTACTCTTTTATCATTTGTAATTGGATTACCTGGATATATAAATTATAAAAGTCCTTATGATTAGTTCCGGATTAATCAGATATGAGACGGTATTAATCCACAAAGGTTTAATCATTAAATATCTATAGTCGTAGTATTATCGAGACTGGACATCGATAATGCAGAATAGGCTAGTATTACACTTGTGCGTGTTATGGAAGCATAACGATATAGTTCTCATATATTTGGGTATTGGATACTCATGCAAGTGTAATAGGAGGTTCTGTTTGCCGATGGTACGGAAATAGCTTCGCTCTGGATAGACCCTCGGAATCCCATTGGTAGTATGACTATGTGTCTATGGGAATCCGAATCAGGGTAGGTGTATGTGGTCTTAATCTGAGACTTGCATTGCTAATACTTGCGACAATCAATATACTTTGGTTTTGGTCGTTCGGGGCATTAACAGGTTCTGTGTATGCCTCTTCTGGGTATACTGAGAATCGTAGTGTATTGGGTGTGATGTTAAGATGAAAGTATCACTTCATTCATATGGAGATGATGATCACGCATGGATACAAAACTGGTACTCTAAGTGCTATAGCCATCGGGGAAGTATGACTAGGTCATGACTTTCTGATCATAAAGAGACTAGTTGCTAGTGATCCGATATATGCTTCATACGGGGCAGACACAACTCCAGCCCCAGGCCTAGCTTGTGACATCCGATACTGGATCATTATGCGCAATACTACGTATACTACGCCTGACAAAGATCTTGTATTCCGTAGAAGAATATTTCTGGAGAATTGGGTAGGCACGGTGCTTTGCTAGAAGCCAACCATGTCTTGTAAATCGGTAAGTACGTGGTACCAGGTACGTACGTGTTCGGATAGTCCGATGACCGTATTTACTGCCAACATATCCAGAGATCTCTTGGGTCGCATCCCAAAGATTCACCGATGATGTTTGACTCGAACAAAATTAATATGGGATTAATTAAGAGAGAGAATATTAATTTGGGATTAATTAATAGAGAGAAAATTAATCTGGGATTAATTACGGCAATAATTAATCTGGGATTAAATTCATCGAGAGGAGAGAACACGATTAATTTGGAATTAATCGGTAAAATAAATTTAATAGTTAAATTAGATTTTACTATTTATTTTATTTAATTGGGCTAAATAATATATTAGATATATTAATTGAAATCGGATTTCAACACGGAATTAAATTGGATTTTAATTCTAGCGAATGAATTAATTTGTAATTAATTCGTAAGCGACTTTAATAATAATTTTGCGAGGCATAATTATTTAATTAAATTAGATTTAATTGCGTCGCGACGGAAAATTCAATTAATTGGATTAAACGAACCCGAGCCCAAAGTGTGTTCAGTATGCCAACCAAATTTTGAATTAAATGGGTGGGGCCCATGACTTACATCAATTGTCAACAATTGATGTAAGTGATTGGGATTATAATAAATTAGATTTGATATACATCACACCTACCAAATATAATACAATTAATGAATTTTAGAATTCTCATTAATTGCTCTCTTCTTTAGGCCGAATAGCCTTAATATTTATTTTTGGCCGAATGACCATTATTTTCGGTGAAGGCGGAATGGCCTCTATTTTAGAAACATGGCATATAAAGCCATTTGGATTCTCTGATTATTATGATTTGAAAATTGGCTTCTCTCATTGGCCGCACATATGGCCACTGATTTCCTTTTGGAAAATGGAGCTGTAAGCCAATTCAAAGCCATCTCTCTCTATTAGCCAAATCACACAAAGGCATTTTTGTCTTGTTCTTTGCAGTTTGGCCGAATGGCCATTCTTTTGAAAAAGGCTGAATGGCCTCTGATTTGAAGTGTGGCCGATTGCTCCTCTCTCTCTCTCGGGCAAATTTGTTTCTCCTTGGGAGATCAAATTTGTTCCATTTGTTCAAGCTAGCACTTATGGGAGTCAAATGAAGGTGATAGGGATACTCACCCATGAGCTTGGAAGCTTCAACATCCATGGAATTTTTGAAATCCAAAATCCGATCAATGTAAGTATTCCGCAACTTTCTTGATTAATTCACACAATAATCACGCTTAGAGATCCCGTGGCAGGTCTAAGACTCTAACATATCGAACCTCATGATTATCCGTTCAATATACCTCTCCTGTGAAAGCCATAACTTCTTGTTCCGTCTATCACGAACAATCTCCATTCCCAAAATCTGTTGAGCTGGTCCTAAGTCTTTCATGTCGAAAGACTTGGAGAGTTCCTTCTTCAGCTGGTTAATCTTCGTTGCTTCTTGTCCAACAATCAACATGTCATCTACATACAGTAGTAGAGCAACAAAATGTCCATCTGGAAACTTCTGAATGTATACACTCTGGTCTGCTGTAGTTCTTTTGTAGCCTTGACCCACCATGAATGAGTCGAACTTCTTATACCACTGCCTCGGTGCTTGCTTGAGCCGGTACAAGCTCTTTTTCAGCTTGCAAACAAGGTTTTCTTTACCTGAAACCTTGAATCCTTCTGGCTGCTCCATGTAGATTTCTTCATTCAGATCACCGTGAAGAAATGTTGTTTTGACATCCATTTGTTCAAGCTCCAAGTTCAATCTGGCTACCAATCCTAGGATGACTCGGATTGAAGCCATTTTTACCACTGGTGAAAATATCTCATCAAAGTCAATTCCCTTTTTTCTGTAGGAATCCTTTGACTACTAGTCGAGCTTTGTGTTTCACCATATTTCTGCTACCATCTTTCTTAAGATTGAACACCTATTTGTTCTTCATTGCCTTCATTCCATGTGAGAGCTTGACTATCTCATAAGTGTTATTTTTCTGCAGAGATTCCATCTCATCCTGCATTCCGTGCATCCATTTGTCTTTGTCTTTATGAGATACAGCGTCGTTGAAGGTTTTTGGCTCCCCTTCGTCAGTAAGCAGAATATATTCCGATCTTGAGTATCTGGCTGATGGAATCCGGCCTCGCTCAGATCTTCGTACTGGAGGTTCTGGCTGTCTGTTTTCATCCGGATCTGTGGATGATTCTGGAGCCTCTGATGGAGTAGGCTGCAGCTCCCCTTACTCAACACCTCATTCCTTCTCTGGTTCTGATTCTGGCATGTCTTGCACCCCATCATCGTCTGTGGATACTCGTGTTGGTGCTGGGGTTGTGTCTGGATTTGTATCAACTTTGTTAGCACTAGATTTAGAAGGCATCTTGGGCTTTTCAATATCTTCTATTGTCTGGTCTTCAATAAACACTACATCCCTGCTTCTGATGACATTCCTTTCCTTCGGGTCCCATAACATGTATCCAAATTCCTCATCTCCATAGCCTATGAAGATGCATGGGGTAGTCCTTGCATCGAGCTTTTGCCTGAGCTCCTTGGATACATGTGCAAATGCTAAACATCTGAATATTCTGATGTGAGAATATGATGGATTCTTACCAGACCACACTTTCTCCGGAATCTCGAAGTTCAACGGTACAGATGGTGATCTATTGATCAGGTAGCAGACATCACGAACAGCTTCTCCCCAGAATGGCTTTAGCAGCTCAGCCATGCTGATCATGCTTTTGACTTTCTCCATAATGGTGCGGTTCATCCTTTTAGTGACACCATTCTGTTGTGGGGTGCGTGGAACAGTCCTCTCGTGTCGAATGCCGTGGATTTCGCAGTAGGCATCGAACTCCCTGAAAGTGTATTCACCTTCATTGTCTGTGTGAAGGCACTTCAGTTTCTTCCCTGTTTCACGCTCGACCATGGCATGGAACATTTTGAAATAGTCCAGGACCTGATCCTTTGATTTCAGAAAATACACCCATACTTTCCGAGAAGCATCGTCAATGAAAGTCAGAAAATATTTATTACCGCCTAGTGAATTTACCTCTAATGGACCACATACATCAGAGTACACCAGACTGAGTAACTCTGATTTCTTTGTAGAAGAGAAATTAAAAGAGACTCCGTGGTTCTTACCGAAAAGACAATGATTGCAAGGATCCAGAGCAACATTTTTAGAGACAGAGATTAGATCATTCTTTGTCAAGGTAGACAACCCTCTTTCACTTATGTGACCGAATCTCTGGTGCCACAGATTCTAAGAAGCCTCAAGTTCAGCTACATTTGGGCTTTCAGCATAAATCTTCACATGAGTCTTGTATAAGGTTCCACAGATATGTCATCGGGCGATGACCATGGCACCTTTTATCATCCTCCAAGTGTCATTGCTGAAGTGGCTAGCATAACCCTGGTTGTCAAGGGCTACCCCCAAGAGTAAGTTGAGCTGAAGTTCTGGAACATGTCTGACCTCTTTCAGGGTTATTGTATACCCTGCATTTGTCCGTAACTGTATTTCACAAATTCCTACTATCTGAGAAGAACTGGTATTCCCCATCTTCACTGCTCCAATGTCTCATGCTTTGTATGTTGTGAAAAAATCCTTGTGAGGAGTGACGTGGTAGGATGATGCAGTATCTACCACCCATTCGATATTCTGAGTTGCGGTGTGAATGCATGCTTCTTCTTGGCCGGAGCATATAGCTACATCTACCGTGGTTACTACTAGTGTCTCCGTATCATTCTTCTTCGGCTGGTTATTGCCTTGTCCCTGCTCCCGTTGCAGTTTCCGGCAATTTTTCTTCAAGTGGCCTTCTATGCCACAGTGGAAGCACTTGTATATCGTTTTCCCATCCTTGGACCGGCTTGCTAATGTGGAAGACACGTGGCGACTGACGTGGCAGATGACGTGGCGATGGGGTGGCTGCGGACGTGTCTACTGACTGGGTGCTGACTGGGGCTGACGTGGCACGTCTTCAACCTCCAGAGGCGCGTGGAGCGCGTGGCCGAGAGTCTCCCTCACTCGTCAGCGCTTGTTTCTTCAATCTTCAAAGCACTACCGAAAGTCTCATTGGCTTCTTGCATGGTAGTTGGCACTTGCATAATTCATGCATGGCATCTTGTGGATGCATGCTGGATATCATTACAGTTTTGATGTATGAGGCTTATTATCTGTCAGTCATCTCAAGGGACGTGACTTGATGGTATACGGTTTAAGATTTCATCTTGAAGTTTTGGGTTCGAATCCAGGGAGTGTACCTGCTCCATTTAAGCCCGAAATTGATGGTTTGGCGGTAGAGTTCCAATAATTTAAAAAAAAATAAAAATAAATAAATCTCTCAATGATCCCCACATATTGCATACATATGCAACAAGTGGCATGTCCCATGTAACTGACACGTGGCAGCAAAGGCATAGACCATACCAGATGATCACCAAATCAATATTCTAATTGAATGATAATTTTGGTTTTCAATTTCTCTTTTCTTTTTTTTTTTAAATCGTTGAAAATGTCACCGTCAAATCACTCCTAAAACTCCTGACTGTCCAGACTCTTACAAGAAACGTATTTCATGAATTCAAATCAAGGACCTTAACATTGGATCCTAAATTCTACACCACCAAACTACGCCTCTTGGGGACTTGATTTCAATCTCCGGAAAAATGTTGGATCATAATTTCATTTGTAATCATTTTACCGTCTCCATTCAGAGAAATATAATAGCTAATGAGCAGCATACAATTTTAATTAATATTTTTTAAAAAAAAAATTATTTGTAAAATGAACATTAATTCTAAGTCAAAAATAGTAACTTTCACACTTATTCGATAGAGTTCTCGACACATGCATACACAGCTTTACAAGACAAAAATAGCAAAGATGAAAAAATATAAAAAAACTATATACAATTGCAACACTGACAGTTATTTGTACACATTTGATTAAGTAAACGTACAACAAAGAAAATGAAATTGAAATTGACAGAGTCTGAGAAGTGAGCATTGCTTGTTATCTAGACTGGAAGCGCCGGCGACGGCAACACTGCCCCGACTGCTGCAGTATGGAAGCTCAATGAGGCTTGTATAATTTTGAAACTGAGACAATTAGAGACAGTGAGGGAGAGGATAAGATAAGGACGGCTCTCTTTGTTTTTGCTGTTTTGAAAAATGCAAGCGCTGGCCACGCCTGCAGTGTAGTATATAAATTATATGCACATGTATCGTGCTATAAAGGACATTAGAAAAGCGTGTGATGGAATCATTTGGTCTGTGAGAATAATCTTTTCTCTTAGATACTTCATTTTACCTAATCATTTTGATTTTGTACGGGTTAAATTTGGATCAAGGATCCAAATGTCTTTATATATCGGCCCACACATTAGACAACGCTCAATTGTCACAAGGCTATCAACAGCCTTCATTCTACGCACGTGTTTCCTCTACAGGGCCCATGAGCCCATAAGTCCCAAACAGCCTAAAGGCTTCCAAGAACCCGTACGACTAATAAGGGTTTCAGCCGATCTCAGTTATGATGCTCGGTGTGCCATTCGACATTATTGGGTCAAATCTACACATGACTAATTCCTTCTTGATAAGGAAACTGAGTATTTGGATCAAGACATAACACCTACAAACACGATGGCACAATCTAAATACCATAGGGATTAGACCTAATCTCGGATATCTAGGCACTCCTAATTCAACCATGATTCAACTATCATTTCCTAAATAGGCTTGGAATACGACTCTTCCAAGGAATTTGAATCCGACTAGAAAGCTACCTCACGGCCTATAAAAGGAAAGAGGGTCCAAAGGAAAGATCCATGGAAGCTTTGGCTCACACTCGAGTTCTCAAAGCATACATAATCCCTTAAACACCAGCTTACAGCCCTCACTGCAATCTACGAAGATCAAGGTAACCCTAAACCTTATTCTTCCCTCTATTACAGCTCAATTTCATCACTGACTTGAGCATCGGAGTGCCTACGACATCCACTACATCGGTGGGTAGTTACTTTACGCTCCACTTGTCAGGGTTGGTGCTTAGAGCGCCAATTCAGATCGTATTTATGTACGATTCATGAATACGAATAATCCATTTTTTCCATAATATTACGTATTAATGGTTACACCTCTTGTTTTTATATACATATTCGATCTAATTACCATTAGATTGAAACTAGATCCGATTTAGTGATATGTATATATTAGACAAAGACCAATGATTTACAACGTTAGTGCGCAGTTACAAGATAGTTTGTAATTGATATTGGAAAGTGTCACTATAAGTTGTATATTCTCAAATAAAATTCTTGGTCAAGATTTACTGACACGGGTCGGTTAGTAAAATCCGATGAGACCAGTACATGTCGTATATCAAGACTTCGTCCGATGGTTTATCCCAATGAACCATGAGTCTCTGTAGACTCGTATAGACATGCATGGATTTATTTGATAAACATTGAACGGCTCACCGAAGATTTCCTAATATATGGTACACCTACGTCAATAGATGGCAGTCACGTCACTGATCTATATAGATTAGACCTCCGCCTGTTCGTTGGGTGTGGACCCATGCTCACGATATCGTGTGAGTATCAAATAGAATCTTTCAGTCCTGTGTACAGGGCATATGTATCATGTACGTATTTGCGATCTAGTAAATTTATGGTTGTGTATACTTCAGAAGCGAGTTCCGAGTGTTATTTAGAGATCGTAAATTTGAAAGTCGACTATATTATACCTTAGGAATTTGACGTTTCTTACTATATCCTCGGTATAATATTGATAGCATGTGACGGAGGGACTATACATATGCAATGACCTCGACTTTCATAGTTTAGAGAGATTATCTGTTGTCGTCATAATTTACGAGTGGGTGAATTATGGACACGAAATTTGATTCCGTGACGGATAAACCTAAACTTAGAGAGTCTCACAATATAAAGTGTACTCGTAAAGCACTTGAGCATTGCATTATGAATAATACGGATTATTCATAATACTTTATCGGATTAAATAAGTTAATTCGAATTGTTTAACGGTTAAACGAAAATACATGCATATGTACATTTCGGTTATTTCCTAATTAATGTGTATTTTTATTTAATACATGATTTTATTAAATACAAATTAATTAATTATCAAATGTGATATTTTGACACTTGTCATTTATATATGTATTTTGTTATTTAATGTAAATAATAATGCATATATTTGGATATTTATATTAATTAATTATTTAGGTTATTTAATTGTTAAATAAATTAAATAATTAAAAAAAATTTCTAATATCATTATTTGCTAAATTAATAGCTTGTTGTAATTAGTCACACATGGCTATTAAATTTAATAAATGTAGTTGTTATCAAATTGGTTTTTACTTCTTTAATTAGATTAAAAATTTGCAAACCAATTTTAGACAAAAATGCCCTATAATTTCGGCCAAGCTAGGGTTTAGTATAAAAATGAAATTTGTTCAGTTTCTCTCACTTTTGGCCTTCCAAAAATTCTAACATAGAGAGAAAAAAAGAGAAAAACAAAAAGGGCTAGAGAAAAAGCTTGGAGTTTTTTCAAAGAATAAGGTATTTTCTTTTTTCTTTAACTTGGAAAATATTTCTATTGTTCTAGATTTTGACATATGATGTAGTATTTATTTTTCTACTCTCTAATTATGGGTTGAGAATGATGGTTTCCAAAATTGGATGGAGATATGCATGTGTAGAAAGTTAGTAAGCTTGATTAGTGTAATATAAGCTTACTTTGGTTATTAGATAACTTGTTGCCATTTTAGAGTGTTATGACCACTCTTATAACTCCATAATTGTTCTTGAGTTCTTCATTGGTAAAGACTTTGATTGGTGTTAATATTAATATGATTAATATTGAGAAAATTGGATTTAAAGCATGAAAAATGATAATTTTTGCTCCCTGATCAGCCTGGAAATTTTAGAAATTCGGTGGTGAAAAATATGTTATTTAAATATATTGGATGTGTATTGGGCATTTGTAACATCCCCAGTACAAGAATGTTACCGGCAAGCAACAGATCTCATTGTCGCCTAAGCCTCTAACTTATGCAATAAAACACTTGCTCTTATTTAAAATACTATGCAATATTATAACTAATCACACATGCAAACTTTAAAACTTAAAGTAAACTTAAGTGCAAGATAATGAAATGAACTATATATATATACCCACATATCTGAAAGTTTATATAGTATATACATCATCAAATGTATCTCTACGATGCAACAAAATGATAGCCCAGAGAACTACATTCTATATGAATATAGATCTGGAAGGATGGACTCCATGACTAGTGACTGCAACATAACACTTGTCCTAGAACTGGGTCTCCAAAAGTTGTACGTGGCTACTAAAAGATGGATCATGCAAAAGAACTGGGAAGTGGTGGGGGTAAGTCCTATGGAACTCAGTGAGTGGAGCTACAAAATCAAAGAAATTGAATCAGTACAACTATTTAAAATCATTTAGTCTTAAAACGCTTTTAAAATCCTTGTTTGAAAACTGGTTCTTTTCTTTAAACTTGAGAAAAACCTTTTCTAAAATACTCTATGTATAAAACCTCTGGTATTGTAGAAAACCTGACACATGGGGGCGTTACATATCGCCATCCCCCCATACGCCTAACTAGTGGTCTTAGGGCTTTATGTATTGTCGTCCCCCAAGCCACTGAACTAGAGCCGGTAGTGCTAATTCATGCTACACCTGACCATGAAACTAGGGTCTATGGGCGTTATGCATCGCCATCCTCCTAGACCTGAACTACCTGTGCATACGTTCTTTTTCCGTCAATTCCATAAGTCAGAGATGAGGTGGGTTTTTTCCCCCATGCCTCGAAAAAAAATAAAAACTCATACTTTTAAATCTTAAAATTTTCCAAAACTTTCTTACATAAGAAATAATTGATAATTCAATAAGGTTGATGCCCTAAAGCATTTAAAAATGAATCTCGATCAATAACAAGTAAATATAAATCAATTTGAAAGAAAAACCTATACTCACAGATTTGAAGTTTGATCAACTCTACTTCACGTCGCTGGGGGAGAATGCGGCTCTGTCGAGTATGTATTTGGAATAAACTGAGTTAGAACAAAAGTTACAAAACATGGTTCAAAATTAAATTAAGTCCCTTAACCTAGTTGAATTATCCCCTCATAAGTGTTGTGCATAAGTGCTTTAATCTTGATACGGGTCCCTTAGAATGCCTTCTATCTCTTTGGGTGAAGTGTAAAACAAATAAATTTTTTTTAAACCTGTAGTCACGCGTCGCGACTTCAGATAAAATAGAGGTTCTGGTTTAAGGGTATGTGTCGCGATGCTGGCACAACTGCATCGCGATATGACCTCATCAGACCCAAATCCAGGCTTCTGCCTCGTGTGCGTTGCGATGCGTCGCTGTTTCCAAGACCCTGATTTTCATTCCTTTCATGGTTAACCCCAAATCATATTTCAACACAACCACAAGCAAATACAACATCTAATTATTATTATATCATACTTCTAACATCCCAACACCATCAAATTTCATCATTCTTACATAATGCTCCAACTAGGATAAAATGTCAAAAGTTTCCCACACATGAGTTATTAAATCCAACAACCATAAAAAATCATAATACTACTAATCCACAATATGCTACCAACACCAAACCTCATAACTCACAACTCAAGAATTTGGGTCAAGTGTTTCTTACCTCTATTCAACTTTTTCTCTTCACTAACAATGCCCTTAATCTCCATTTTCTTCTTCTTGAGTTTAGCTTGGATGGATTACCCTTGTTGAGCTTAAAGTTTTACTAAGAAAATTAAAACTTTCTATTCCTCTCCTCTCTCCAAAGCTCACGGCCAAAGTAAAAAAAAATTGAAGAATTTTCCTTTTTTTTTCTCACCATTTACTTAACCAAATTTCTAGAGAAGTCTAGTATAATTAATTTGTTGGGCTTTCTTTTTCTTTTTTTTTTTTGTTGGGCCTTCCTAATGAACAAAAGAAATTTGAGCTTAAAATTTGGGCCAAGTATAAATATATTTTGATTGGGCCTACATATTGGCTTAGACTAAATTTGGTTTAATGAATAAAAAATGGGTACTCCTTTAATCTACACTTGGGTCCATCAGTTATCAATAGTCCCATTAGGCCTGAATTGAGTAAGATTCGCGGGTTTCTAAGTCGTCTCAGAATTTTCTCCCGTTAATATTCTAATATCACTGTAATTGAACTTATGAAAAAAATTGGGTCGTTACAATTTCTCCCCCTTAAAATGATTCATCCTCGAATAAAAATACTTAAAGGATATAGAGTGTACCTTCATCCGTGAAGAGTTGGGGGTTTTGCTCTCTTATGGTTTCTTTTGGTTCCCAAGTAGCCTCTTGTTCCTTGTGATGTTACCAAATCACATTAATTGAGGGAACCCATCGAGATCATAGCTTCCTTGTCTCTCTACCCACGATAGCTACTGGTTGTTCCGAATAAGATAAGTATTGACGGATATCAACTGTATGGGGCTCCAACATATGAAATTCATCACGCAAATACTTTCGTAACATAAATACGTGGAAAACTGGATGTATTATGTCCATGTTGGGTGGAAGCGCCAATTCATAAGCTCTCCCTCAAACTGTTCGAAGTATCTTGAACAACCCAATGAATCTAGGGCTGAGTTTACCATTTTTGCTGAATCTCATAACTCCTTTAAAAAGAGATACTTTTAGAAAAATAAAATCCTTCACCTGGAACTCCAAATCGTTTCTCTGATGATCTGCATAACTATTTTGGCAACTCTGAGCTATACCCAACCTCTCTCTGATTAAATTTACTTTCTCTATGGCATCTTGTACCAAATCAGGTCCCAATAACTTCTGCACCCCGACTTCAAACCATCCAACTGGAGATCTGCACCTCCATCCATATAAAGCCTCGAATGGTGCAATTTGAATACTTGCTTGATAACTAAGCAAATTCTATAAGTGGAAAATGTTGATCCCAACTACCCTCAAAATCAATCACACAAGGCTGAAGCATATCTTCTAAAGTCTGTATGGTCCGCTCTGTCTAACCATCAGTCTAGGGGTGAAAGGCTATATTAATGCGTAACTGTAAACCCAAAGCCTCCTGAAATGATTGCCAAAACTTAGAGGTAAACTGAGAACCTTGATCAGAGACAATTGAGATAGGTACTCCATGCAACGATACTATCTCATCCAGGTACAGTTTGGCATATTGGGTTGCTGTGAAACTAGTCTTAACTGGAAGGAAATGTGCAGATTTGGTCAATTTATCCATGATCACCCATATAGAATCACACCCTTTTGAGGTACGCGGGAGTCCAAAGACAAAGTCTATAGTGATCTTCTCCCATTTCCACTCCAGAACGTCCAAACTTTGCAGTTTCCCTGCTAGTCTTTAATGTTCAGCTTTAACCTCCTGGCAAGTGAGACATCTTGTGATGAATTCAGCTACATCATTTTTCATGCCATTCCACCAATAAAGTTCTTTGAGATCATGATACATCTTAATGATCCCAGGATGCATGGTGTAAGATGAAGTGTGGGCCTTCTCTGGTATCGAGTGTTTCAACTCTAGTATGGGGAAATTGATATAGACTGGGTGCCTAGTATAACGTCTATACAAAACTCAATCTCCCAATCGCATGGAAATTATGGCAACTCATCTGGGAACACATCAGGATACTCCCTCACCATCTGTTCAAGGTCTATATTTCCCACTCTGTTATTTGTCACATATGCCAAATAACCCATGTCTCTCTTCTGAAGTAGCTTAAATGCTCGCATAGCTGATATCAAATTTTGAGGCGATATAGTCCTATCCCCCTGATAAATGTTTATTGGTTTATCGGGAACATGTAGCATAATGGTTTTCTCCCGATAATCTAGTATTGCATGGCGCTTAGCTAACCAATCCATCCCCAAAATGACGTTGAAGCTCAATATACTCAATATTACTAAATCAGCATAGCATGTATACCCGTCAATGTCTATAGAACACTGTCTCATACCCTGTGTAGCTTATATGGGGCCTCCTACTGGTGTAGGTATATTGATAGGGAAATCTAAAGGCTCGGTGTCCCTACCCATCTGAGTCATAAAACACGGTGCCACAAAAAAAGATCTAGCACCCAAAGTAAATAACACCCTCAATTGCACAGAGTCAATCAACAATGTACATGTGATAACTGCATTAGATGCATGCGCCTCCTAGGGGGTGAGGGTATACACCCTGCCCTGAACTCTGCTGTAGGAAGCTTGTCATCGATCACCAACTAACTACCTCATTCCTCCTACTGCATGTCCTCTACTCATTGGCCTCTACTCTCCTCATACACTTCTGTTAGGCTGTGATTGGGGTATATGTTGAGCAGCACTGAAAGATGGTAACTGATCTGCTGGTACTGGACAGTCTCTTTTTAAATGGCCCACTTGTCCACACCGATAGCAACCTTTACTTCCAGATTGACAAGTCCCAGAATGAGTCCGTCGATATATCGAACATAATAGAAAGCTTCACCCAGGATGGGCTACTGAGGGAGAAGAAAATGCATGAGAGGTGATACTATGAGTCGGTCTACGATCTTGACATCCTTGAACTGAACCCATATCTCTACGTGCAGTAGGTGGATCTGAGACCTGCTGATGTCTACTAGGCCCACTCTGCTGAGGCCTAACCCTTTTCTCTAATCTAGGTCTCTTTTGAGACTCTCTCTCTACTTTCATCTCTCTCGCTCGCGCTTCAAACCGCAAGGCAGCATCTAAAACTTAAGTGTAGGTAGTGGCCTTTGTGAAGTGAATGGAACGAAATAAGTAATCTCGAAGCCCATTAACAAATCTCTTCATCTTCATTTCCTATGTACTGACTAGATGTGGGGCATAGCGAGACAATCATGTAAATCGTATATCGTACTCGAAAATTGCCATTTGTTCGCCCTGAACCAATTGTTCAAACTCTCGAGCTCTAGCATCTCTGATACTTTATGGTAAAAATCTAGACAAGAAACTGTACTGAACTCAACCAATGTCAGTGGAGGAGCATCTAGTCACCGACCATCTCAAAAAGCCATAAACCATGTATTGGCTACATCTCTCAACTGAAAACTAACTAACTCCACCGCTCTCCGAAGAACACCCCAAAGTTATACATATACGGTCTGATTCCTCAATGAAATCGAAAGGATCAGGGGAGTACCAGTAGCTCTTGTCACTGCATAACCTGAACTATTACTAGAGGTGGCTCATGAGGCATAACAGAAGGTCCTACTTAGAAAGTAATAGGATCTGGTTTGTTTGGAGGAACTATTTCTTAGTAAGCCATTGATAGTCCTACATGTGGTGGTGGAACGGCTATTGTGGGTTCCGCAGCTCTCAGCTCTAGGACTAGTGACTGCTGTTGTCGGGTAATCAACTAGGCTAAACTTGCTACTGACTAGTGGCTGCTGCAGAATCTGCTAAATCTTCATTAGGCCGAACCTCTGGTGCTGCTCTACCTTCCCCTACACCACTCTCATGTGCGGACTCCACTCCCTACCCCCTATCTAGCTCATGGGGAGGTTATTAGTTACATTATTGCAGTTATCGCTTACTACGTTCATGAATTATGTATCTTTCCTTCATTTCTTTCATCTACGATTATGGGTGTGCAAACTTGCATGTTGCTTAAAATATCTGGTACGTGTTGCATGAGATTTGGTTGTACTATTGCATAAATCCTTTCATTACAAGTGGCATAAGTAAGGGACCATTCTGAACCCAACGGTTTAAGGTCTTCCCTTGTGAGGGGTGAGTGCGGCCTTAAATCATTTTCCCGGTTCACACCGGGTGGCGACTCCATTTTTAGTTCTCTGGTTTAGTTCCCCCATGGGCTATTTCGTACTCCCAACCAGGCCGCAAGCCTGGAACAGCGTCACAGATTTCTGTGTCCTACAGTCTGGCGACTCCACTGGGGATAGAGAATTGGCCCCAAAATAATATCTTGTAGTGATTATGATTTATGCTTTAGTTAACTGTGTCTATCGTGGGTTGAAGGGGTTTAATCAAAGGCATTATTAGAGCTAAGTAATGGTTTGGTGTCTTTCTTCATTCACTACCTTTCTATAAGGAAAAGCTGCAAAGGCACCTAGATAATCATTACTCGAAGCTTACTGTGATGGACTAATTTGAAGGACTTGTTGTTTATTTCTGTCACCAAGGTGATAAGAGCCTAAGAGGCTTGGGTATTTAAGAGAGTTCACTCCACCCTCCCTCTGGGGAATCTTCAATAGGAAATCCATTTGACAGTCAGTCACATATCATAACTCGTTGGCATGTACCGTAAGGTATAAAAAATGTGTGCTCACTTGGTTGCTTGAACCCTTTAGTGGAGAGACCTAGTTGTGGGCAATCCTTCGCCAACGAGAGCCTTTGTCTACACTCCCGCAAACCCACAAGTAGACCATAGTTGTGTGACCAATAGAAACTATTTCCTTATGCTTAGGACCATCATCATTTGGATTCAGTTGGACTTCTTGTCAGAAATGCGAACTTGTTGGGCCATTTAAATTGGAATGAGTTCGTATCTTATGACAATTGGGCTAAAAGTTTCTAAAATGCCGATGGGCCACCGTGTTGAAATTGTTTCTTTATGCTTATGCTTAGGACCATCATCATTTGGATTCAGTTGGACTTCTTGTTAGAAATGCGAACTTGTTGGGCCATTTAAACTGGGATGAGTTCGTATCTTATGAAAATTCGGCTAAAAGTTTCTAAAATGCCGATGGGCCATCCTGTGTTTGGGCCCCTTATCATTTGAAGTTGTTTAGCCATGTTATCGCAAAGTTGTAAACCTGTTGGGCCTTTTCAACTGGGACAAGTTTGTACCTTGCAATAATGTGATTGAAGCTTTAAAATGACAAGAGGCTGACTTATATATTCCATGCATTGCACGCATACATGCTGACAAAGAATTTTAAAAGACACCATAGATTCTCGTTGGGTTAGGAAAGAGGGAAGACTTATCAAAAGGCCGATAGCAAACATGAGTGAATCAGAGAACGAGGTATCCCGTATGGATCAGTTAGAGACCAATCTCACCAAGGTTACTGAACAGTTGCAAGCCTTGACTACTGCTATGGCTAATATGGTTGT
This sequence comes from Zanthoxylum bungeanum, assembly GCA_019454045.1. NCBI lineage: Eukaryota > Viridiplantae > Streptophyta > Magnoliopsida > Sapindales > Rutaceae > Zanthoxylum > Zanthoxylum bungeanum. The sequence goes on from SKCR01039345.1 coordinate 110,830, forward strand.
GCCCCGTGCTGGGGGAAACTCTGAGAATATGAGGCATGAGGAGCCTCCGAACAGGTTGGGGGATGACATCCCCGCTTTTGATGATGACATGGCTGAATATACGGCAGGTCGAATGACTGGGTCTCAAGCAAAATTATAGAGGCTATGGGATTAGGTAGAAACAGTTTCCCGTAAAATGAGGGGTAAACTTGAAGACTTGCTAGATTATGACGCAATGACTTTTGAAGAACAACTGCCGGCTCAGTTCAAGATGCCTGATATGGCCAAGTTCAACGGGAATGGCGATCTGAGGGTCCATCTCTGAAAGTATGTTTCAGTTATAAGTTTAGTGGGTCTATCAAAACGTCAAGTTTAGAAAATGTTCGGGATGTCGCTCGAGGGGGCACCCGTGGTATGGTATCATGGCTTTGAGAGGAAAGTCAAAGATGATTGGAGAGCATTGGAAGAGGCTTATCTGAGTCAATATGTTACAGATTTGGAGATTGACTTGTCACTCCGCGATTTGGAGAACACCAGGCAGAAGCCGGAGGAGAGCTTCAAAGAGTATGTAGACCGCTCGAGAAGCCAGCTTCTAAAGATGCAGACCCGACCCTCAGAGAAGGACCAAATCAAAATGATCATCAAGGGCACCAAGCCCTCCATTTATGGAAAGTTGAGGAGGATGACCTCCATGATTACTAATTTTCGACAGTTGAGGGAAACTGTCATTGATATTGAGGAAGAAGAGGCTGAGAATAGAAGGTTCTATAGCCTGAACATGAGGCCTATTGGGGGAACATCAGGTACCAAACCCGTTTCTGCTGAAATTGCTGCCATCCGGAACCAGCGATTCTCCAACCTGGGTAGACCCTTGTCTAAGGTGCTGGAGAAATTAAAGAGACAGGGACTTCTGAAACCCCTTAGAGACCAAACCACTTCCACACCCTCCACCACCACATATCAACCTGAACCAGTATTGTCATTTCCACCAACAGAAAGGCCATGATACTGACAGTTGCGCCCGCTTCCGCCACGAAATCCAAGACCTCATAGACTCCCAAAAAATACCCGACCCCGAAAAAGAATAGCCCAACACACATCGAAACCCCCTACCAAATTATCACTCTGTCTCACCACCTACATATATGATAAGCTATGGCCTACCCGAAAGCCTTGTCCTCAAATCCTTTGACTACCAAACCTTTTGCCTGTGGATTTGGGATAGCAACAGCGAAGATGAAACAGAACAGGGGAAGAATTTCTGGGAAGACTTCTCTAGTAGTGATGAAGAGGAGGTGAGAGGAATGACACGTATCGGGCGTTTCTACAGTGATACGGCTGAAAATGGTAAGGAAGTGTTGACAGAAGGCAGAGAAGTGGCTGAGAATATGGAGAATGCTGAGGAAGACACAGTGTTGTGTGAGTTGAAGAAGACCCGAGCACAAGTGAGCATCTGGGAGTTGTTGTGTGCGTCTCAGGAGCACAGGTGGGCCATGGTTGAAGTCTTGAGAAAGATAGTAGTACCAGAGGATGCTAATCATGCAATGTTTGTAGGGTCAGTACAGAAGGAGGCTTTGCAGGCAATAACCTTTTCTAAAGAGGAACTCCCGGCAGAGGGAAGAAATCATAACAAGCCACTATTCATCAAAGCTGAAGTGAGAGGGAAGAAGACATCCTGTGTAATGGTGGATGAGGGCTCATCCATAAATGTGTGCCCTTTGAAGATCCTATCGAGATTGGGAATGAAGGCAACAGATCTGGATCCCTCCAGTATGACTATCAAGGCATATGATGACAGTAAGCGAGGCATTGAGGGCACTTTCGCTGCAATAGTTAAGGTGGGATCGATTGAGGATGAGGTTGAATTCAATGTGCTTGACATCCCGACTACTTTTGCTTTGTTGTTGGGGAGGCCATGGTTTCACAAGATTGGGGGCATGCCATCCACTCTGCATCAGGTTATTAAGTTCCCGTACGGGGGAGACATTGTCACCATCCGAGCTGAGGTAGACAATGATGTGGCCGGTTTGGAAATACAACATTTCACGAGGTTCCAAGTGTCGGCAAGTTTTGAGGAGTGGGTGTATCCTAAGGTTGCTAGGATCATGGAGAAGATGAAGTTCGAGCCGGGTGAAGGTTCGGCATTGCCAAACTTTAAAGGGCAGATCACTCGGAGAGGACTGGGGTACAAGTCTGATGAGGATAAGCCGAAGACCAAGAAGAAAGTTTGAAGCTGATGGAATGCTTTGTGAAGGGTACTGGGTATAAAGGAGAGCCTGAACCAGTAGAAGTTAATGGGGTCATGATACCGGGGTTTGAGATCTTTCAAGATGTGTTGCATGAGAAACCGCCGACAGAAGAAGTTGCGAAGGAAGAAGATAAGTGGGAAGAATAGCTGATGAAGATGGAAAGCCTAACCCTCGAGGAGAATATGGAGGCTGAGAAAAACCCAATTGCGGAGGATGAAGTGTCAATAGATGACGAGGATATTTATCTTCTTGATTTATTTGAGTGTACTCCCGTATTTGCTAGTAATAAAGACAATCATTTTGCTTACTTGCCTGAGTCTCTTCCTTTCAACTTGCATGACTTGAGCATATTTGACATCAGCTCAACCAGAACAAATGCATTTAACCTTGGTACACCTGAGAGCCCCAAAGAAATTTTAATTGCAAGTGAGGTTACCTCTGAGGAGCGGGAGAAATTGGAAGGAATATTAGTCAAATATGCCAAAGTATTTGCTTGGTCCTATGAGGACATGCCTGGAGTAGACAAAAGCATTGCCCAACATACAATACCAACTTATCCAAATATGAAGTCAGTGAAACATAAACTTCGACGGATGAGACCTGAGTGGGCCGAGAAGGTCAGAGAAGAAGTCAAGAAATAGATTGATGTGGGGTTCCTAGAAGTAGTGAAGTATCCTAAGTGGTTGGCAAATATTATGCCGGTGCCGAAGAAAGACGGGAAGGTCAGAATATGTGTGGATTACAAAGATCTTAACAAGGCTTGCCCGAAAGATGATTTTCATCTACCTCATATAGACGTACTAGTTGATAGTGTGGCTTTATCTGCCATGTATTCATTTGCAGACGGGTTTTCAGGATACAATCAGGTTCTCATGGCTGAAGAAGACAAGCACAAGACTGCCTTTGTCACTGAGTGGGGCACATACTGTTACAAGGTAATGCCGTTTAGGCTCAAGAATGCAGGAGCTACTTATCAGCGGATGGCCACTAGATTATTCCACGATTTGATGCATAAAGAGATTGAAGTATATGTGGATGACATGATGGTGAAATCAGAGACAAGAATCGGGCATATAGAAGCGCTTGAGAAGTTCCTTCAGAGAGTTGACAAATACAACTTGCGACTTAATCCCAAGAAATGTTTGTTTGGGGTAACATCAGGAGAATTGCTGGGACATACAGTAGGAATGGGAGGGATAGAAGTAGACTTTGAGAAAATCAAAGCAATCACCGAAATGCCCGCACCGAAGACTGAGAAAGAAGTTAGAGCATTCCTCAGGAAAATTTAGTACATCAGTCGGTTCATCACCAAGTTGATGTCAGTATGTGAGCCTATCTTCAAACTGCTGAGAAAAGACCAACCAGTGAAATGGAATGAGCAATGTCAAGCAGCCATCAACAAGATCAGAGAATACTTGGTAAAGCCTCCTGTATTGAAACCTCCAAGACCGGGCAAACCCTTAGTACTGTATTTAGCTGTAGAATCAGAAGCACTGGGGGAAATGATGGTACAGGCAGATAAGACGGGAGTAGAGCATGCGGTCTACTATCTCAGTAAGAAGATGCTTCCGTACAAAGCCCACTATCAAGAAGTAGAGAAGATCTGTTTGGCAGTGGTATGGGCATCCAGGAAATTGCGTCATTATTTCCAATCTTACAAGATCAAGGTGGTAGCAAAGGAAAATCACTTGAAGTATCTACATTCAGTACCTTCGCTAGTGGGGAAGTTGGCCAGATGGTTAATGTTGCTGACAGAGTTTGACATTGATTACCTCAATTCCAAAGTAATCAAAGGGCGAGCCGTAGCAGAGTTTCTGGCATTGCAACCTATTGAAGGGGATCAGTACAAGTTTGAATTCCCAGATGAGGAGATCTAGGCAATAACAGTTCAAGGATGAAAGATGTATTTCGACGGAGTAGTGAATTGTAAAGGAGCCGGAATTTGGATCGTGATAGTGACCCCCGAAGGAGAAATATTGCCTATGGCCAAGAGGTTGACGTTCGGAGTAATTAACAACATGGCCGAGTATGAATCATGTGCTTTTGGATTGACTGCACTGATAGCCTTGAAGGCTAAGAGCATGGAGGTCCACAGAGATTCGATGATGGTAGTCCGACAGATGCAGGGAGAATGGGAATTGAAGGAAGAACGGTTGAAACCTTACATTTCTCACCTCAGAAAGCTGGCACAGGCTATCCCCGAATGTAAGTTTTAGCACTTGCCGCGAGAAGAGAATCAGATGGCAGACACATTATCTACACTTGCAGCGACTTGGGAAAATCCAGAGAAGTTAGTGATGAGACCATTGGTACTGACAACAGCAATCAGACCCGTTTATGAGATAGAATGAGTTTTGGAAGTGGAGATCGACGATGGAAAACCTTGGTACCATGATATTCAACGATACCTGGAACACAGAGAACTCCCAGAAGGAGCAAGCAGAAAAGACAGAATAGCCATTCAGAAGTTGGCTTCTCAGTATGTGATTTTGAAGGGAGAGCTATACAAAAGGCAGAAAAATGGCATTCAGCTGAAGTGTTTAAGAAAAGAAGAAGCTCATAAGGCAATGGAAGAAATACATGCCGGGGTATGTGGACCGCACATGAATGGGTTGAATTTGTCTCGAAAGATTGTAAGACAAGGTTTCCACTGGTTGACCATGGAGACAGACTGTGCAAAGCTAGTAAAACATTATCATGATTGTCAAGCACATGGTAATATGAACCATCTGCCTCACACATAATTACACGGGCTATCAGAGCCATGGCCTTTTTTAGTATGGGGAATTTACATGATCGGAGAGATTCGACTGAATGTATCTAATGGACATCATTTCATAGTAGTGGCAGTGGACTACTTTTCGAAATTTGTGGAAGTCGAGTCATTTCGTAACGTCACAGCAAAGCAGATGGCGATGTTCATAGCCCGGAACATCTTTTGTCGAAATGGAATTCCACATCATGTAGTGACAGATAACGGAGTTCAGTTTCAAGGGGAAACGAAGGCAATGCTACAGAGATATGGGATAGGACATCACAAGTCATCACCTTACAGATCGCAGGCGAATGGGGCAGTCGAGGCAGCCAATAAGACAGTAAAGAAGATATTAGCCAAGATGACAGAAAACTACAAAGATTGGGCCGATAAGTTGCCATATGCCTTGTGGGGGTACATAACATCAGTGAGAACAGCAACAGGAGCCACGCCTTACTCTTTGGTATATGGAATGGAAGCAGTACTACCCGTGGAAGTTGAGATACATTCTATGAGGGTTCTAGCAGAAGCAGAGTTACCTGAACAGGAATGGGCCTCACAGAGATTTGAGCAGTTAGCACTGCTGGATGAGAAGAGAATGAAGTTTTTACATCACATGCAGATATATCAGAAGATACTAGCCCGAGCATTCAACAAAAAGGTGCGTCCTACTAAGATCAGAAAGGGTGATTTGGTACTTAAGCAGTCAAGGTCGTCGACGACAGACCCGAGAGGAAAGTTCATACCCAACTGGGAAGGACCCTACATAGTGTAGAAACTAATGGGAAATTGGGCAGTGAGACTATCAGATTTGGAAGAGAATGAGTTCACTGAGCCGATCAACGTGGACATATTGAAGCAATATTTTTCCAGAGAAAGAGAAGACCTGGCAGAAGACCTAACCCAACGGAATAAGAAATTCATTCATGCATGCATGCATACATGTGACGTATTTGCACTCTTTTTTGTGTTTGATCTGTTTTGTAATTTCGTGTTTCAAATAAGAAGAGAAAGCGGCAAAGATGACCGGCGTAAACACACACGTATAACACAAGCGTACGTATCATTCAAGTAGTATAAAAAGTATCGATCCCACGAGGAATTAACACCTAATCTATTAATTTTATGAGGTTAAAATGATTACTAGTATCTAACAGGTTGATTGATTGATTTGAAATGGTGATGATTCTAAATTTAAAAACAAGTAAATAAAATTCCACAAAAGTAGGTTTAAGAAAATTCAATATTAAAAACTATCTAGGGTTGTGAATCTTTCTAATATCTTTTTAAAATATGAAGTGGTTATTTCATAGTTGTGTAATAAATCGGTTTACTAACCTGGAACACTAAATTATGCAAAAGCCACTGTCGATGGTCAGACGCAAATACCCAGTTTAACCCAATTGAACCATATGTCTATGTCAACCAAATTATCTCGATTCATTAAGTTTAAGTTCCAATTATGGCTACCCCCGCCCGACAGGTATATGTCTATCCTGTAAAGAAATCTATTTAAGGGTTATCTATCCTCAAGGAGGAAGATCGTGGGCTATTAAGTCTAAGGCTGAAACCTAAAATTCCTTTGTCAAGTTTATTTTAGATTTACCTCATCAATCTTATTGGTGATCAGACAAGAAGAAGCATTAAGCTTACGACTTAATAAGTAAACCTTTAAATTACCCAAATTATAAAATAACCCCTTATAAATCGGTGATATTAGAATTCATCACAACCCCTTATAACTAACTTAGTTACGACACATAACTAGGGCTAGTAAAAACTTAAATAAAATCAAAGATATAAAGTAAAATGTTGAAAGTAAATTGCTGAAAAGTAAATGACAGAAAGTAAATGCTAAAATTAAATACTGTAAATTAAATGCTGAAAAGTAAATGCTGAAAGTAAATTGTGAAAAGTAAATGCTGAAAGTAAATTGCTGAAAAGTAAATGCTGAAAGTAAATTGCTGAAAAGTAAATAAAGTAAAAGTACAATAAAATAAAATGTTGAGGTAGAAGGATCCACTTTTATTACTTCTATTTAGATATCTCCCTTAATATAATATATTAACTTTGAGGATAATTACCAACCAGTCATATAGGTGTTGGATAATATGACCATAACGTCACTATTTGTACATATCATAGTGTTGTTTGTACAAATTAACTATATGACAAGGAAATTGCACTCTCTCATTTGTGATTAGATCACCTTAGATATATAAATGAAGAGAGGTCCATATGATTAGTTCCTGGATTGAGATGATATGAGACGTAGTATCAGTCCAGGATTAATCATTAAATATCCCTAGCCGGAGTATTATCGAGACTGGACATCGATAATGCGGAATAGGCTAGTATTGCACTTGTGCGCGTTGTGAGGGCACAACGGCATAGTTCTTATATATTTGGGTATTGGATACTCATGCAAGTGCGATAGGAGGTTGTGTTTCACCGATGGTACGGGAAACAGCTTCGCTCTGGAAAGACCCCTCGGAATCCCGTTGGTATTATGACTATGTGTCTATGGGAGTCCGACATCAGGGTAGGTGTGTATGGTCTTAACCTGAGACTTGCACCGCAAATGCTTACGACAATCAATATGCTTTAGTTGAGGTCGTCCAGGACTCTAACCGGTTCTGTGTACGCCAATGCTGGGCATATTGAGAATCGTAGAGTATGGGTGTGATGTCAAGACGGAAGTATCACTCCAGTCATAGTGGAGATGATGTCACGCAGGATACGGTATTAGTGCTCTTAAGTGCTGGCCGGCCATCGGGATATTATGACAAGGTCATGTATATCCGATTATAGAGACTAGTTACCAGACATCCGACATGTGCTTCGGACGGGGCAGACACTTATCCAGCCCCAGCCCTAGCACGTGACTATCCGATACTGGGCCGATATACACGATACTTGGTATACTACACTTGATATAGATCTTAAATATTCTTAGATGAATATGACCGGAGAATTGGATAGACTTCGTGCTTTGCTAGAAGCCGATCTTGTCTCGTAAATCGGTAGAACGTAGTACTTGGTACGTACGTGATTCGGATATTCCGACGACCGTATTTACTGCCGAATTATCCGGGGTTCTCATGGGTCGCTTCCCGATAATACACCGATGACGCATAACTCGCACTCATTAATAATCTGGGATTATATATAGAAGAAAGAGAAAATTAATCTAGGATTAATTACAGAGATATTTTATCTAGGATAAAATATCGTCTAAAGAGAGAGATAACGATTAATTTGGAATTAATTGATAAATTAATATATTCGATATATTAAACGAAATTGAATTTCGACGCGGAATTGAAATTGGATTTTAATTCGGGCGAACGAATTAATTTAGAATTAATTCGTTAGCGACGTGAATAGTGAATTCGCTAGGCGTAATCATTTAATTACAACGCAACGGAAAACTCGCTAATTGGGAATTAGCGAACCCGAGCCCGAGTGTGATTGCGAGCGCATTCGTATTTCGAATTCGAGTGCGGCAACGCAAGTCACATCAAGCGTCAAATCATTCGTCACATCAAGCGTCAAATCATTCGTCACATCAAGCGTCAAATCAACTGTCATTTGAGTGATGTGATGATTGATGTGATTGATTGATTGAAAGACTACATGTCACTTTGATAAAGTGAAATGAATAGTTGATGGTTTTAGGTGGAATAGTGTTGGTGGTTGAGAAAGCCATTTCCATTTGAATTTATTTGATAAATAAAATGGTAAATGCTTTGTATTTTTTGGAAAAATATATAAAGGTTTTTGGAAAATCTTTTATCAATTAATTACACATTTTCTCTCCACCATTTTCTCTCTCACTTCTCACGCCCAAAAGGGCTGTTTCACTTCTTCTTCACAGCTCACTGCCGTGAGCCAAATGGGAAGCAATGAGTGTGTTTTGTTGCAAAACACAAGTGCTAGCACACTTACGAGACTTGCGAAGGTGTTAGGGAGGTTCACCAATGAGGCGGGATCCGTTCGACGAAGCTTGGAGCTTGACGAAGGACCAAATTTGAAGCCAAAACAGTGAGTTTATTCACTGCAGTTCACGCCCAAAACAGTGGGAATTTCAAGTTTTGTTGCTTGCCGCGTCTCTCAACCGATCGATGTGAGTATTCAGCAACTTCGTCGATATGTATTCGCAATGTTTTTCATGCTTATAATCGATCCGGGACCTTAATAAAACCAACAATAGGCAGTATCCAGATTAAGTCAAATTAATAATTAATACAACCGACCAATCAGGCGGTTATCCAGTTTAGTCAGGTCAAAACCAATTTAAATAATTACCAACCGACCAATATGGCGGTATCCTCGTTAAGTCAGGTTTTAACTAGTTTATATATTATAATTAAGGGAGATTAATTTAAATATTAGTAATAAAAGTTTTACCTTTTACCCCAGCAAAGGGGAGTTACCTCATCATTACTGAAAAAAAAAACTGAAAATTAAAGAAAGAAAAGTACTGTGAGTAAAAGTAAATTGCGGAAAGTAAAAACTGAAAAGTAAAGAAAAGAAAGTGCGAAAGTGGAAATTAATTACTGAAAGCTGTAAATAAACAAACAAGATACAATCTTCTTAGTATTCTTAAGGAATTCCTTAGAAGAAAGTTATGAATTTACAAATGAAATGGCTTTGTATTTATAGGCAAAATTTTACCTCCATCAAATCATCCACCAAATCCATTATTAATTGCTCCACTAATGCTCTACCAAATCCATTATTAATTGCTCCACTAATTGCTTACAACACACGTCTGGATGGTTCATCAATTTCGGTGTGAGTATTCCGCAACTTCGTCGATATGTATTCGCAATGTTTTTCATGCTTATAATCGATCCGGGACCTTAATAGAAACCAACAATGGCATCAAGAGCCTAGGTTTGAGCATGAAAATTTTAGGGCTTAAAATTTGGGCAAATTGCATTTGAGCATGATTTTATGAAATTGGATGATTGAGCATGTTTAAATGTTGTTGTATTGAAGTTTGAATGGATCAATTTCATGAAAATTGATTTGGAACAATTTTCCCAAATTTGGATGTTGGCCGAATGTATTGGGTATTTTGGAAATCTTGGATTTTTGATTTTTGATTCATTAGATGAGTTAGAATCATGTAGGATGATGTTAATTTGAAACTAATTGGATTGGATTTTGAATTGAACATAAATCCCCAAAATGTATATGTTGGCCGAATTCCATATGCCCTTTTAATGTCTTGGTAATTTTGATTTTGTGACATTGGATGTGTATGAAATCAAATTGGATGGTGATTTAATGTCGATTGTGGGTTCGATTGGATTGAAACCAAATCGGACACAAAATCACTCCCTTGGCCGAGACTAAGTAGCATGTAAAATGGGTTTGATTTTTTCATTTATGTGTTGGACATGTGATGATGATAATGAGCATGATTAATTGGACTAATTTCATGTTTTGGAAATATTGATTTGGGTGATTAATCATGTAATGCACTTTAGGTAATTAAATTGCGGAATTGGATTCATGTAATTTAGTGATTTAGGTTTAAATTGGATTTGGGCTTCTAATGTTGTAATTGGGCTAATTGGGCTTGATTTTATCAAGTTGGGTTTAGGCCAAATGGATTGGATCCAATTGGGCCCAAAACCACTACCATAAAGCCCAAATGCAACTTATAAACCTTTAAAGTTTAATTGGGCCTAATGGGCCTAAATTGATTTCTGGGCTTATGGGGTTACTCTTGATTGGGCTTTGGTTGCCGAAGCCCACGCCTTAAAGAAATTAATTAAAGCCCATTAGACTTGAATTGAATGACGTTGGACGTTAATCGGGCTTTGAGTCCCGACGCGATTAAATTTGGAATTTAAGTCGTTAAAGGTTTATTAATAAAGTGTAATATTCAATTTGGAATTGAATAGTGAATTAGTATTAAATACATGTTGAATTGGATTTAATGATGTAGTTTAATTTAATTCAAGAATTCGTACTTTGAGTACTTATTCGCAAAAACGAGTTTGACTCGACAAAATCAAATCGTTGTTTGAACATTGGATGATCACATAATTATCAGATTAATTAATTTGATTAGATTGATTGATAGCATGCTTATGTGTGAATACGTGGTTGTGTTGAATGAATAATGTATATCGGATGGATATTAGATGGGTGGGCAATTTTAGAAATTGTTGTAATAAATTCGATTTATTAAATTGGACCTGCGTGTCCAGCCTTATCACCTTTATTCTCTTTGTATTCTCTTCTCACTATTCCCCTCAATGCAAATGAGGTTTTTTTAGAAGTGTAGTGTAACGGGTAGAAGTAATACAAGTGCTAGCTTGAGTGAGAAAGGGAGAGATTTGATCTAGGATCAATGTGTTAAGTATCCATCCGCATATCATTATTATTTATTTTCATACTCGCTTTATTATGTATTTAGAATGCATGTTTAAGGGTGTATGATGAGACCTTAACAAAGATAATGAAATTGGTAGCCAATTTGCACGCGAAAAGTCCTCATCAAATATCATGCGTCTTTTCCTTCCATTGAGTGATTCTTGCTCAAGATCCTAGATTGGCATGGGTTGTTGGCCAAAGTCAAGCCCTTGTCCGTCGAAGATGTGTTTGAATCACGAAGCTTTGTTCCATATTGGTGTCTTGTCCAAGTTGGTTTGTTGGCCAAAGTCAAGACCACTTCTTGTCCATCGACATTGATTACGAAGCTTCCATGGTCAATGGGTCCGCGCTTGACTGGGATCATCAGGTTTGTTGTGCCAAAGCCAAGGCCTAGTTGATTCAGAGGAAAAAGGTTAGGCTATATATTGGATATATAGGCATATATAAGATATATGTTTCGGACTTGGATGTCCACCTACCGGATCTAGGAGTTGGATGAGATCCAATTGATCTTAGAGATCTACCTAGTTAATTATCATACAATTTGTTGGCCAAAGTCAAGATTGTGTGATATTTAACGGGATCCTAGCCCACTAGGAAACACGGTTTCCCGAGTACTCGACAGAGGGTTAGAGGCTCGACGAAAAATAGTGGGAGGCAAGAATTGAATTTGCAATATTCGTTCAATTACTCGCCATACCGCGCTCAAACAAATATCACTCGTCATAATTATAAAGTATTAGTTGGACTAATATTTAATGTTGTTTTAATAAAACAGTTGGACTGTATTATACTTGATTATATATAATTGGATTATATTAATCAATATATTTGAATTAATTAATTTCAGTTTACAGTTGATTTTATAATTGGATTATAGTAATCAATGTAATTGAGGTTAATTAATTTGGATTATATTTGATTATATAGTTGGACTATTATAATCATTATAATATATATAGTACCACTAATCGTTGATTAAATAGTTGGACTATTGTAATCAAGATAAGAATTGAAAAGTTGGATATTTAAAATATAATCTGGGATTAAAATATTTAAATGATTTAATTTTCAAATTGGGAATAAATAATAGGTTACTTTATTTGATAAAATAACTTATTATACCTTAAGCCCAAAATTAAGCAAAATAAGTAGAGCATAAAATCTTTGGAAGATTTATGTGATGATGACTTTATGCTTAATTTAATATACTTGTCATAAATCTAATTTTAGATTTAAGAAGTATTAAAATTGCAATAAATAATTCTTGGAGAATTAATTGACTATTCTAGAGGTGAAAAGTCAAAGTTTGCAATTGGGCATGTAGCACGAGGTGCACATTGTTTCGATATTCTAAAAACCCAAGGCTTGGCCTAAGGTTTCTGAAATATTGAAAAGGATAATTGACATATCCCAAAGTGACTACCATTTGGATATGGCAGACACGAAGGAATTAAAGAAAGGGCAAGGCTCTTACTTTAAAAATGATTGTCAAAGTTATGTTCACTACTAGTATTGAAATTAGATTTTAAATACTTAGTGTGGTACATAAAATATATGTATTGATGTTCAGAATCTGCTTTGAGCAGGATACTGACTTAAAGCTGAGATTGTTCTCTGCGAATCGGAAACGGGACGAAAGTCGCTGTTTCGACCGTAGATACCTAAGTTTAGGAACTACCCTTCGGGTGTGTACTTAAATTAGGAACTGTTATAATGTACTAGTTTGACTAGAGACATTATCTCTATATCAGTGTTTAATCCATTGTGGATAAACCTTTATATTCTAGAACACTAAGTGTTTCATTATATAAAGATGATACTGAGATAAACACATTAGATGTGAATAACAGAATTTATATTTTGAATATAATTAAAATCTCAAAACATATAAAAAGACAAATAAATAGCTCAAATTGATTTGATCAAGTAGAGACTTATTTGTGGCATTGTTGTCTAGGACACAATTAAACAAGACTCGTATATCCGCACTTTTGAAGAGTGGGTACTAGGACTGATTTGAATATTCAAATAAAGTCTACGAATCTAGTTTATTAGGTAAAGTACCTAAAACACTATTTACTTGGTAATAGTGAAAATGCCATCGATTTGTTAGCCCTATTCATTGTGAAGAAAGTGGGCCCATATCTAGCTAGTCTAGATGTGAACATGAATATTTCGTGACCTTAACGGATGTGGCATCACGTTATGGTTATGTGTTTCTTTTGAAGAACACAGATCGGAAACTATTAGAGTTTCGACACGAAGTAGATAAATAGATCGACTATAGTATTATGCCGTCACGGTAAGACTGTAATGGAAAATACTTAAGCCGTAAGTTTCATATATACATGAAAGAGTGCAGTATTCTTTCAGATGATGACTCATCCCGAGACACGTCAGTTTGACGGTGTGTCCAAACTGAAAACCGAATTTTGTTGGACATGATAAGGTTTATCACGAGTCGCTCTGAGCTATCATTTCCTTCAACAGGATATGTATTTACAGTGTAAAACTTATTTAGAATAAGGTTCCATATAAATCTGTTTGACAGATATCATATAGGATATGAACAGAAAGAAACAGGGTTTCTCATTCCTAATAATTTGGGTATGCCGGGCATAACATTTGGATGATACCAAACTAGAACCCAAATTGGATAAGTGCCAATTATAGGTTATCCTAAGGGAAACCATAAGTATAGTACTTATAAATCTCACATGAGAACAATATGATTGTTGCTCACCATGCGGTGTTCCTAAGAGGAACACCGATATGCAGTGGTCAGTGGGAGGATAGTGATACTCGATGAAAATCGGAGTAATACTATTCAAGGCACGAAGTCCTTAAGGAACACAAACAGTTCATCAATGATGAATCTGTACCATTAATCTTCGAATACACAAGAACCGCGTAGATCGGAGAGAATCAGAAAACAACCTGGGGTATGGATTTCTGATGTAACCTCATAAAGATATTAATCTTGTGGAGGTATACCAACCGACTACGTACGAGGAAGTGATACAAGGTATCGACTCCCTATTATGGCAAAGTGCCATGAGTCTGAAATGGATTCCATGAATAACAACTATGTTTGGATACTAGTTGTTGTACCACAAGGAATTGTGCCTATTGGTACTGTAAACGTCTTCAAGGAAGACATAAAGGGATGGCAACATACCAACGTACAAAGCTAGGCTTTTGACGGAAAGGTATCGTTATCAACATTGTTTTGATTACGGTTCAACCTTTTACCTGTTGCCATGGTAAATCCATTTTGAATATGCTTGTAGATACTGCATATTTCATTTATGAAATGTGTCAGTTGTAGATCAAAATCGCTTTCCTGAAAAGGAAACCGTTTGGAGGATGCTTACAACATCCTGACGATTTTGTATAACCGACAAACAAGGTTTGTGGGTTATTCGATCCATGTTTGGATTGAAGCAAGCATAAGGTTCTTGGAACTGTCGTTTTGAAATAATCATAATGGTTAATGATTTGATTCAAAACGAAATGATTCTTGTGTATATAAGGAGGTTAGTGGGAGAGCACTGATAATGAAATTCGCATAAAGCAATTGGTGAAAGCTTGGCTTTCATAGATATTCTCCATAGAATTTTGGAGAGTAACAACCTTTATTCAAGGAATAAAGATCTACTGGGATAGATTTGGAGTTGTTAACACTCTCTAGGAAATTGTACATTTAAAATGTACTTGATATGGTGTCTCATACGCTTTGAGCATATGGAGTCACAATCGGGTCAATCCAAGTGATAGTCACTGGATTGAAGTTAAGGACATCTGTTAGTATCTTAGAGAACTAAAGATGCTGTCTTAAACTATGGAGAAGGAAAACTTGAAGTGACTGGGATCACTACCGCAAGTTTCCAAACAGTTAAATACTGCGGTACTATAAAATTTGAATAACGGGACAGTGAGCTGGAAATCTTCCGAGCAAGATACTGTTGCCGAATAAACAACAAATGCGGATTATTGTTGCAGCTGAGGCAGCAATAGAAGCCATTTGGGTCGATAATAAATCTAATAAGATTAGATATAGTTCTGTTAGCAGCTGAGCTAGGCGTCAGCACAAGGCTAAAGAATTAAAGGTCTCATCGACGATCCAGATATATACTTCTATATCATCTGATTCGTTCGGATCATACATCGTGGCGATGTGATGATCGTATAAATCGCGTCAGACGATAATCTTGCAAATCCGCTGACGAAAACCTTTCCTCAGCAATTTGAGCGAACCGTACATAGTTCGGGTGTTCGACACTTGAGTGACTGGCTATGTGCCAAGTGGGAGATTGTTGGATAATATGACCCATAGCGTCACTATTTGTACATATCATAGTGTTGTTGTACAAATTAACTATGTGACAAGGAAATTGCACTCTCATCATTTGTGATTAGATCACCTTAGATATATAAATGAAGAGAGGTCCATATGATTAGTTCCTGGATTGAGATGATATGAGACAGTATCAGTCCACGAAGGATTAATCAATAAATATCCCTAGCCGGAGTATTATCGAGACTGGACATCGATAATGCGGAATAGGCTAGTATTGCACTTGTGCGCGTTGTGAGGGCACAATGGCATAGTTCTCATATATTTGGGTATTGGATACTCATGCAAGTGCGATAGGAGGTTGTGTTTCACCGATGGTACGGGAAACAGCTTCGGTCTGGATAGACCCCTCGGAATCCCATTGGTATTATGACTATATGTCTATGGGAGTCCGACATCAGGGTAGGTGTGTATGGTCTTAACCTGAGACTTGCACCGCTAATGCTTACGACAATCAATATGCTTTAGTTGAGGTCATCCAGGACTCTAACCGGTTCTGTGTACGCCAATGCTGGGCATATTGAGAATCGTAGAGTATTGGGTGTGATGTCAAGACGGAAGTATCACTTCAGTCATAGTGGAGATGATGTCACGCAGGATACGGTATTAGTGCTCTTAAGTGCTGGCCGGCCATCGGGATATTATGACAAGGTCATGTATATCCGATTATAGAGACTAGTTACCAGACATCCGACATGTGCTTCGGACGGGGCAGACACTTATCCAGCCCCAGCCCTAGCACGTGACTATCCGATACTGGGCCGATATACACGATACTTGGTATACTACGCTTGATATAGATCTTAAATATTCTTAGATGAATATGACCGGAGAATTGGATAGACTTCGTGCTTTGCTAGAAGCCGATCTTGTCTCGTAAATCGGTAGAACGTAATACCTGGTACGTACGTGATTCGGATATTCCGACGACCGTATTTACTGTCGAATTATCCGGGATCTTATGGGTCGCTTCCCGATAATGTACCGATGACGCATAACTCGCACTCATTAATAATCTGGGATTATATATAGAAGAAAGAGAAAATTAATCTAGGATTAATTACAGAGATATTTTATCTAGGATAAAATATCGTCTAAAGAGAGAGATAACGATTAATTTGGAATTAATCGATAAATTAATATATTCGATATATTAAACGAAATTGAATTTCGACGCGGAATTGAAATTGGATTTTAATTCGGGCGAACGAATTAATTTAGAATTAATTCGTTAGCGACGTGAATAGTGAATTCACTAGGCGTAATCATTTAATTACGACGCAACGGAAAACTCGCTAATTGGGAATTAGCAAACCCGAGCCCGAGTGTGATTGCGAGCGCATTCGTATTTCGAATTCGAGTGCGGCAACGCAAGTCACATCAAGCGTCAAATCATTCGTCACATCAAGCGTCAAATCAAATGTCACTTTGAGTGATGTGATTGATTGATGTGATTGATTGATTGAAAGACTACATGTCACTTTGATAAAGTGAAATGAATAGTTGATGGTTTTAGGTGGAATAGTGTTGGTGGTTGAGAAAGCCATTTCCATTTGATTTTATTTGATAAATAAAATGGTAAATGCTTTGTATTTTCTTGGAAAATATATAAAGGTTTTTGGAAAATCTTTTATCAATTAATTACACATTTTCTCTCCACCATTTTTCTCTCTCACTTCTCACGCCCAAAAGGGCTGTTTCACTTCTTCTTCACAGCTCACTGCCGTGAGCCAAATGGGAAGCAATGAGTGTGTTTTGTTGCAAAACACAAGTGCTAGCACACTTACGAGACTTGCGAAGGTGTTAGGGAGGTTCACCAATGAGGCGGGATCCGTTCGACGAAGCTTGGAGCTTGACGAAGGACCAAATTTGAAGCCAAAACAGTGAGTTTATTCACTGCAGTTCACGCCCAAAACAGTGGGAATTTCAAGTTTTGTTGCTTGCCGCGTCTCTCAACCGATCGATGTGAGTATTCAGCAACTTCGTCGATATGTATTCGCAATGTTTTTCATGCTTATAATCGATCCGGGACCTTAATAGAAACCAACAATAGGCAGTATCCAGATTAAGTCAAATTAATAATTAATTACCAACCGACCAATCAGGCGGTATCCAGTTTAGTCAGGTCAAAACCAATTTAAATAATTACCAACCGACCAATATGGCGGTATCCTCGTTAAGTCAGGTTTTAACTAGTTTATATATTATAATTAAGGGAGATTAATTTAAATATTAGTAATAAAAGTTTTACCTTTTACCCCAGCAAAGGGGAGTTACCTCATCATTACTGAAAAATAAAAACTGAAAATTAAAGAAAGAAAAGTACTGTGAGTAAAAGTAAATTGCGGAAAGTAAAAACTGAAAAGTAAAGAAAAGAAAGTGCGAAAGTGGAAATTAATTACTGAAAGCTGTAAATAAACAAACAAGATACAATCTTCTTAGTATTCTTAAGGAATTCCTTAGAAGAAAGTATGAATTTACAAATGAAATGGCTTTGTATTTATAGGCAAAATTTTACCTCCATCAAATCATCCACCAAATCCATTATTAATTGCTCCACTAATTGCTCTACCAAATCCATTATTAATTGCTCCACTAATTGCTTACAACACACGTCTGGATGGTTTATCAATTTCGGGCATGAAATCTTCAGAATTCGAAATTATTTTTTCTTTCAACGTTGTAGATATTTGAGTCTTCTTTAATCTAGAACTTGAATCAGCTCAATCTAATATCGGAGTAAAAAATTATGCTCAAAATACAATAGATACACAAAACTGGAATTTCCAAAACTGCACTTCGTTAAAACGCCCTTTCAAGTTTCCAATCTCCAAAATTAATATGTCAAGTCCACTTTTTGCCCTTATTTGACCCACATTTCGTCCTAAATGATTTCATTGTGTCCCAATATTATTTTATCTGCAAAATAAACTAAAACACATCAAAATGTTCATCAAACCCGAGAAACTAAACAAAATATTAAGTAAAAGTGGCGGTAAATATTGATATATTTTCCGCTCATCAAAAGACAAGCCAACCAGAAGCAGCAACGGTACGGTGTAATCAGTTTCAGGAATAAACCAGTATCAGTTTTGGGGATGAGTCCCGGGGGCGAGGCCCACATTGGCATCAGTTTTTGGGATGAGTCCCAGGGGGCGAGTGTTGGACAGTTATGACCCATAGCATCACTATTTGTACAGATCATGGTGTTGTTGTACAAATTAACTATGTGACAAAGGAAATTGCTCTTTTATCATTTTTGATTAGATCACCGAGATATATAAATGATAGAAGGTCCAAATGATTAGTTCCTGGATTGAGATGATATGAGACAGTATCAATCCACGAAGGTTTAATCATTAAATATCCCTAGTCAGAGTATTATCGAGATTGGACATCGATAATGCGGAAAAGACTAGTATTACACTTGTGCGCGTTGTGAGGGCATAACGGCATAGTTCTCATATATTTGGGTATAGGATACTCATGCAAGTGTAGTAGGAGGTTTTGTTTTACCGATGCTACGGAAAACAGCTTTGCTCTGGATAGACCCCTCGGAATTCCATTGGTAGTATGACTATGTGTCTATGGAAGTCCGAATCAGGGTAGATGTATTTGGTCTTAACCTGAGAATTGCACCGCTAATACTTGCGACATTCAATGTACTTTAGTTTTGGTCAACCAGGGCTTTAACAGCTTTTGTGTATGCCTCTGCTGGGTATATTGAGAATCGTAGTGTATTGGGTGTGATGTCAAGACGGAAGTATCACTCCAGTCATAGTGGAGATGATGGTTACATAGGATACAAAACTGGTTCTCTTATGTACTGCAATCATGGGGATAAAATGACTAGGTCATGTTTATCTTATATAGATACTAGTTACCAGAGATCTGATATGTGCTTCGTACGGGGCAGACACAATTCCAGCCCCGGGCCTAGCACGTGACATCCGATAGTGGATCGAAATATGCAATACTACGTATATTACGCCTGATATAGATCACATATTCCTGTAAGGATATTTCTGGAGAATTGGGTAGGCATGGCGCTTTGCTAGAAGCCAACCTTGTCTTGTAAATCGGTACAAACGTAGTACTAGGTACTTACGTGTTCGGATAGTCCGACGACCAGATTTACTGCCAATATATCCGAGGATCTCATGGGTCACTTCCCGAAGATTCACCGATGATGTACCCTAAACACCCTCACCACCGAAAATAATAAAGCAGCAAACATCATCACCAAAACCCCTCCTAAATACCAAACATCATCACCGAAATAGTCACTAAATTACCCACTGTAATATCGCCGAAAACACTCCTTGAAACTACACTGCAGTTATCGAGACAACCATCCACAAATTGTTGGAGAATTATGACCTATAGCATCTGTGACAAAGGAAATTGCTCTTTTATCATTTGTAATTAGATTACCGAGATGTATAAATTATAAAAGGTCCTTATGATTAGTTCCGGATTGAGATGATATGAGACAATATCAATCCACGAAGGTTTAATCATTAAATATCCCTAGTCGTAGTATTATCGAGATTGGACATCGATAATGCGGAATAGACTAATATTACACTTGTGCGTGTTGTGGGAGCATAACGGCATAGTTCTCATATATTTGGGTATATGATACTCATGCAAGTGTAATAGGAGGTTGTATTTACCGATTGTACGGAAACAGCTTCTCTCTGGATAGACCCCTCGGAATTCCATTGGTAGTATGACTATGTGTCAATGGAAGTCCGAATCAGGGTAGGTGTATTTGGTCTTAACCTGAGGCTTGCACCGCTAATACTTGCGACAATCAATATACTTTGGTTTTGGTCGTCCAAGGCTTTAACAGGTTCTGTGTACGCCTCTTTAGGGTATATTGAGAATCGTAGTGTATCGAGTGTGATGTCAAGACGGAATTATCACTCCATTCATAGTGGAGATGATGATCACGTAGGATACGGAACTGGTGCTCTTTTATAATGCAGTCATCGGGATAATATGACTAGGTCATGATTATTCGATTATAAAGACTAATTACCAGAGATCTGATATGTGCTTCGTACGGGGCAGACACAATTCCAGTCCCAGGCCTAGCACGTGACATCTAATGCTGGATCGTAATACGCAATACTACGTATACTACGCCTGATAAAGATTACATATTCCTTTAAGAATATTTCTGGAGAATTGGGTAGACATGGTGATTTGCTAGAAGGCAACCATGTCTTGTAAATTGGTAAAAACATAGTACTAGGTACGTACGTGTTCGGATAGTCCGACGATCGGATTTACTACCAACATATCCGGGGATCTCATGGGTCGCTTCCCGAAGATTCACCGATGACGTATGACTCGCACTTTATTAATCTGGGATTAATTATAAGAGAGAAAATTAATCTGGGATTAATTACGGAGATATTTTATCTGGGATAAAATATTATTTAAAGAGAGAGAACGATTAATTTGGAATTAATCGATAAAATAATATATTCGATATATTATACGAAATTGGATTTCGACACGGAATTAAAATTGGATTTTAATTCGGGCGAATGAGTTAATTTAGAATTAATTCATTAGCGACATGAATAGTAATTTTTCTAGGCATAATTATTTAAATAAATTTGATTTAATTACGTCGCAACGGAAAATTCGTTAATTCAGAATTAGCAAACCCGAGCCCGGGAGTGTTTGCGGGCCCACTCGCATTTCGAATTCAAGTGCGGCCCACAAGTCACATCAAGCATCAAATCACTAGTCAATCAAGTGATTGAAGTCACATCACTTTGAGTGAAGTGATGCTTGTCATCATTGATTGATGTGAATAGTGATGTGAGTTGTTGTAGGCATTTATTGCCATTTTGGCTCCAAAAATTGGTTTACCTTTTTGAAAGGCATATACCAAATTTTGGAAAATGATTTAGGTAATTGTTTTAGAAACACAAAACCAACTCATCACAACACCTCTCTCTCTCTCTCTCATTCTCCCAAAATTCGGCCTTGGGCCAGTTTTCTTCTCTCCAAAATCCTTCAATGCCAAGAGTTGAAGAAGAAGCTTAGGAAGATTTGTGGCAAATTTTCCAAGGACCTAGCACACATTTGGAGTCTTACAAAGGTGATAGGGAAACCCACCCATGGGCATGGAATCCTTACCCAAAGCTTGGAGCTTGAAGATTCAAAATGGAGCACAAAAATGGAGGCAAAAACCGTGAGCTTATTGGAGGAAAAGCTTGAAGATTTTTGTTTTTCCTCGCATCGCAAAAGCCGATCTTTGTAAGTATGATTCCACCATACTTCTTATGAGTATTCACACATGATTTCATTGCTTAATGATCTTGGGACTAACCTAGAAACCCAACAATGGTATCTTGAGCCATTTTGAGCATGAAATTGGAATTAGGGTAAAATTGGGTAAAAATGATTTGAGCATGTTTTGATGAAATTGATTGTTGATATATGCTTGAATGATGATAACATAGTGTTATGCATGATCAATTTGATAAAAAATTGGATTGGATCAATTTTTCCCCAAATTTGAGGCTTGGCCGAAAGTTTAGAGTTGCCCTAAGTCATGGTGTTTTTTGATTTTGATCATTGGATGAGTTGAAATCATTTGGGAAATTTTGATTTAGGATTCAATTGGATTGAAATCGGAATTGGACAAATAATCCCAAATTGCCGTGAGTGACATTGTATTGAAAATGATTGATTTTTTATTCAATTGTGTTGGACATAAGTTGATGAAGATAAGCATAATTAATTGAGTAAATTCGTGTTTTGGAAATTTTAATTTGGTTAATTAATTATGGCTATAAACTTAGATTAATTTAATTGTGAAATTTGGAATTTTGTGATTTAATTAATTGGGCTTATTTTGGAATTGGGGTTGAAAAGTTGTATTTGGGCTTAAATGGGCTTGATTGGGCCAAGTTTGGTTTAGGCTAATTGGTTGGATCCAATTGGGCCCAAAGCCATATCCATAAAGTTCAAATATAATTAAATGGACCTTTAATTTTAATTGGGCCTAATGGGCCTAAATTGGTTTCTTGGCTTATAAGGGTGATTCCTTAAATGGGCTTTGGTATTTGGGTTTGACCCATATTGACCAAAATTTCATGCCTTAAGAAATTAATTAAAAGCCCATTGGACTTTAATTAAATTGACATTGGATGTTAATCGGGCTTTGAGACCCGTAACGATTAGATTTAGAATCTAAGTCGTAAAGGCTCATTAAAAAGTGTAATTATTTAATTTAGAATTAAATATAGAATTAGTATTAAATACAAATTAAATTGGATTTAATATTGTAGTTTAATATAATTCGTGAATTCGTACTTTGAGTACTTATTCGTAAAACGAGTTTGACTCGAGCAAAATCAAATCGTTGTTTGAACATTGGATGGTCATTAATTTCAGATTAATTAATTGGATTAAATTGATTGATAACATGATTTGTGTGAATACATGGATGCGATGTATGAATAATGTATATCGAATGGATATTAGATGGGTGAGGGCAATTTTAGAAATTGTTGTAATAAATTTAGAATTTATTAAATTGGACCTGCGTGTCCAGCCTATTACCTCTTGACTCTTTGTATTTCTCTTCTCACCTATTCCCCTCAATGTAAATGAGGTTTCTTTAGAAGTGTTATGTAATTGGGTAGAAGTAATATTTGTGCTAGCGGGAGAGAGGAAAGAGAGAGATTTGTTCTAGGAGCAATGTCTTAAGTATCCATCCGCATATCATTATTATTTTATTTATACGCGCCTTATTATGTTTTTAGAATGCATGTTTAAGGGTGTATGATGATGAGACCTTAACAAAGATAATAAATTGGTTGCCAATTTACGCGAAAAACCCTCAACACATATTAAGCGTTTTTCCTTCCATTGAGTGATTCTTACTCAAGATCCAAGATTGGCACTGGTTTGTTGGCCAAAGTCAAGACCTTTGTCCGTCGCAGATGTGTTTGAATCATGAAGGCTTTGTTCCATATCAGTGTCTTGTCCAAGTTGTGATTTGTTGGCCAAAGTCAAGATCACTTCTTGTCCATCGACATTGATTACGAAGCTTTCTAAGGTCAATGGGTTCCGCTTAACTGGGATCATTAAGTTTGTTGTGCCAAAGCCAAGGCTTATTTTATTCAGAGGAAAAAGGTTAGGCAATATATTGGATATATTGGCATATATAAGATATATGTTTCGGACTTGGATGTCCACCTACTGGATCTAGGAATTGGATGGGATCCAATTGATCTTAGAGATCTACCTAGTTAATTATCATACAATTTGTTGGCCAAAGTCAAGATTGTGTGTTATTTAACGGGATCCTAGCCCACTAGGAAACAAGGTTTCCCGAGTACTCCACAGAGGGTTAGAGGCTCGCCGAAAAATAGTGGGAGGCAAGTATTAAATTTGCAATTTTCGTTTAGTTACTTGCCAATACGCGCTCATTTATTTTTTCATCAAATAATTTAATATATTAGTTGGACTAACATTTAATCGTTGTTTTAATTAAACAGTTGGACTGTATTCAAACTACTTCAATTTATAGTTGATTTTATAATTAGATTATAGTAATCAATATAATTGAATTTAACCAATTTAAATTATAGTTGATTATATAGTTAGACTATAATAATCAATAGAATTTATAGTACCTGAAATCGTTGATTGGATAGTTGGACTATAGCAATCAAGAATAACTGAAAGATTAGTGTTTAAAACATAATCCTGGGTGAAATTGTCATTAAACGACTTTAATTTTCTGATTGGGATTAAAATCTCAGGATAGTCCTGAAGACCGAGAAGTTACCATTTGATAGAGTGACGTGTCGAGCCTAAGCCCAGAGTTGAGAAAATAGTAGAACATGATATTTGGAATAGTCATGTGATGATAACTTTAGTGCTTAATCTGTTATGCTTGCCGCAAAGACTCTTTAATTTCTTAATCATAACTAAGGATTAGATATTTATAGTATGATAATGAAATTGAAGGATCTTCATAGATCTATCCTTAGATCTTAGAAGAACTAATTGCAATAGAAAACTCTTGGAGAGTTAATGGCTATACTCAATGAGACAAAGCCAGAGTTTGCAATAGGGCAAGAAGAGCAAGGCGCATCTTACTTCGACATCCCAGAAGGCCAAGGCTTGGCCAAAGGCTTATGGGGTGTGGAAAAGGGGCAAAGGCAAAATCATTATAATCTTCTGGGAAGACATAGGACATATCCCAAAATGTCTGCCTAAACTGTGGCAAACGGGGTCACTGGAAGTGTGACTGCCGTATTTACAAGGCAGACATGAAGGAAGTGAAGAGGGCAAGGCTCTGGCTTCAAATATGTTTATTATAAACATGTTCACTATTAGTATTAAAATTGGATTTTAGATACTGGATGTGGTACATAAATATGTACTGGTGTGCATAATCTACTGATTAACAGGATACTGACTTCAGATGAGATTAATCTGAGAATCGGGACTGGGACGAGAGTCGCTGTTTTAACCGTAGATACCTAAGTTTAGGAACTACCCTTAGGGTGTGTACTTAAATTAGGAAACTCTTACAATGCAACTAGTTTGACTAGAAAAATTATCTCTATATCAGGGTCTAACCCGTTTCGGGTATACCTTTATATTATAGAACATTAAAGTGTTTTATTTTATAAAGATGATATTGAGATAAACACATTAGATATGAATAACAGTATTTATATTTTGAATATAAATAAATCTCAAACGTATAACAGGACAAACAAATAGCTCAAACTGATTTAATCAGATGAGACTTATTTGTGGCATTGTTGTCTGAGACACATTTAACAAGACTCGTATATCCACACTTTCGAAGAGTGGATACTAGGACGAATTTGATTCTATTCAAATGATGTCTACGAATCTAGTTTATTAGGCAAAGTGCCTAAAACACCTTTTACTTGGTAAAAGTACAAGTGCCACCGATCTGTTAGCCCTCGTTCATAGTGACGTAAGTAGGCCCATATCAAGCTAGGCTAGAGGTGGATATGAATACTTCGTAACCTTTACGGATGTGGCATCGCGTTATGTTATGTGTATCTTATGAAAGACAAGTCAGAAACTTTAAGAGTTTCGACACGAAGTAGACAGACAGACCGGCTAAAGTATTAAACCGTCACGGTTAGACCATGGTGGAAAATACTTAAGCAATAAGTTTCTCGACTACTTGAAAGAGTATAGTATTATTTCAATATGGACTCTTCAAGGAACACCTCAATTTGACGGTGTGTCCGAACAGAGAAACCGAACTTTCTTGGACATAGTAAGGTTAATGATGAGTCGCTCTGAGCTACCATTTTCCCTCTAGGGATACGCATTAAACAGTGCAATAGTTATTTTGAATAAGGTTTCAAGAAATTCTGTTAGACAGATTTCATATTAGATATGAACAGGAAAGAAACCGGGTTTTCTCATTCCTGAAGATTTGGGAATGTTGGGCATATGTTTGGATGATACCAAACTAGAACCCAAATTGGATAAGTGTCTAATTTGTAATTGGTTATCCTAGGGAAACCAAAGTATAGTACTTATACAACTCATAAGAGAACAATGTAATTGTTGCTCTCCATGCGGTTTTCCTAAGAGGAATACCTATAGCGTCACTATTTGTACAGATCACGGTGTTGTTGTACAAATTAACTATGTGACAAGGAAATTGCACTCTCATCATTTGTGATTAGATCACCATAGATGTATAAATGAAGAGAGGTCCATATGATTAGTTCCTGGATTGAGATGATATGAGACAGTATCTGTCCACGAAGGATTAATCATTAAATATCCCTAGCCGGAGTATTATCGAGACAGGACATCGATAATGCGGAAAAGGCTAGTATTGCACTTGTGCACGTTGTGAGGGCACGACGGCATAGTTCTCATATATTTAAGTATTGGATACTTATGCAAGTGCGATAGGAGGTTGTGTTTCACCGATGGTACGGGAAACAGCTTCGGTCTGGATAGACCCCTCGGAATCCCATTGGTATTATGACTATGTGTCTATGGGAAGCCGAAATCAAGGTAGGTGTGTATGGTCTTAACCTGAGACTTACATCGCTAATACTTACGATAATCGATAGACTTTGGTCTTGGTGGTACAGGGCTTTAACCGGTTCTGCGTACACCACTTCTGGGTTTATCAGAGAGTCGTAGTGTATTGGGTGTGATGTCAAGACGGAAGTATCACTCCAGTCATATTGGAGATGATGTCACGCAGGATACGGTATTAGTGCTCTTAAGTGCTGCGCGGCCATCGGGATATTATGACAAGGTCATGTATATCCGATTATAGAGACTAGTTACCAGACATCCGACATGTGCTTCGTACGGGGCAGACACAAATCCAGCCCCAGGCCTAGCATGTGACTATCTGATACTGGGCCGATATACACAATACTACGGTATACTACGCTTGATACAGATCTATATATTCCTGTAAGAATATTTCTGGAGAATTGGGTAGGCATGGCGCTTTGCTAGAAGCCAACCTTGTCTTGTAAATCGGTATAAACGTAGTACGAGGTACTTACGTGTTCGGATTATCCGACGACCGTATTTACTACCAACATATCCGGAGATCTCATGGGTCGCTTCCTGAAGATTCACCGATGACGTATGACTCGCACTTTAATTAATCTGGGATTAATTAGAAGAGAGAGAAAATTAATATGGGATTAATTGCGGAGATATTTTATCTGGGATAAAATATTAATTAAAGAGAGAGAACGATTAATTTGAAATTAATCGATAAAATAATATATTCGATATATTATAAGAAATTGGATTTCGACGCGGAATTAAAATTAGATTTTAATTCGGGCGAACGAATTAATTTAGAATTAATTCGTTAGCGACGTAAATAGTGATATCGCTAGGCGTAATCATTTAATTATGACGCAAGGAAAATTCGTTAATTTGGAATTAGCGAACCCGAGCCCGGGATTATTTGCGAGCGCATTTGCATTTCGAATTCGAGTGCGGCACGCAAGTCAAATCGTGCGTCAAATCGCTAGTCACATCAAGCGTCGAATCAAATGTCACTTTGAGCGATATGACATGTTGTCACTTGATTTGAGTGATTGATGTAGAAGTTGAAAAAGAAACTTTTGCTTTTTGCTTTTTGACTTTAGCATTTAAGGAAAAGTAAAATATATGGCAAATGGTTTTAATTTTGGAAAAATATATAAACCTATTACATTTTATTTCTTTTTACTTTTCTCTCTCACCTTTTACGCATCTCTTCCTCTCCCTCTTTTCTCTCCTTCTTCCACTTTCGGCTTGGAGCCGATTTCTTCTCCAAAAATTTTTGGTTTGACCGAAATTTTGAGAAGCAAATGAAGAAGAGTAGTGCTAGCACACACATGGGTTATATTATGGTGATAGGGAAACGAATTTGTGAGCTTGGAAAGCTTGAAGCTTGGGGCTTCAATGGAGTCTTTCATGGACGATTTTTGGAGCATCAAAATAGCCCCCACCGTGCAGTCCACTGCAGTTCAAGAAGGCCCAAAACCGAGCTTGATGGAGGCAGAAACATGAAGTGCGAATTTGGTCCATCTTTGATGCATCTCTACCGATCCATGTGAGTTTTTCCGCACCTCATTTGGTTGTATTCTACTCGTTTTTATGCATGATTTATGATCTTGGGACTTGATTGAAACTGAACAATGGTATCTTGAGCCATTTGTGCATACAACGTTTTTAGAGTTCTTGAGCAAAATTTGGGGCTTTTTGATTTAAGCTTGATTTTGACAAATTGTTTGTTTAAGAATGCTTGTATATGAATAACTTAGAGTTATATGTAATCAATTGGAAGAAAATTTAATTGGATTGATTTTCCCCAATTTGCTTATTGTTGGCCAAAACTTTAATTTGGGTAAACTTGATTTTGAGCTTTTTTAATGAAATTGGATGATTTAGAATGCTTAAATGTTGTTTAATTGATGATTGATTAGATCAATTTGATGAAAAAGTGTTTGGAACAATTTTCCCCAATTTGCTTGTGATGGCCGAATTTGGCAAGTGCCCTAATGTCTTGGATTTTTGATTTTTTGTTCATTGGATGACTTGGAAATCATTTGGGGATGTTGAATTTTTGTTTGATTGGGTTCAATTGGATTGAATTTGATTTGGGCATATTTTTCCCCTTTGGCCGAGACACTTGAAGCATGAAATTGGGTTTGATTTTGATTTAATTATGTTGGACATGATTAATTGATGTTAAGCATGATTAATTGGACAAATTTGATGTTTTGGAAACTTTGATTTGGGCAATTAATAATGCTATACACTTTAAGTAATTTAATTGGAAAATTTGGAATTTTTGAAATTAAATTATTGGGCCTTAAAATTGGATTTGGGCTTTTAAAGTTGTTATTGGGTTTATTGGACTTTGTTGTACAAAGTTGGTTTAGGCCAAAATTGGTTGGATCCAATTAGGCCCAAAACCGCTTCCAAAAGGCCCAAATGCGACTAATGAACCTTTAACGTTTAATTGGGCCTAATAGGCCTAAATTAATTTATGGGCTTAGGGGTAACTCCCGGATTGGACTTTGGTTGCGGGTTTGACCCGAGTTGACCAAAAGTCCACGCCTCAAGAAATTAATTAAAAGCCCATTAGACTTTAATTAAATTAATATTGGATATTAATCGGGCTTTGAGACCCGTAACGATTAAATTTGGAATTTAAGTCGTAAAGGTTTATTTTATAAAGTGTAATATTTAATTTGGAATTAAATAATGAATTAGAATTAAATACGTATTAAATTGGATTTAATCATGTAATTTAATTTTATTTGAGAAATCGTACTTTGAGTAGGTGTTCGCAATACGAGTTTGACTCGAACAAAATCAAATCTTTGTTTGAACATTGGATGATCACTAATTATCAAGATTAATTAATTGGATTAGATTGATTGATAACATGCTTGTATGAATACATGGTTGTGATGTTTGAATAATGTATATCGGATGGATATTAGCTGGGTGGGGCGATTTTGGAAATTGTAATAAATTTGATTTATTATTGGACCTGCGAGTCCAGCCTTATCTCCTATTCTTTGTATTATCTTCTCACCTATTCCCCTCAATGTACATGAGGTTTCTTTAGAAATGTAGTGTGTGTAACGGGTAGAAGAATATTTTGTGCTAGCGGGAGAGAGAAAGTGAGAGATTTGATCTAGGATCAATGTAAAATATCCATCCGCATATCATTATTATTTTATCATATGCGCTTTATTATGTGTTTAGAATGCATGTTTAAGGGTGTATGATGATGAGACCTTAACTAACAAAGATAATAAATTGGTTGCTAATTTGCACGCGAAAAACCCTCGTTATATATCAAGCGTTTATTTTCCTTCCATTGAGTGATTCTTACTCAAGATCCGAGATTGGCAGGGGTTGTTGGCCAAAGTCAAGCCCTTGTCCGTCGAAGATGTGTTTTAATCACGAGGCTTTGTTCCATATCGGTGTCGTGTCCAAGTTGTAGTTTGTTGGCCAAAGTCAAGACCACTTCTTGTCCATTGACATTGATTACGAAGCTTCCATGTCAATGGGTCCGCGCTTGACTGGGATCACTAGGTTTGTTGTGCCAAAGCAAGGCCTAGTGATTTAGAGGAAAAAGGTTAGGGTTACATCGATGTATAGGCATATATAAGATAATGTTTGGGACTGGATGTCCACCTACTGGTGTAAGTTTTTCTAAGGTCCCATGATCAAACAAGACATGAAATAATGCGTGAATACACCAACGAAGATAGCGGAATACTTACATTGGTGGTAGAGTCGATTTGAAGACAAATGAACCCAAAAAACGCACTGCCATGTAAGCTTACTGCAATGCAGTCCACTGCCTCCAAAAACAGAATTTTGAGATGAGAAACGCAGCTCCTAGCTTCGTTGGATGGATCCCGCTCATGGTCGAACCTCCCTACCACCTTCGCAAGACTTGTAAGTGTGCTAGCACTTGAATTTTCACCATGAAAATCCACTATTGCTTCCCTATTGTTCACGCCCAAACTGGTTCAAAACCAGTGAAGAACAGCCACTGTTTTGGCGTGAGAGAGATGAGAGAGTTAATTGAATTTGTTACAAAAAATCAATTTATATTTATGCCATAATATTTATAAATTAATAATAAACTTATGACACAATTCATGCAATGGCTTAGAGTGTCAAACACTCAATTTACATGCAAAACCATTGAGTGCATTGTACACTATCTCCATGCAATGCATTAGAATTAAATAATGCATAATATGACATGTGTCATGTGGGCCCCACACGTTTCCAAATGAAAGTGGGCCCACGTGCACTCACGCGTTCGGGTTCGATATTTCCGAAATACCGAACTTACGTCGCGACGTTAATTAAATCGAATTTAAATAAATAATTGCGCCTAGCGAAATTATTATTTACGTCGCTAACGAATTAATTCTAAATTAACTCGTTTGCCCGAATTAAAATCTAATTTTAATTCCGCGTCGAAATCTAATTTCGTTTAATATATCGAATATATTAATTTACCGATTAATTCCAAATTAATCGTTATCTCTCTCTAGACGATATTTTATCCTAGATAAAATATCTCCGTTATTAATCCTAGATTAATTTTCTCTCTCTTCTATATAATCCCAGATTATTCAAGAGTGCGAGTTGTGCGTCATCGGTGGATTATCGGGAAGCGACCCATGAGATCTCCGGATAAGTTGGCAGTAAATACGGTCGTCGGAGTATCCGAATCACGTACGTACCAAGTACTACGTTCTACCGATTTACGAGACAAGGTCAACTCCTAGCAAAAACACCAAGTCATCCCAATTCTCCGGACATATCCTTTTAAGAATATTTAAGATCTACATCAAGCGTAGTATACTAATGTATTGTGCATATCGGCCCAGTATCGGATAGTCACGTGCTAGGCTGGGGCTGGATAAGTGTCTGCCCCGTACGAAGCACATGTCGGATGTCTGGTAACTAGTCTCTATAATCGGATATACATGACCTTGTCATAATATCCCGATGGCCGCGAGCACTTAAGAGCACTAATACCGTATCCTGCGTGACATCATCTCCACTATGACTGGAGTGATACTTCCGTCTTGACATCACATCCAATACACTACGATTCTCAATATACCCAGTATTGGCGTACACAGAACCTGTTAGAGTCCTAGACGACCTCAACCAAAGTATATTGATTGTCGTAAGCATTAGCGATGCAAGTCTCAGGTTAAGACTATACACACCTACCTTGATTTCGGCCTCCCATAGACACATAGTCATAATACCAATGGGATTCCGAGGGGTCTATCCAGAGCGAAGCTGTTTCCCGTACCATCGGTGAAACACGACCTCCTATCGCACTTGCATAAGTATCCAATACTTATATATATGAGAACTATGTCGTTGTGCCCTCACAACGCACACAAGTGCAATACTAGCCTATTCCGCATTATCGATGTCCAGTCTCGATAATACTACGGCTAGGGATATTTAATGATTAATCCTTCGGGGACTGATACTGTCTCATATCATTCTCAGTCCAGGAACTAATCATAGGGACCTCTCTTCATTTATATATCTATGGTGATCTAATCACAAATGATGAGAGTGCAATTTCCTTGTCACATAGTTAATTTGCTACAACAACACAATGATCTGTGCAAATAGTGACGCTATGGGTCATTTTGTCCAACAATCTCCCACTTGGCACATAGCCAGTCACTCAAGTGTCCCACACCCGAACTATGTACAGTTCGCTCAAATTGCTGAGGAAAGGTTTTCGTCAGCGGATTTGCTTAATTATCGTCTGACGCGATTTACACGATCATCACATCACACGATGTATGATCCGAACGAATCAGATGATATAGAAGTATATATCTGGATCGTCGATGAGACCTTTAATTCCTTAGCCTGTGCTGACGCCTAGCTCAGCTGCTAAAAGAACTATATCTAATCTAATTAGATTTATTTCGATCCAAATGGCTTCTATTGCTGCCTCAGCTGCAGCAATAATCCGCATTTGTTGTTTATACGGCAACAGTATCTTGCTCGGAATATTTCCAGCTCACTGTCCCGTTATTCAAACTTTATAGTACCGTAGTATTTAACGTGTGGAAACTTGCAGCAGTGATCCCAGTCACTTCAAGTTCTCCTTCTCCATAGTTTAAGACAGCATCTTTAGTTCTCTAAGATACTAACAGATGTTCTTAACTTCAATCCAGTGACTATCACTTGGATTGACCTGATCGTGACTCCATATGCTCGAAGCGTATGAGACACCAATACAAGTACATTTTAAATGTACAATTTCCCAGAGAGTGTTAACAACTCCAAATCTATCCCAGTAGATCTTTATTCCTTGAATAAAGGTTGTTACTCCCCAGAATTCTACGGAGAATTTCTATTGAAAGAATATCTATGAAAGCCAAGCTTTTACCAATTGCTTTATGGGAATTTAACTGTCAGTGCGCTCTCCCACTAACCTCCTTATATACACAAGAATTATTTCGTTTTGAGTCAAATCATAAATCATTATGATTATTTCAAAACGACAGTTCCAAGAACCTTATGCTTGCATTAATCCAAACATGGATCGAATAATCCGCAAACCTGTTTGTCGGTTATTCAAAATCGTCAGGATGTTGTAAACATTCTCCAAAAGGTTTCCTTTTCAGGAAAGCGATTTTGATTTGTAACTGACACATTTCATAAATGAAATATACAGTTATCTACAAGCATCTTCAAAATGGATTTACCATGGCAATAGGTAAAAGGTTGAATCGTTATTAACACAATGTTAATAACGATACCTTTCCGTCAAAAGCCCAGCTTAGTACGTTGGTATGTTGCCTTCCATGTATGTCTTCCTTGAAGACGTTAATGTACTAATAGGCACAATGCCTTGTGGTACAACAACTAGTATCCAAAATAGTTGTTATACATGGAATCCATTTCGGATTCATGGCACTTTTCCATAATAGGGAGTCGATACCTCGTATCACTTCCTCAAAACGTAGTCGGTGGATATACCTTCATAAGATTGACATCTTTATGAGGTTAGATCGGAAACCCATACCCCAGGTTGTTTTCTGACTCTATCGATATCGAATAGTTGTTCTTGTGTATTTGAAGATTAATGGTATAGATTCATCATAGATGAACTATTTGTGTTCCATTAAGGACTTCGTGCCTGAACAGTTACTCCGATTTATCAGTATCACTTCCTCCCACTGACCACTGCATATCAGTATTCCTCTCATACATGGTGAGCAACAATCATCCAGATTTACACTATTCACTGTATATTATACCTCTCTAACTTTAGC
Source organism: Zanthoxylum bungeanum (assembly GCA_019454045.1). Classification (NCBI taxonomy): domain Eukaryota; kingdom Viridiplantae; phylum Streptophyta; class Magnoliopsida; order Sapindales; family Rutaceae; genus Zanthoxylum; species Zanthoxylum bungeanum. Next base: position 144,940 of record SKCR01039345.1, read on the forward strand.
ATCCATATATTATGAAGTGGACTATTATCTTAATGTTTTTGATACCTGGTTAAACTATTGGCTTCCATATTGGGCACATCATTAGTTGGTATCATCAAAACTTATGTGCTGGTATCATCAAACGTTATGCCTAGATACCCAAAGATTAGAATGAGAAACCCTGTTTCTTTCCTGTTCATATCCTATATGATATCTGTCAAACAGATTTATATGGAACCTTATTCTAATAAGTTTTGCACTGTTAATACATATCCTTTAGAAGGAAATAGTAGCTCAGAGCGACTCGTGATAAACCTTATCATGTCCAACAAAATTCGGTTTTAGTTCGGACACACCGTCTAACTGACGTGTCTCGAGAGGAGTCCTCATTTGAAAGAATACCGTACTCTATCATGTGCATATGAAACTTACTGCTTAAGTATTTCCAATACGGTCTTACCGTGGCGGAATAATACTATAGCCGATCTGTTTTTCTATTTCGTGTCGAAACTCTAAAGTTTCCGATTTGTGTTCTTCAAAAGAAACACATAACCATAACGTGATGCCACATCCGTTAAGGTCACGAAATATTCATGTTCACATCTAGCCTAGCTAGATATGGGCCCACTAACTTCACCATGAATAGGGCTAACAGATCGGTGGCCCTTATACTATTACCAAGTAAATAGTATTTTAGGTACTTTACCTAATAAACTAGATTCGCAGACCTTATTTGAATAGTCAATCAGTCCTAGTACCCACTCTTCAAAAGTGTGGATATACGAGTCTCGTTTAATTGTGTCCTAGACAACAATGCCACAAATAAGTCTCTATTGATCAAATCAATTTGAGCTATTTATTTGTCATTTTATATGTTTGAGATTTTATTTATATTCAAAATATAAATTCTGTTATTACATCTAATGTGTTTATCTCAGTATCATCTTTATATAATAAAACACTTAGTGTTCTAGAATATAAAGGTTTATCCACAATGGATTAAACACTGATATAGAGATAATGTCTCTAGTCAAACTAGTTACATTATAACAGTTCCTAATTTAAGTACACACCTGAAGGGTAGTTCCTAAACTTAGGTATCTACGGTCGAAACAGCGACTTTCGTCCCGTTTCCGATTCGCAGAAAATCTCAGCTTGAAGTCAGTATCCATGCTCAAAGCGGATTCTGAACATCAATACATATATTTTATGTACCACACTAAGTATTTAAAATCCAATTTCAATACTAGTAGTGAACATAACTTTGAAAAATATTTTAAAGTTAGAGCCTCGCCCTTCTTTAATTCCTTCGTGTCTTCCATATCCAAATGGTAGTCACTTTGGGATATGTTAATTATCATTTTCAATATTTTACAAACCTTTGGCCAAGCCTTGGGTTTCGGAATATCGAAACGATGTGCACCTTGTGCAACACGCCCAATTGCAAATTTTGACTTTTCACCTCTAGAATAGTCAAATCAATTCTCTAAGAATTATTAATTGAAATTTAATACTTTTAATCTAAAGATAGATTTATGACAAGTATATTAATTAAGCACTAAAGTCATCATCACATAAATCTTCCAAAGATTTTATGCTCTACTATTTGCTTAATTATGGGCCTAGATAAACAAGTTATTTTATCCAATAAAGTAACCTATTATTAATTCCCAATGAAAATTAAATCATTTAAAACATTTAATCCAAGGATTATATATTTTAAATATTCAACTTTTCAATTCTTCCTTGATTTCAATAGTCCAACTATTTAATCAATTTTAATAAGGTACTATTTATTATAATGATTACAATAATCCAATTATTTAATCAACTATAATTTTAATATTGATTACTATAATCCAATTATAAAATCAACTATCATTTAATTCAATTATATTGATTACTATAATCCAATTATAAAATCAACTATATATTGAATGAGTTTGTATATAGTCCAACTATATATATATATATAAAACAACATAAAATATTAGTCCAACTAATACTTTTGATATATGACGAGTGAAATTTGTTTGAGCGCGTTTATGGCGAGTAATGAACGAATATTGCAAATTCAATTATTGCCTCCCACTATTTTTCGTCGAGCCTCTAACCCTCTGTCGAGTACTCGGGAAACCGTGTTTCCTAGTGGGCTAGGATCCCGTTAAATATCACACAATCTTGACTTTGGCCAACAAATTGTATGATAATTAACTAGGTAGATCTCTAAGATCAATTGGATCTAATCCAACTCCTAGATCCAGTAGGTGGACATCCAAGTCCTAAACATATATCTTATATATGCCTATATATCCAATATATACCCTAACCTTTTTCCTCTGAATCAACTAGGCCTTGGCTTTGGCACAACAAACCTGATGATCCCAGTCAAGCGCGGACCCATTGACATGGAAGCTTCGTAATCAATGTCGTTGGACAAGAAGTGGTCTTGACTTTGGCCAACAAACCACAACTTGGACAAGACACCGATATGGAACAAAGCCTCGTGATTAAAACACATCTTCGACGGACAAGGGCTTGACTTTGGCCAACAACCCCTGCCAATCTCGGATCTTGAGTAAGAATCACTCAATGGAAGGAAAATAAACGCTTGATATTTAACGAGGGTTTTTCGCGTGCAAATTGGCTACCAATTTAATTATCTTTGTTAAGGTCTCATCATCATACACCCTTAAACATGCATTCTAAATACATAATAAAGCGAGTATGAAAATAAATAATAATGATATGCGGATGGATACTTAACACATTGATCCTAGATCAAATCTCTCCCTTTCTCTCTCAAGCTAGCACTTGTATTACTTCTACCCGTTACACTACACTTCTAAAGAAACCTCATTACATTGAGGGGAATAGGTGAGAAGAGAATACAAAGAGAATAGAGGTGATAAGGCTGGACACGCAGGTCCAATTTAATAATCGAATTTATTACAACAATTTCTAAAATTGCCCCACCCGACTAATATCCATCCGATATACATTATTCATTCAACACAACCACGTATTCACACATAAGCATGCTATCAATCAATCTAATCAAATTAATTAATCTGATAATTAAGTGATCATCCAATGTTCAAACAACGATTTGATTTTGTTCGAGTCAAACTCGTTTTTGCGAATAAGTACTCAAAGTACGAATTCATGAATTAAATTAAACTACATCATTAAATCTAATTTAACATGTATTTAATACTAATTCAATATTCAATTCCAAATTAAATATTACACTTTATTAATAAACCTTTTACGATTTAAATTCCAAATTAATCGTAACGCGTCTCAAAGACCGATTAACGTCCAACGTCAATTCAATTAAAGTCCAATGGGCTTTTAATTGATTTCTTAAGGCGTGGACTTTTGGTCAACTCGGGTCAAACCGATAACCAAAGTCCAATCCGGGATTTACCCCATAAGCCCATAAATCAATCTTGGCCCATTAGGCCCAATTGAACTTTAAAGGTTCATTAGTTGCATTTGGGCTTTATGGTTAAGGTTTTGGGCCCAATTGGATCCAATCCATTTGGCCTAAACCAAACTTGATAAATCAAGCCCAATAGGCCCAAATACAACATTTAAATCCCAATTTCCAAAATTAGGCCCAAAATTAAATTACAAAAATCCAATTTTCCCAATTTAATTACCAAAGTGTATTACATGATCAATCAACTAAATCAACATTTCTAAAACACCATATTAGTCCAATTAATCATGCTTGATTCATTATCATATGTCCAACACACAAATTGAAAAATCAAAACCCATCTACATGCTTAAAGGTCTCGGCCAAGGGAGATTGATTCATGTCCAATTCGGTTTCAATCCAATTAATCCGCAATCGACATTAAATACATATCCCGAATGATTCCAATACATCCAATTATCAAAATCAAAATTACCAAGACATTAGGGCAATCAAACCATTCGGCCAACATAAAAGTTTTGGGGTTTTTGTCCAATTCGAAATCCAATCCAATTCGATTCAAATTAACATCAACCTAATTGATTCCATTCATCAAATGAATCAAAAATCAAAAATTCCAAGAATCCAAAATGACATTACATTCGGCCAACATGATTCATTTGGGGAAAATTATTCCAAATCAATTTTCATCAAATTAGTCCAACCAAAATGAAATAAACATGTTATAAACATACTCAAACAAACAATTTATTCAAATCATGCTCAAATCACATTTACCCAAATTTTAAATCCCTAAAATTTAATGCTTGCTTGCAACTGGCTCTGATACCATTGTTAAGTTTTTCTAAGGTCCCATGATCAAACAAGACATGAAATAATGCGTGAATACACCAACGAAGATAGCGGAATACTTACATTGGTTGGTAGAGTCGATTTGAAGACAAATGAACCCAAAAAACGCACTGCCATGTAAGCTTACTGCATGCAGTCCACTGCCTCCAAAAACAGAATTTTGAGATGAGAAACGCAGCTCCTAGCTCCTAGCTTCGTGGATGGATCCCGGCTCATGGTCGAACCTCCCTACCACCTTCGCAAGACTTGTAAGTGTGCTAGCACTTGAATTTTCACCATGAAAATCCACTCTTGCTTCCCTTTGTTCACGCCCAAACTAGTTCAAACCAGTGAAGAACAACCACTGTTTTGGCGTGAGAGAGATGAGAGAGTTAATGATTTTGTTACAAAAAATCAATTTATATTTATGCCATAATATTTATTAAATTAATAATAAACTTATGACACAAATCATGCAATGGCTTAGAGTGTCAAACACTCAATTACATGCACAAAACCATTGAGTGCATTGTACACTATCTCCATGCAATGCATTAGAATTAAATAATGCATAATATGACATGTGTCATGTGGGCCCCACACGTTTCCAAATGAAAGTGGGCCCACGTGCACTCACGCGTTCGGGTTCGATATTTCCGAAATACCGAACTTACGTCGCGACGTTAATTAAATCGAATTTAAATAAATAATTGCGCCTAGCGAAATTATTATTTACGTCGCTAACGAATTAATTCTAAATTAACTCGTTTGCCCGAATTAAAATCTAATTTTAATTCCGCGTCGAAATCTAATTTCGTTTAATATATCGAATATATTAATTTACCGATTAATTCCAAATTAATCGTTATCTCTCTCTAGACGATATTTTATCCTAGATAAAATATCTCCGTTATTAATCCTAGATTAATTTTCTCTCTCTTCTATATAATCCCAGATTATTCAAGAGTGCGAGTTGTGCGTCATCGGTGGATTATCGGGAAGCGACCCATGAGATCTCGGATAAGTTGGCAGTAAATACGGTCGTCGGAGTATCCGAATCACGTATGTACCAAGTACTACGTTCTACCGATTTACGAGACAAGGTCAACTCCTAGCAAAGCACCAAGTCCCCCAATTCTCCGGTCATATCCTTTTAAGAATATTTAGATCTACATCAAGCGTAGTATACTAATGTATTGTGCATATCGGCCCAGTATCGGATAGTCACGTGCTAGGCCTGGGGCTGGATAAGTGTCTGCCCCGTGGAAGCACATGTCGGATGTCTGGTAACTAGTCTCTATAATCGGATATACATGACCTTGTCATAATATCCCGATGGCCGCGCAGCACTTAAGAGCACTAATACCGTATCCTGCGTGACATCATCTCCACTATGACTGGAGTGATACTTCCGTCTTGACATCACATCCAATACACTACGATTCTCAATATACCCAGCATTGGCGTACACAGAACCGGTTAGAGTCCTAGACGACCTCAACCAAAGTATATTGATTGTCGTAAGCATTAGCGATGCAAGTCTCAGGTTAAGACTATACACACCTACCATGATTTCGGCCTCCCATAGACACATAGTCATAATACCAATGGGATTCCGAGGGGTCTATCCAGAGCGAAGCTGTTTCCCGTACCATCGGTGAAACACGACCTCCTATCGCACTTACATAAGTATCCAATACTTATATATATGAGAACTATGTCGTTGTGCCCTCACAACGCACACAAGTGCAATACTAGCCTATTCCGCATTATCGATGTCCTGTCTCGATAATACTCCGGCTAGGGATATTTAATGATTAATCCTTCGGGGACTGATACTGTCTCATATCATTCTCAGTCCAGGAACTAATCATAGGGACCTCTCTATTTTTATTATATATCTATGGTGATCTAATCACAAATGATGAGAGTGCAATTTCCTTGTCACATAGTTAATTTGCTACAACAACACAATGATCTGCGCAAATAGTGACGCTATGGGTCATTTTGTCCAACAACTGGATCTAGGAGTTGGATGAGATCCAATTGATCTTCAAGATCTACCTAGTTAATTATCATACAATTGTGGCCAAAGTCAAGTCAAGATTGTGTGATATTAACGGGATCCTAGCCCACTAGGAAACACGGTTTCCCGAGTACTCGACAGAGGTTAGAGACTCGACGAAAAAATAGTGGGAGGCAAGAATTGAATTTGCAATATTCGTTCAATTACTCGCCATACGCGCTCATTTAAATTATTTCGTCGTTAGATTAAATGTTAGTTGGACTAATATTTAAATTGTTGTTTTAATAAACAGTTGGACTGTATTATACTTGATTATATATAATTGGATTATATTAATCAATAGATTTGAATTAATTAATTTCAGTTTACAATTGATTTTATAATTGGATTATAGTAATCAATGTAATTGAGGTTAATTAATTTGGATTATATTTGATTATATAGTTGGACTATTATAATCATTATAATATATATAGTACCACTAATCGTTGATTAAATAGTTGGACTATTGTAATCAAGATAAAATTGAAAAGTTGGATATTTAAAATATAATCTGGGATTAAAATATTTTAAATGATTTAATTTTCAAATTGGGAATAAATAATAGGTTACTTTATTTGATAAAATAACTTATTATACCTTAAGCCCAAAATTAAGCAAAATAAGTAGAGCATAAAGTCTTTGGAAGATTTATGTGATGATGACTTTAATGCTTATTTAATATACTTGTCATAAATCTAATTTTAGATTTAAGAAGTATTAAAATTGCAATTTATAATTCTTGGAGAATTAATTGACTATTCTAGAGGAGATAAAGTCAAGGTTTGCAATTGGGCATGTAGCACAAGGTGCACATCGTTTCGATATTCCGAAACCCAAGGCTTGGCCAAAGGTTTGTGAAATATTGAAAAGATAATTGACATATCCCAAAGTGACTACCATTTGGATATGGCAGACACGAAGGAATTAAAGAAACGGCGAGGCTCTAACTTTAAAAATATTTGTCAAAGTTATGTTCACTACTAGTATTGAAATTGGATTTTAAATACTTAGTGTGGTACATAAAATATATGTATTGATGTTCAGAATCCGCTATGAGCTGGATACTGACTTCAAGCCGAGATTTCTCTGGGAATCGGAAATGGGACGAAAGTCGCTGTTTCGACCGTAGATACCTAAGTTTAGGAACTACCCTTTGGGTATATACTTAAATTAGGAACTGTTATAATGTAACTAGTTTGACGAGACATTATCTCTATATCAGTGTTTAATCTGTTGCGGATAAAACCTTTATATTATAGAACACTACGTGTATATAGTTTTATTATATAAAGATGATACTGAGATAAATACATTAGATGTAAATAACAGAATTTATATTTTGAATATAAATAAAATCTCAAACATATAAAATGACAAATAAATAGCTCAAATTGATTTGATCAATAGAGACTTATTTGTGGCATTGTTGTCTAGGACACAAAATTTAACGAGACTCGTATATCCACACTTTTGAAGAGTGGGTACTAGGACTGATTTGATTATTCAAATAAGGTCTGCGAATCTAGTTTATTAGGTAAAGTACCTAAAATACTATTTACTTGGTAATAGTATAAGGGCCACCGACCTGTTAGCCCTATTCATGGTGAAGTAAGTGGGCCCATATCTAGCTAGGCTAGATGTGAACATGAATATTCGTGACCTTAACGGATGTGGCATCACGTTATGGTTATGTGTTTCTTTGAAGAACACAAATCGAAAACTTTAGAGTTCGACACGAAATAGACAAACAGATCGGCTATAGTATTATTCCGCACGGTAAGACCGTAATGGAAAATACTTAAGCAGTAAGTTTCGTACATACATGAAAGAGTATGGTATTCTTTCAGATGAGGACTCCTCCCGAGACACATCAGTTAGACGGTGTGTCCGAACCAAAAACCAAATTTTGTTGGACATGATATGGTTTATCATGAGTCGCTCTGAGCTACCATTTCCTTCAACGGATAAGTTTTAACAGTGCAAGAACTTATTTAGAATAAGGTTCCATAATAATCTGTTTGACAGATTACATATTAGATATGAACGGGAAAGAAACCGGGTTTCTCATTCCTGACCATTTGGGATGCTAGGCATATGTTTGGATGATACCAAACTAAAACCTAAATTGGATAAGTGCCAAAATTGGTTATCCTAAAGGAAACCATAAGTATAGTACTTATAATCTCACATGAGAACAATGTGATTGTTGCTCACCATGCGGTTTTTCCTGAGAGGAATACCGATATGCAGTGGTCAGTGGGAGGATAGTGATACTCGATGAAAATCGGAGTAATATTGTTCAACGCACGAAGTCCTTAATGGAACAAAAATAGTTCATCCTTGATGAATCTATACCATTAATCTTCAAATACACAAGACACTCGTAGATCGGATAGAGTCAGAAAACAACTAGGGTATGGGTTTCTGATCTAACCTCATAAAGATGTCAATAATATGAAGGTACATCCACCGACTATTTTTTGAGGTAGTGATACAAGTATCGACTCCCTATTATGGCAAAGTGCCATGAATCCGAAATGGATTCCATGTATAACAACTATTTGGATACTAGTTGTTGTACCACAAGGCATTGTGCCTATTGGTACATTAAACGTCTTCAGAGAAGACATACATGGAAGGCAACATACAACGTACAAAGCTAGGCTTTTGACGAAAAGTATCATTATCAACATTGTGTAATAACGGTTCAACTTTTACCTGTTGCCATGGTAAATCCATTTTGAAGATGCTTGTTGATAACTGCATATTTCATTTATGAATGTGTCAGTGCAGATCAAAATCGCTTTCCTGAAAAGGAAACCTTTTGGAGGATGCTTACAACATCCTGACGATTTTTTGTATAACCGACAAACAAGGTTGCAGGTTATTCGATCCATGTTTGGATTGAAGCAAGCATAGGTCCTAGGAATTATCGTTTTGATGTAATCATAATGGAGTATGATTTAATTCAAAACGAAATGACTCTTGTGTATATAAGGAGGTTAGTGGGAGGGCACTGATAATGAAATTCCCATAAAGCAATCGGTGAAAGCTTGGCTTTCATAAGAAATTCTCCGTAGAATTCTGGGGAGTAACAACCTTTATTCAAGGAATAAAGATCTACTGGGATAGATTTGGAGTTGTTAACACTCTCTGGAAAATTGTACATTTAAAATGTACTTGATATGGTGTCTCATACGCTTTGAGCATATGGAGTCACAATCGGGTCAATCCAAGTGATAGTCACTGGATTGAACATTAAGAACATCTGTTAGTATCTTAGAGAACTAAAGATGCTGTCTTAAATTATGGAGTAGGAGAACTTGAAGTGACTAGGATCACTGCTGCAAGTTTCCAAACCGGTAAATACTGCGGTACTATAAAAGTTTGAACACTGGGACAGTGAGCTGGAAATCTTCCGAGCAAGATAACTGTTGCCGAATAAACAACAAATGCGGATTATTGCTGCAGCTGAGGCAGCAATAAAAGCCATTTGGATCGAAAATAAATCTAATTAGATTAGACATAGTTCTTTTAGCAGCTGAGCTAGGCGTCAGCACAGGCTAAGGAATTAAAGGTCTCATCGACGATCCAGATATATACTTCTATATCATCTGATTCGTTCGGATCATACATCGTGGCGATGTGATGATCGTGTAAATCGCGTCAGACGATAATAAGCAAATCTGCTGACGAAAATCTTTTCTCAGCAATTTGAGCGAACCGTACATAGTTCGGGTGTTAGACACTCGAGTGACTGGCTATGTGCCAAGTGGGAGATTGTTGGATAATATGACCCATAGCGTCACTATTTCTACAGATCACGGTGTTGTTGTACAAATTAACTATGTGACAAGGAAATTGCACTCTCATCATTTGTGATTAGATCACCATAGATGTATAAATGAAGAGAGGTCCATATGATTAGTTCCTGGATTGAGATGATATGAGACAGTATCAGTCCACGAAGGATTAATCATTAAATATCTCTAGCCGGAGTATTATCGAGACAGGACATCGATAATGCGGAATAGGCTAGTATTGCACTTGTGCGCGTTGTGAGGGCACGACGGCATAGTTCTCATATATTTAAGTATTGGATACTTATGCAAGTGCGATAGGAGGTTGTGTTTCACCGATGGTACGGGAAACAGCTTCGCTCTGGATAGACCCCTCGGAATCCCATTGGTATTATGACTATATGTCTATGGGAGGCCGAAATCAAGGTAGGTGTGTATGGTCTTAACCTGAGACTTACATCGCTAATACTTACGATAATCGATAGACTTTGGTCTTGGTGGTACAGGGCTTTAACCGGTTCTGCGTACACCACTTCTGGGTTTATCAGAGAGTCGTATTGTATTGGGTGTGATGTCAAGACGGAAGTATCACTTCAGTCATATTGGAGATGATGTCACGCAGGATACGGTATTAGTGCTCTTAAGTGCTGCGCGACCATCGGGATATTATGACAAGGTCATGTATATCCGATTATAGAGACTAGTTACCAGACATCCGACATGTGCTTCGTACGGGGCAGACACAAATCCAGGCCCAGGCCTAGCACGTGACTATCTGATACTGGGCCGATATACACAATACTACGGTATACTACGCTTGATACAGATCTATATATTCCTGTAAGAATATTTCTGGAGAATTGGATAGGCATGGCGCTTTGCTAGAAGCCAACCTTGTCTTGTAAATCGGTATAAACATAGTACGAGGTACTTACGTGTTCGGATTATCCGACGACCGTATTTACTGCCAACATATCCGGAGATCTCATGGGTCGCTTCCTGAAGATTCACCGATGACGTATGACTCGCACTTTAATTAATCTGGGATTAATTAGAAGAGAGAGAAAATTAATCTGGGATTAATTGCGGAGATATTTTATCTGGGATAAAATATTAATTAAAGAGAGAGAACGATTAATTTGGAATTAATCGATAAAATAATATATTCGATATATTATAAGAAATTGGATTTCGACGCGGAATTAAAATTAGATTTTAATTCGGGCGAACGAATTAATTTAGAATTAATTCGTTAGCGACGTAAATAGTGATATCGCTAGGCGTAATCAATTAATTATGACGCAATGGAAAATTCGTTGATTTGGAATTAGCGAACCCGAGCCCTGGATTATTTGCGAGCGCATTTGCATTTCGAATTCGAGTGCGGCACGCAAGTCAAATCGTGCGTCAAATCGCTAGTCACATCAAGCGTCGAATCAAATGTCACTTTGAGTGATATGACATGTTGTCACTTGATTTGAGTGATTGATGTAGAAGTTGAAAAAGCAACTTTTGCTTTTTGCTTTTTGACTTTAGCATTTAAGGAAAGGTAAAATATATGGTAAATGGTTTTAATTTTGGAAAAATATAAAAACCTATTACATTTTATTTTCTTTTTACTTTTCTCTCTCACCTTTTAACGCATCTCTTCCTCTCCCTCTCTTTTCTCTCCTCTTCCACTTTCGGCTTGGAGCCGATTTCTTCTCCAAAAATTTCTGGTTTGACCGAAATTTTGAGAAGCAAATGAAGAAGAGTAGTGCTAGCACACACATTGGTTATATTATGGTGATAGGGAAACGAATTTGTGAGCTTGGAAAGCTTGAAGCTTGGGGCTTCAATGGAGTCTTTCATGGCCGATTTTTGGAGCATCAAACACAGCCCCCACCGTGCAGTCCACTGCAGTTCAAGAAGGCCCAAAACCGAGCTTGATGGAGGCAGAAACATGAAGTGCGAATTTGGTCCATCTTTGATGCATCTCTACCGATCCATGTGAGTTTTTCCGCACCTCATTTGGTTGTATTCTACTCGTTTTTATGCATGATTTATGATCTTGGGACTTGATTGAAACTCAACAGGTAAGTGGGAGGAAAGTAAACCTCGATGAAAATCGGAGTAATACTGTTCCAGACACCAAACCTTAATGGAACACAAACAGTACATCAGGGATGAAACTGTACCACAATCTTCGAATACACAAGAACCGCGTAAGTCGAAGAGAGTCAGAAAAAAACCTGGGAGGTATGGGTTTCTGATCTCACCTTAAGTAGATGTCAATCTTATTGAGGAAGACGAACTGAATACGTATGAGGAAGTGATACAAGGTATCGACTCCCTATTATGGCAAAGTGCCATGATGTCCGAAATGGATTCCATGTATACCAACCAAGTTTGGACACAGGTTGTTGTACCAGAAGGCATTGTGCCTATTGGTACTATATGAGTCTTCAAGGAAGACAAGCATGGATGGAAACATACAAACGTACAAAGCTAGGCTTGTAGCGAAAAGGTATCGTTATCAACATTGTGTCTATTACGACGAAATCTTTTATCTGTTGCCATGGTTAAATCCATTTAGATAAAGCTTGCTAATGCTGCATGTTTCATTTATGAAATATGACAGCTGAACGTCAAAATCGCTTTCCTTAAATGGAAACCTTTTGGAGGATGTTTACAACATCCTGACGGTTTTGTCATAGAAAAATGAGCAAACAAGGTTTGCAAGTTAATTCGATCCATTTATGGATTGGAGCAAGCATTGTGTTATTGGAACTGTAGTTTTGATGTAATCATAATGGTATATGATTTAATTCAAAACGAAATGATTCTTGTATATATAAGGAGGTTAGTGGGAGCGCACTGACAGTGATTGTCATATATAATGATGATATATCATTTCTTGGAAATGATATTCCCATAATACAATCGGTAAAAGCTTGGCTTTCATGAAAATTCTCCATAGAATTCTTGGGAGAAACAACCTTTATTCTAGGAATAAAGATCTACTGGGTTAGATCTAAAAGTTGTTGGCACTCTCCGAGAACTCGTACATTGAAAGAAATGCTTTGAGCATATTGAGTCACAATCAGGCCTATCCAAGTAACAGTCACTGGATTGATTTCAAAAACATCCTTAAGTATCTTAGATGAACTAAGGATGCTTTCTTAAGCTATGGAGAAGGAGAACTTAAAGTGATTGGGTTCACCGTTGCAAGTTTCCTAACCGATAAAAACGACTATAAGTCGTAATAATGGTACTATATAGTTTGAATAACGGAACAGTGAGCTGGAAATTTTCTAAGCAAGATAATGTTGCCGAATAAACAACAAAAGTGGAATATTGCTGCAGCTGAGGCAGCAATAGAAGCCATTTGGATCTTAATAATCCTAATTGGATTCGGAGTAATTCTGTTAATAGCTGAGCTAGGCTACAGCACAGGCTAAAGAATTATTGGTCTCATCAACGATCCAAGTATATACTTCAACTATTCATCTGATTCGTTCGGATCATACATTATGGCGATGTGATGATCGAATAAATCGCATCAGATGATAACTTTGCAAATCCGCTGACGAAACCATTTTCTCAGAAGAAGCTTGAGCGACCCGTATATAGTTCAAGTGTAGGACACTTGAGTTATTGGCTATAGGCCAAGTGGGAGATTGTTGGACAATTATGACCAATAGCATCACTATTTGTACATATTATGGTGTTGTTGTACAAATTAACTATGTGACAAAGGAAATTGCTCTTTTATTATTTGTAATTAGATTACCGAGATGTATAAATGATAAAAGGTCCTTATGATTAGTTTCGGATTGAGATGACTTCTGTTTATCGTTCGAACGCGTTATCAAACGCTACTCGAATGCTTGCATTCTGCTTATCGTTCGAACGCGTTTACGAACGCTACACAAACGCACACACACTGGACAGATTCCTTCATCATGTTTCATGCATGTTTGTTCCCTTAGTCATTCCCTTCCCCATCATATGCTTAGTTAGCTCTCTTTAATATTTATGCCTTTACCGTTATTTTTTATTTATATTTTCCGCATTTATTTATTCGATATGCTCATGAGATTGTGTGCTCGCTTTTATTATCAATGCCTTTATAGTTGTTATTAGTTACATTATTGCACTTTATCGCTTAATACGTTCATGAATTATGTATCTTGCCTTCATTTCTTTCATCTATGATTATGGGCGTACAAACTTGCATGTTGCTTAAATTATCTGGTATGTGTTGCATGAGATTTGGTTGTACTATTGCATAAATCCTTTCATTACAAGTGGCATAAGTAAGGGACCATTCCGAACCCAACGGTTTAAGGTCTTCCCTTGCGAGGGATGAGTGCGACCTTAAATCATTTTCCCGGTTCACACCAGGTGGCGACTCCATTTTTAGTTCTCCGGTTTAGTTCTGTGGGCTATTCCGTACTCCCAACTAGGTCGCGAGCCTAGAACAGCGTCATCGATTTCTATGTCCTACACCAAAGTTGTCAGGACTACATCGGTAGCTTGAGTTTGTAATTGACAAGTGAAGCCTTGATACGCCTCTTGTGAACGTGCCAAAGTTGTCACAATTAGAAACGGTCAAGACCAAAACCATGAGTCACAGTGAGTGTGATTGACAATGAGTTGTCTACCTGTGAATATACGTAGGCGAGAACGTGCCAAAGCTATAAGTTTAAATATATTCATGGGGTCCACTTCCCATTATGGAATTCATTTTAATTATTTAATTCCCATTTTTCGTTGGGTTAAAAGTCCATAACTAAGGCATTGTGTAATATTATGAAAATTTCTGCTTATGTTTTCCTTATTCTATTATGTTAATAGAATTAAACTTTTAGTCCAATGCATGCATATTTTATATATATGTTTTCTGACTTCACTTATTGTTGTAGTTTTCTATAATAGGTTCTAGATAACAGTAGACTTGGATATAATTAGATTATTTTAAACCATTGAGAACTGATGTTCTGATTTTCTTGAAAAATCAATATGGTTATGTAGGCATTGCATTTTTTTCATGTAAGTCCCTATGATGAGTCTCATTTAGAGGCACTACCTTTTAAGTTGCGGAAGTCGCGGGAAACGGACGTCGGAAGGGAAAAGTCAGAAATTAGTATTTTTTTGGATTTTATTCTCTTGTTTAGCTTCGGGTTCGCTTGTTGGACTTCCGTTTTAAAACACACACCAAGCCCACACACCACACACACACGCCAAGCCCACCAAATAAACAAAACCCACGCCCAAAGAAGGCCACCCACACACCCAAGCCCAATAAAACACACCCGAAAATAACAAAACACATATTTAACACATGGTGAAATTAAAACAAATCAAATAAAATCTAAATAATCACATACCTAATTAAAAAAAATCAAATAAAATCAAATAAATCCATTCCTAATTTGAACAAATCACCTCCCTAATTTAATTAGATGCTTTCCTTGTGAGATACTAATTAGAAATATTCCCCCCATAATTGCTTGATCCCATTCCTATTCAAACAAGGATTAACCCTAGCCTTTGCCTATAAAAGAAACACAAATCCAACCCTTGCCCTCTCCTAGCTCTACACGCCCAAGACAAGAATAGCAAGAAAAATAATTCTCTTCTCTTCCTCCCTCTAGCAACCAAAAACATCACCCCTAAACACCCCCTCACTGCACGCACAAAATCCCCACAGAGACAGCCCCTCACTGCACGTACAAAACCCCCACAGAAATAGCCCTTCACTACCGCATATTCACCCTTGAAACACCCATCCCTTGCACGCACACAACCCTCAAAAATTGCCCACTGTCCAGTCATTCCTTGCACGCATGCAGCCCTTCAAAATAGACCCTGCAGTGACCGAAATCTATCCCTGAAACAGCCCTACAGTGACCGAATAAACTGACTTAAAACACACCACCATAGCCACCAAAAATAGTCCCCAAAACTGCACTGCAATGACCGAAAAATCACCCCCAAACAGCATCCCAAACACTGAAAACAATAGCCAAAATAGTCCCTTAATATAGCAAAACAGTGACAAAAAAACTACACTTTAAAACCCTTAAATTACTGCAAGAAACAACAGCAAAATAGTAGCAAAACTGAGTAAAAACGGCAGCCTAAACAGTGAAGCAGCGAAGGAAAACGTTAAACCAGTGAATCGGAGGAGTTGGGGAGCATCAACCCTTCCTACGGCCGTGTAACGCGCTTCTAAGAGACGACATAAGAGGTTAGACCTGAGGGCACCCTTCTTATTTATTTTCATTCATCTTTTAATTATTTGTTGAATTTCCTTCGCATGAGAGTCGTTGGTTAATGTGTCTTGTGGCCATTGGATGAATGGAAAATGTGTCGTCTCTTATGGTATATTGGATGGAAACCCAGACGTAAATTCCTTAGCCGAATCGAATGGACGGTAGTGCGGTCTGTACTTGGGAAACAACTCCATGTACCACTTGAGCAAACGACACATCTTTCACTTTATTTTATCTTGTTTGTTTATTATTCGCATTTTATATTCCGTCTTTTTACTTTTCGCACGTTACTTGCTTGTGTATTGATGATATAGTGCGCATGGACTTAGTATGTTGGTCTAAAGGTTCTCTATTTGAGGGAAGAAAAGTTTAAAAGGCTACCTTTACGATAATACTTTGCCGCGCCGGACGAATTGTGTTTGATTGAATGTGAGATATGTTTAATAGAGTATACAAAGTCCTATATTGTTGTCTTTATTTTATATGCATTGTGATGTAATGCGCATGGGCTTAGTATGTTGGTCTAAAGGTTCTCTATTTGAGGGAAGAAAAGTCCAAAAGGCTACCATTACGACAATACTTTACCACGCCGGACGAAGTGTGTTTGATTGAATGTGAGATATGTTTAATCGA
This sequence comes from Zanthoxylum bungeanum, assembly GCA_019454045.1. Classification (NCBI taxonomy): domain Eukaryota; kingdom Viridiplantae; phylum Streptophyta; class Magnoliopsida; order Sapindales; family Rutaceae; genus Zanthoxylum; species Zanthoxylum bungeanum. Next base: position 161,956 of record SKCR01039345.1, read on the forward strand.
GTTTACGAAGTACTATATTGTTGTCTTTACTTTTTATACACTGTGATGTAATGCGCATGGGCTTAGTATGTTGGTCTAAAGGTTCTCTATTTGAGGGAAGAAAAGTCAAAAAGGCTACCTTTACGACAATACTTTGCCGCATCGGACGAAGTGTGTTTGATTGAATTGAGATATTTTTAATCGACTATACGAAGTCCTATATTGTTGTCTTTACTTTCTATGTATTGTGATGTAATGCGCATGGGCTTAGTATGTTGGTCTAAAGGTTCCCTATTTGAGGGAAGAAAAGTCTAAAAGGCTACATTTACGACAATACTTTGCCGCGCCTTTTATTATTCTGTTATTTACTTTTTGTATGTCAACTCCTTGCATAATCATGCATCATATTGCAAGGCGCATGGGCAAATCAAGTTGGATTAAAGGTCATCCATTTCGAGAGATGAAAAGCCTAAGGGCTACCTTTGCCACGATGTTTTGCCGCGCCGGACAAAGCATGTTCGATTGAACGTAAGATACGTTCAATCGGACACTTGAAGTCCTATATAGATGTGGGCATATATTGCATCTCTCTTCTTTCACCTTTATTGCCTATCTTCTTTTGCATCGAATCATGGCACGTTTATTTTAGTGTATAATTGCCTCTTTAATTATCTTTTTACATTATGCACTTAATTTCCTCTCTTTAATATGCATGCTTGTACAATTATTGTTTATTTGCGTCTCTGTGTTTATCAATATAATGTGTTTATGAAATTATATGCTTGCCGTTATTCCAATTTATTTTTTTATTCATGAACTTAGAAGTAGATTATCCTTGGAAATATATATTGCTTAGGCTTGGTTAGATTATTGCACAAATCATATCATTACAAGTGCCATAAGTAAGGGACCATTCCGAACCCAACGGTTTGAGGTCTTCCCTTGCGAGGGGTGAGTGCGGCCTTAAATCATTTTCCCAGTTCACACCGGGTGGCGACTCCATGTTATTTCTCCGGTTTAGTTCCCCCACGGGCTATTCCGTACTCCCGACTAGGCCGCGAGCCTGGAACAGCGCCGCCGATTTCTGTGTCCTACAGTCTGGCGACTCCACTGGGGATAGAGAATCAGCCCTAAAATAATGTCTTGTAATTATTGTGATTTAGGCTTTAGTTAACCGTGTCTATAGTGGGTTAAGGGGGTTTAATCAAAGGCATTGTTAAGGCTAGGTGATGGTTAGGTGTCTTCCTTCATTCACTACCTTTCTATAAGGAAAAGCTGGGAAGGCACCTAGATGATCATTACCTGTAGCTCGTTGTGATAGACTAATTTGGAGGACTTGTTGTTTATTCATGTCACCAAGGCGATAATAGCCTAAGAGGCTTGGGTATTTAAGAGAGTTTGCTCTGCCCTCCCTTTGTGGAATCTACAATAGGAAATCCATTTGACAGTCAGTCACGTACCATAACTCGTTGGCATGTACCTTAGCGTATAAAAAGGGTGCGCTTATTTGGTCGTTCGGACCCTTGAGTGGGGAGACCTAGTTGTGGGCAATCCTTCGTCGACGAGAGCCTTTGTCTATACCCCTATAAACCCGTATATGAACCTTAGTTGTAGGGCCAATAGAAACAATTCCTTTATGTTTATGTTTGGGACCACCGGCATTTGGATTCAGTTGGACTTTTTGTCATGAGGTATGGGCATGTTGGGCCATTTAAACAAGGACGAGTCCGTGCTTTATGAAAATTGGGCCAAAAGCTTCTGAAATGCCAATGGGCCATTTTGTGTTTAGGCCTTTTATCATTTGAAGTTGTTTAGCCATGTTATCGCAAAAGTGTAAACCTGTTGGGCCTTTTCAACTAGGACAAGTGTGCACATCGCAATAGTATGATTGAATTCTTTAAAATGATAATGGACTGACTTATATATTCCATGCATCGCACGCATCTCATGCATCTCATGCATACATGCATCATGTTAACCCCTGTATCTTAAAAGCCATCATAGATATCAGTTGGGTTAGGAAAGAAAGACTTGTCAAAAGGTGTTTAACAAACATAGATATCGGGAAAAGGAAACTGAGAAACATAAAACCATACGGCAATGATAGAGAGACAATCGAATGGTATTCAGTTGAAATGATTAAGAAAATAAGAGGCTCAAAAAGTAATGAAAGAAATACATGCCCGGGTATGTGGACCGCACATGAATGGGTTGAATTTGTCTCGTAAGATTGTAAGACAAGGTTTCTCCTGGTTGACCATGGAGACAGACTGTACAAAGCTGGTAAAACATTGTCATGATTGTCAAACACATGGCAATATGAACCATATGCCTCACATAGAGTTACACAGACTATCAGAGCCATGGCATTTTTCAGCATGGGGAATTGACATGATCGGAGAGATTAGACCTAATGCATCGAATGGATATCATTTCATAGTGGTGCCAGTGGACTACTTCTCAAAATGGGTGGAAGCCGAGTCATTTCGTAACGTCACAGCAAAGCAGATGGCGAAGTTCATAGCTCGGAACATCATATGTCAATACGGGATGCCGCATCATGTAGTGATAGATAACGGAGTTCAGTTTCAAGAGGAAATGAAGGCAATGCTATAGAGATATGGGATAGGACATCACAATTCGTCAGCTTATAGACCGTAGGCAAATGGGGCAGTCGAGGCAGCCAATAAGACAGTAAAGAAGATATTAGCCAAGATGATAGAAAACTGCAAAGATTGGGCTAACAAACTACCGTATGCCCTGTGGGGGTACAGAACATCAGTGAGAACAACAACAGGAGCCACACCTTACTATTTGGTCTATGGAATGGAAGCAGTACTACCCGTGGAAGTTAAGATACAGTCCATGAGGGTATTAGCAGAAACAGAGTTACCTGAACAAGGATGTGTTGGTTTCTATAATTAGTCCCAAAGAAAGATTAAGCCATAGAAATACAAATAACATACATGCAAAGCTAGAAACATGGCGGAATCATACTTACTAAGCTTTGTGACGAAAATGGTGAAGAGGATCCTTGAGTCTCCAAGGTGGAAGATTCGGCCAAGCAAGAAGATGGAGAGAGGCTTCAAGTCTTCAAGTGTTCCAAGCTCCAAGGTTGTTTCCCTATCACCTCTTTTGATCCTTCCTTGTGCTAGCAAAAATGGAGAATGAAAAACAATTTTTCTGCCCTTCAAAGAAGCTCACGGCGTGAGCAAAGGAGAGGAAGAGTGAGTATTTCACTTTTCAATTTTTGTTCTCCCTTTTTTTTCAAAACCGTGAGAGACCAAATGAAAAGCAATGAATGATATCAAATACCAAAAATGAATTTTTAATTAAAAACCCTTCAAAAACCGTGAAAGGTTTTCCCTCCAAAGGAAAATTCATCATATGCCATCATTATCTCACATTGAGAATAGAGACAATGTATCATCCCTTAAAGGTGACTAGATACATCCATCATCTATTCGTATCAAGTAATGAGATATCGCGATGTGATTTGCGGATTCCACCCATTTCAAAATACGAATGTGTCCGCAAACACTTTCGGGCCCAAATTCGCTAATTCCGAATTAACGAATTTCCGTCGCGACGAGAATTAAATAATTACGCCTAGCGGAATTATTATTCAGATCGCTAACGTATTAATTCCAAATTAATTCGTTGGCCCAAATTAAAATCCGATTTTAATTCCGCGTCGAAATCTAATTTCGTTTAATAATATATCGAATATATTATTTTATCGATTAATTCCAAATTAATCGATCTCTCTCTCTCTCTCTCCTCTTAAGGCATTTTATCCAAGATAAAGTTTCTCCGTAATTAATCCAAGATTAATAAAGTTCGAATCAAACATCATAGGTGAATCTTCAGGAAGCGACCCAAGAGATCTCCGGATATGTTGGCAGTAAATACGGTCGTTGGATAATCCAAACACGTACGTACCTCGTACTACGTTTTTACCGATTTACAAGACAAGGTTGGCTTCTAGCAAAGCGCCATGCCTACCCAATTCTCCAGAAATATTCTTACTGGAATATTAGATCTTTATCAAGCGTAGTATACCGTAGTATCGCGTACATCGATCCTGTATCGGACGATCACATGTTAGGCCTGGGGCTGGAAATGTGTCTGCCCCGTACGAAACATATATCGGATATCAAACAACTAGTCTCTTTAAATCGGACAATCCTGACCTGGTCATATTGTTTCGACGGTTGCAACCTTTTATAGAGTACTAGTTCTGTATCCTGCGTGATCATCATCTCCATATGTCTGAAGTGATACTTCCATCTTGACATCACATCCAGTACACTACGATTCTCGATAAACCCAGAAGAGGCGTACACAGAACCGGTTAAAGCCCCAAACCACCACAACCAAAGTTTACCGATTGTCGCAAGTACTAGCGATGCAAGTCTCAGGTTAAGACCATATACACCTACCCTGATGCGGCCTCCCATAGACACGCAGACATACTACCAATGGGATTCCGCGGGGTCTGTCCAGAGCGAAGCTGTTTTCCGTACCATCGGTAAAACACAACCTCCTATCGCACTTGCATAAGTATCCAATACTTAAATATATGAGAACTATGCCGTTGTGCCATCACAACTCGCACAAGTGCAATACTAGTCTATTCCGCATTATCGATGTCTGATCTCGATAATACTCTGACTATGGATATTTAATGATTAAACCTTTTATATTGATACTGTCTCATATCATCTCAATACGGAACTAATCATATGGACTTTTCCCATTAATATATTAAAATAAATAATTTTACAAAACGGCAAAAGGCAATTTCATTATCACATAGTTAATTTTGTACAATAATACAATATCATTTACAAAATAGTGACGCTATGGGTCATAATGTCTAACAATCTCCCACTTGGCCTATAGCCAGTCACTCAAGCATCTAATACCTGAACTATGTATATGTCATTCAAACACTTGCTGAAGAACAGCCTTCGTCAGCGGATCTGCAATGTTGTCATCCCATGCGACCTTCTCGACTTTTATATCGCCACGATGTATAATCTCCCGAATCAGATGGTAACGCCGAAGAACATGCTTGGATCGTTGATGAGACCTTGGTTCCTTAGCTTGTGCTATAGCCCCGTTATTGTCACAATATAATGGCACGGGCTCAGCAGCTAACGGAACTACTCCTAATCCGATTAGGAATTTTCGGATCCAAACTGCCTCCTTTGCTGCTTCTGATGCAGCAATATACTCCGCTTCTGTTGTTGAATCGGCAACAGTATCTTGCTTGGAAGATTTCCAGCTCACTGCTCCGTTATTCAAACAAAAAATGTACCCTGACTGCGACTTGAAGTCGTCCTTGTCGGTTTGGAAACTTGCATCGGTGTACCCAGACACCTCAAGTTCTCCACCTCCATAAATTAAGAAAGCATCCTTGGTTCGTCTAAGATACTTAAGGATATTCTTAACAGCCATCCAGTGACCTTCACCTGGATCGGCCTGATAGCGACTGCATATGCTCAAAGTATATGACACATCAGGTCGCGTACATATCATGGCATACATGATCGATCCGACTGCCGAGGCGAACAGTATCCGACTCATGTTATGTCTCTCTTCTTTAGTCTTAGGACACATGTCCTTAGACAGAAGGATACCATGTGACATTGGCATCAATCCCTTCTTGGATTGATCCATGTTGAATCGCTTCAACACTTTGTCAATATATGTACTCTGGGAGAGTCCAAGCAGCTTTCTAGATCTATCCCGGTAGATCTTTATTCCCAGAATAAAGGCTGCTTCTCCCAGATCTTTCATGGAGAATTTTAATGAAAGGCAAGCTTTCACCGACGTTAGCATGGGAATGTCATTGCCTATGAGCAATACGTCGTCGACATAAAGGACAATAAAAGTCAGTGCTCTCCCACTAACCTTCTTGTATACACAAGGGTCATCATCGTTTTGTACGAAATCATATTCTTTTATGATCTCATCAAAACGCTGATTCCATGACCGTGATGCTTGCTTCAATCCATAAATGGATCGATTTAACTTACAAACCTTGTTTGCAAGTCTAGGTACGATAAAACCGTCAAGTTGTTGCATATAAACATCCTCCAAAAGGTTTCCGTTAAGGAAAGCGGTTTTAACGTCCATCTGCCATATCTCGTAATCGAAATATGCAGCTATTGCAAGCATTATCCGAATGGATTTAATCATGGCAACGGGTGAGAAAGTTTCGTCATAATCAATACCATATTGTTGACGATAGGCCTTTGCTACAAGCCTAGCTTTGTACGTTTGCACGTTGCCATCCATGTCGGTCTTCTTCTTGAAGATCCATCTGCATCCAATAGGCTTTACGCCTTCTGATGCATCAACCAGTGTCCAAATTTGGTTGGCATACATGGAATCCATCTCGGACTTCGTGGCATCTTGCCATAAAGCGGAATCAATATTCTGTATTGCTTCCTCATACGTAGTCGGTTCATTATCCTCAATAAGATTAATATCTACATGAGGCGAGATCAGAAACCCATACCTCTCAGGTACCTTCCTGACTCTCTCCGACCTACGCGGTCCTTGTGTATCTGAAGATTGTGGTACAGACTCATCCTGGATGGTCTGTTTATGTTCCGTCGTTGATTCATTGCCAGGAACTGTATCACTACGATTTTCATCGAGCTCCACTTTCCTCCCACTTACCACTGCATCTAGGAATTCCTTCTCAAGGAAAAATGCATGTAGAGCAACAAACACTTTGTTCTCTTGTGGGTGATAGAAGTAATATCCTTTGGTTTCCTTAGGATATCCCACGAAAAGGCATTTATCTGATTTGGGTTCTAGTTTGGTACCTTCCAAACGTTTAACATATGCCAGCATCCCCAAATCTTCAGGAAAGAGAAACCTGGTTTCCTTCCTGTCCATTTCTCATATGGAGTCTGTTCAACAGACTTTGACGGAACCTTATTCAAAATAAGTACCGCACTGGTTAATGCGTATCCCCAGAAGGATATTGGTAGCTCAGTCCGACTCATCATCGACCTTACCATGTCTAACAAGGTACGGTTTCTCTGTTCAGACAAACCGTTTAATTACGGTGTTCCAGGAGGAGTCCACTGTGAAAGAATACCATTTTCTTTCAAGTAATCTTGAAACTCATAACTTAAGTATTCGCCACCACGGTCCGACCGCAATGTCTTAATACTCTTTCCTGTTTTTTTTTCTACTTCGTGTCGAAACTCTTTGAATTTCTCAAAAGTTTCCGACTTGTGTCTCATTAGATACACATAACCATAACGAGATGCATCATCCGTAAAGGTTACGATGTAATGATATCCACCTCTAGCCTGGCTAGACATGGGCCCACATACATCGCTATGAACGAGGGCTAACAGTTCTGTGGCACGTTCACATTTACCACTAAAAGTTGATTTAGGCATTTTGCCTAAAAGACAAGATTCGCAGACATCATATGAATTAAGATCAAATCCGTCCAAGTACCCACTCTTCGAAAGTGTGGATATGCGAGTCTTGTTTATGTGTCCTAGACGACAATGCCACATGTAAGCTTCATCTTTTAGATTACTCTTTTTGAGCCTTTTGTTTGTTATTTTATGTTTAGGAGATTCATTTATATTCAAAATATAAAGGCCATTATTTGCTACAGCAGTGCAAATTTCTGCATCATTTTTATATAAATAACACCCAGTGTTTCTAAATACAAAAGTGCACCCATGTTGGGTTAACAAAGATACAGATATGATATTCCTAGTCAAACTAGGTATATAATAACAGTTCAAAAGTTTAAGCATATGCCCCGAGGGCAATTCCAAAACAAAAGTCCCTAGAGCCAAAACAGCAACTGGAGTTCCGTTTCCGACTCGTAGATCAACCTCCCCTGAAGTCAGCATCCTGCTATCCTGCAGATCCTGCAAATCAGTACATATATGAGCAGCACAACCAGAGGCTAGTGCCTTGCCTGCCTTGATATCCTCCCTTTGTCCCTTGCCCATTCGGCAGTCACGTTTCCAGTGACCATTCTTGCCGCAGTTGAGGCAGACATCTTGAGATTTGTCCCTTGGCTTCCCAGAAGCTTTTGTCAACTTGCCTTTACCCCTTTTCTTATGTTTCTTCTTCCTCACCCCTCCAGTAGCTTTGGGCCCAGCCTTTGGCCTCTGAGAGGTCGATGCAAAGTGTGCCTCGCGCTTGCCCCCCTTTTGGAGTTCTTTTTCAGACTCCTTCAAGATGGATAACAGCTCTCCAAGAGTGTCATCCGTATCCATCAACTTATAGTTGATTATGATTTGTTTCCAAGTATCAGGAAGTGACTGTAAGATCAAATCTATGGTCAGCTCAGCCTCCAAGACTATTCCCATATTGGCCAACTCATCAATATCGGCGATCATTTGAGCCCCGTGGGCCTCAACTGATGCGCCTTCAGTCATTCGGGCGCGGAAGAGTTTCTTCACCAACTCGTACCTTTCCATCCGCTTGTTGGAGCGGTGGAGATCTCGCAGTCTAGCCATCATACTATAAGGATCCAAGTCCCTATTCTGGCGACGAAAGTGCTGAGTCATCGAAGCTAACATAATAGCCTGAGCTGTGTCACAATCATTGCTGTGAGTTTTCATAACTCCAGCTCAAGTGGGTCAGTGGGCTTAGGCGGGAGAGGTGTTTGTACAGTGTACAGCATCCTCTCAGCCCCAAGGACTATCCTTAGGTTCATTTCCCAATCAGCGAAGTTTGTGCCCTTAAAGACATTGTCACCTATGATGATGTCTCAGACATTTACCTTGCTTGCCATCTCAACTACGATAGTCCAACTATCTAGTTAATGATAAAATGGGTACAGTCAAACTGTTACAAGAAAAAATAACAATGAATTAGTCCAACTAAATTTAATTAATTAAACGAAATAATTTTGAAAGACGCGTAAGGCTAAGTATCTGGATGAAATTGTAAATTCAATACTAGCCTCTCACTATTTTTATCAAGTCTCTAACCCTCTGTTGAGAACTCGGGAAATCCTATTTCCTAGCGGGCTAGGATCCCGTTAAATAACACACAATCTTGACTTTGGCCAACAAATTGTATGCTATTTAACTAGGTAGATCTCAAAGATCAATTGGATCCTATCCAATTCCTAGATCCGGTTAGGTGGACATCCAAGTCCAAAACATATGTATATTTACTTATGCCAATGTATCTAATACATTTTCCTACCCATATCCTCCGAATCATCTAGGCCTTGGCTTTGGCACAACAAACCTAATGATTCCGGTTAAGCGGGACCTATTGACAAGGAAAGTTTCGTAATCAATGTCGTTGGACAAGAAGTGACCTTGACTTTGGCCAACAAATCACAACTTGGACAAGACACCGATGTGGAACAAAACTCTCAAGATTCAAGTACATCCTCAATTGACAAAGGTCTTGACTTTGGCCAACAAACCAATGCTAATTTTGGATCTTGAACAAGAATCATTCAATGGAAGGATAATTGCTTAATATAAATTGAGGGATTTTGCGTAATTGGCAACCAATTTATTATCTTTGTTAGGTCTCATCATCATACACCCTTAAGCATGCTTCTAAAACATCATAAAGTGCATAAAGTAAATTAATAGTGATATACGGATGGATATATAAAACACTTGTTCCTAGAACAAATCACTACCTTTCCACTCCCCGCTAGCAATATTCTACTTCTACCCAATTACATAATACAATAAGAGAAACCTCATTTACATTGAGGGGAATTAGGTAAGAAGAGAATACAAAGAGATAAAAGAGATAAGGCTGGACACGCAGGTCCAATTTATAAATTCTAAATTTACAATAATTTCTAAAATTACCCTTTCCCTTCTAATATCCATCCGCTATACACTATTCATTCATCACATACATGTATATTCATTCAAGACATGCTATACAACCAATCTAATCTAATTAATTAGTCTTTGTTTAAGTGATCATCCAATGTTCAATCAACGGTTTGATTTTGCGCGAGTCCAACTCGTTTGAGAATAAGTACATAAGGAACGAATTCACGAATTATATCGAACCACCCGTTAAATCCAATTTAAGTCGCATTCAATATTAATTCAATTTATTTAATTCCAAATTAAATGTTTACACTTTTAATGTGCTTTTAAAGATTAGATTCTAAATCTTATCAAATTGGGTCTCCAAGCCCAACTAACATCCAATGTGTGTTTAATAAAGTCCGATGGGCTTTCAATTGATTTATCAAGGCTTGGGCTTTGGTCAATGTGGGTCAAACCCAATTACCAAGCCCAAATAAGGAATCACCCTTAAGTGCCATAAAATCAATTTCAAGCCCATAAGGCCCAATTAAACATAAAAGCCCATTAATTAAATTTTAATATTCCAAATTTTAAAATTCAATTGATTAAAGTGTAATTGCATGATTAATTCATTAAACCAAATATTTCAAAAACACCAATTTAATTTATTATCATCAATTGTTCAAAACACTTGTCTAACATTTATTTGAACAAAAAAAAATTCAAGTCCTTTAACATGTCATGTTGTATTCGGCCAAGAGGGATTTTTGCGGTTCGATTTGTTTTTCAATCCAATTGAATCACTAATCTATATCCCGTATTGATTTTAAGTCATCTAATGAACTTGAAAGCAAAAAATCCAATTAAGTAAAAGGATCTCCATTTTCGGTCAATCAACAATTTTGGTTAAAAATTCATCCAATGCATTTTTCTCAAAATTGATCATGTAATACATCATATTACATACATTTAAGCATACTCAAATCATCTAATGAACTTGTGCATGCAAAATACCAAACCAGTAAAATGATCTACACATTCGGCCAAGGCATCAATTTTGGGGAAAAATTATCCAATGCATTTTTCTCAAAATTGATCATGTATAATATCATATTACAAACATTTAAGCATACTCAAATCATCTAATGAACTTGTGCATGCAAAAAATTCAACTTAGTGGAAGTACCTCACATTCGGCCAAGACAACCACTTTGGGGAAAAATCATCCAATGCATTTTTCTTAAAATTGATCATGTATTATATAATATATCATACATATAATCATGCTTAAGTCATCAAATAAACTTGTGCATGAAAAATTTCAAACCAATGGAAGCACCTCCACATTCGGCCAAGACACCACTTTGGGGAAAAATCATCCAATGCATTTTTCTTAAAATTGATCATGTAATATATCATATAACATACATATAAGCATACTTTAGCTTCCAATTTCACAAGAACATGCTTCAATCAATTTTCCCCAAATTAACCCTAATGTATTTCATCATGCTTAAACATGGCTCCATGATACCATTGTTGGTTTCTATAATTAGTCCCAAAGAAAGATTAAGCCATAGAAATACAAATAACATACATGCAAAGCTAGAACATGGCGGAATCATACTAATAAGCTTTGTGACGAAAATGGTGAAGAGGATCCTTGAGTCTCCAAGGTGGAAGATTCGGCCAAGCAAGAAGATGGAGAGAGGCTTCAAGTCTTCAAGTGTTCCAAGCTACAAGGTTGTTTCCCTATCACCTCTTTTGATCCTTCCTTGTGCTAGCAAAAATGGAGAATGAAAAACTTTTTTCTGCCCTTCAAAGAAGCTCACGGCGTGAGCAAAGGAGAGGAAGAGGGAGTGTTTCACTTTTCAATTTTTGTTCTCCCCTTTTTTTTTCAAAACCGTGAGAGACCAAATGAAAAGCAATGAATGATATCAAATACCAAAATGAATTTTTAATAAAAAACCCTTCAAAAACCGTGAAAGGTTTTCCCTCCAAAGGAAAATTCATCATATGCCATCATTATCTCACATTGAGAATAGAGACAATGTATCATCCCTTAAAGGTGACTAGATACATCCATCATCTATTCCTATCAAGTAATGAGATATCGCGATGTGATTTGCGGATTCCACCCGTTTCAAAATACGAATGTGTCCGCAAACACTTTCGGGCCCAAATTCGCTAATTCCGAATTAACGAATTTTCGTCGCGACGAGAATTAAATAATTACGCCTAGCGAATTATTATTCAGATCGCTAACGAATTAATTCCAAATTAATTCGTTTGCCCGAATTAAAATCCGATTTTAATTCCGCGTCGAAATCTAATTTCGTTTAATAATATATCGAATATATTATTTTATCGATTAATTCCAAATTAATCGATCTCTCTCTCTCTCCTCTAAGGCATTTATCCAAGATAAAGTTTCTCCGTAATTAATCCAAGATTAATAAAGTTCGAATCAAACATCATAGGTGAATCTTCAGGAAGCGACCCAAGAGATCTACGGATATGTTGGCAGTAAATACGGTCGTTGGATAATCCAAACACGTACGTACTCGTACTACGTTTTTACCGATTTAAAAGACAAGGTTGGCTTCTAGCAAAGCGCCATGCCTACCCAATTCTCCAGAAATATTCTTACTGGAATATTAGATCTTTATCAAGCGTAGTATACCGTAGTATCGCGTACATCGATCCTGTATCGGACGATCACATGTTAGGCCTGGGGCTGGAAATGTGTCTGCCCCGTACGAAACATATATCGGATATCAAACAACTAGTCTCTTTAAATCGGACAATCCTGACCTGGTCATATTGTTCCGACGGTTGCAACCTTTTATAGAGTACTAGTTATGTATCCTGCGTGATCATCATCTCCATATGTCTGAAGTGATACTTCCATCTTGACATCACATCCAGTACACTACGATTCTCGATAAACCCAGAAGAGGCGTACACAGAACCGGTTAAAGCCCCGAACCACCACAACCAAAGTTTACCGATTGTCGCAAGTACTAGCGATGCAAGTCTCAGGTTAAGACCATATACACCTACCCTGATGCGGCCTCCCATAGACACGCAGATATACTACCAATGGGATTCCGCGGGGTCTGTCCAGAGCGAAGCTGTTTTCCGTACCATCGGTAAAACACAACCTCCTATCGCACTTGCATAAGTATCCAATACTTAAATATATGAGAACTATGCCGTTGTGCCATCACAACTCGCACAAGTGCAATACTAGTCTATTCCGCTTTATCGATGTCCGATCTCGATAATACTCCGACTAGGGATATTTAATGATTAAACCTTTTATATTGATACTGTCTCATATCATCTCAATACGGAACTAATCATATGGACTTTTGCCATTAATATATTAAAATAAATAATTTTACAAAACGGCAAAAGGCAATTTCATTATCACATAGTTAATTTTGTACAATAATACAATATCATTTACAAAATAGTGACGCTATGGGTCATAATGTCTAACAGGATGGGCCTCGTAGAGATTTGAACAGTTGGCATTGCTCGATGAGAAGAGAATGAAGTCTTTACATCACATGCAGATATATCAGAAAAGGCTGGCCCGAGCATTCAACAAGAAGGTGCGCCCTACTAAGATCATAAATGGTGACTTAGTACTTAAGCAGTCAAGACCGTCGATGACAGATCCTAGAGGAAAGTTCAGACCTAACTGGGAAGGACCTTACATAGTACATAAAGTAATGGGAAATGGGGCAGTGAGACTGTCAGATTTGGAAGGGAACGAGTTCACCGAGCCGATCAATGTGGACAGATTGAAACAGTACTTCGCTTGAGAAAGAGAAGACCTGGCAGAAGACCTGACCCAACGGGATAAGGAATTCATCCATGCACGTATACACGTAACATACTTGCATTCGTTTTATGTTTTGTCTGTTCTATGTTTGCAGGTTTCCAGTAAAAGAGAACCAAACCCCAAGGGGGTGACTGGAGACACGTGTAGGCACACGGCACCAAGGAGCACGATGTAGATCTAACCCACCAGAAACAAGGAGTACCTCTACACTTGCATACGTAAGCATCACCTGCACGAGTTTTTATTCTATTGTTTTGATTGTGTTCGTAGGTCTCGAAGAAAAGAAGGGAAAACAGCAAAGTACAAGTAAGTTTAAAGCAAACAAAATGATATCAGTAGTTTTCAAAGAATGAATCCCAGAGGGCGAAGCCCACATTGTCAGCGGTTGAAAAAAGGAATTCCGGAAAAAAAAAAAGTCTTTGATAGTTAGGCATATGTCTGATGATGACACTGTTTGTTGCAGAGAAAAACCTTAGAAACGATAATTGCGAGATGTGCTCTCATCCGGTATTCTGAATGGATTGATCTCGACTAGACTCACGAGCACTTGATTACTGGATCTCAACAGTAGAAGCCTGAGTAATTGGCAAGATGACTAGTCGAAGAGATGGTGGATCAGTGAATGACCGTTTGCCTGGATGTCCACCCTGGTTTACTTATGCTACGATATACGATATGGTTGGAAAAAACGAAAAGTCTCTGAAAAGAAAAAAAAATAGACCGCCTATAACCAATAAGCGTGAAGCTACCAATGGGCGAGTATTAGGACCACCATGAGGAGAAATGCTACCTTAAAGGGTAGGTGAGTCGAAAAAAGAAAGAAAGAAAGAAAAAGGAAAAAGAAAAAAGAGAAAAAGAAAGTTCAAAATGAAAAGAAAGAGACAAAAGAAAAAAGAAGAAAACCATATCATGTTGAGTACGATGAAGTAATCATAGTGTGTGATCAAGACATCTAGGTTGGTTAGACCCACTGATCCGGTTCTCCAAGATAAAATCATCGAGTTGGCTTACTTAAGGGTGAAGCTGCGAAAGAGCCTTAGCACACACACACTTGGAGTCTAGTTCATATCATTCACTCAGACGGTCGGATTTGAGTTGTATCAGGTACTTTGAAGGTTCTTTGGTTTCGACATGGAGCATCCGTTGAGGACAAATATGTTTAACTATCAGGATTATCTTGTGAGAGGCAGTACAGTATGTTGGAAAGAACCATCACATCATCAGTATCAGTTTTATGGGTGAGTCCCGGGGCGAGACCCATACCAGCATCAGTTTTAGGGATGAGTCCTAGGGTTGAGACCACATCACATCAATCAGTTTTATAGATGAGTCTCAGGGTTGAGGCCCACATCCACATCAGCATCAGTATCAGCAGTTTTGGGGATGCGTCCCAGGGTCGTGACCCACATCTTCAGCAGTTTTGGGGATGCGTCCCAAGGTCGTGACCCATATTGTCAACGTTATCGGGATGCGTCCCAGGGTCGTTGGCCCCCTGCATCATCAGTTTTGGGGATGTGTCCCAGGATCGTGACCCATATTGTCAACATTATCGGGGTACGTCCCAGGGTCGAGGCCCCCGTTGTCGGTTGCAGTTATCGAGATGCGTCTCAGGGTCGTTGGCCCCCTGCATCATCAGTTTTGGGGATGCGTCCCAAGGTCGTGACCCACATTGTCAGCGGTATTGGAATGCGTCCCAGGGTCGAGGCCCCCGTTGTTGGTTACAGTTATTGGGATGCGTCCCAGGATCGATGTCCACTACATCATCAACTCAGCTCGAAGCAGCAGGCAAGTCAGGTGGCAGCTGGCGAGCCAGCTAAGTAAAAATGCATTGCACAACTTTGATAGGATTGTCATTGTTGTTGGACAAAATGACCCATAGCGTCACTATTTGCACAGATCATTGTGTTGTTGTAGCAAATTAACTATGTGACAAGGAAATTGCACTCTCATCATTTGTGATTAGATCACCATAGATATATAAATGAAGAGAGGTCCCTATGATTAGTTCCTGGATTGAGAATGATATGAGAAGGTATCAGTCCACGAAGGATTAATCATTAAATATCCCTAGCCGGAGTATTATCGAGACTGGACATCGATAATGCGGAATAGGCTAGTATTGCACTTGTGTGCGTTGTGAGGGCACAACGGCATAGTTCTCATATATATAAGTATTGGATACTTATGCAAGTGCGATAGGAGGTCGTGTTTCACCGATAGTACGGGAAACAGCTTCGCTCTGGATAGACCCCTCGGAATCCCATTGGTATTATGACTATGTGTCTATGGGAGGCCGAATTCGAGGTAGGTGTGTATAGTCTTAACCTGAGACTTACATCGCTAATACTTACGATAATCGATAGACTTTGGTCTTTGTGGTACAGGGCTTTAACCGGTTCTGCGTACACCACTTCTGGTTTATCAGAGAGTCGTAGTGTATTGGGTGTGATGTCAAGACGGAAGTATCACTTCAGTCATAATGGAGATGATGTCACGCAGGATACGGTACTAGTGCTCTTGAGTGTTGCGCAACCAATCGGGATATTGTGACTAGGTCATGTATTCCGATTATAGAGACTATGTTACCAGGCATCCAATATGTGCTTCGGACGGGGTAGACACTTATCCAGCCCCAGCCCTAGCACGTGACTATCTGATACTGGGCCGATATGCACAATACAATGGTATACTACGCTTGATACAGATCTTAAATATTCTTAATGGATATGTCCGGAGAATTGGGTAGACTTGGTGCTTTGCTAGGAGTCGACCTTGTCTCGTAAATCGGTAGAACGTAGTACTTGGTACGTACGTGATTCGGATACTCCGACGACCGTATTTACTGCCAACTTATCCGGGATCTCATGGGTCGCTTCCCGATAATCCACCGATGACGCACAACTCGCACTCTTGAATAATCTGGGATTATATAGAAGAGAGAGAAAATTAATCTAGGATTAATTACGGATATTTTATCTAGGATAAAATATCGTCTAGAGAGAGATAACGATTAATTTGGAATTAATCGGTAAATTAATATTTGATATATTAAATGAAATTAGATTTCGACGCGGAATTAAAATTAGATTTTAATTCGGGCGAACGAATTAATTTAGAATTAATTCGTTAGCGACGTGAATAGTGAATTCGCTAGGCGTAATCATTTAATTACGACGCGACGAAAAAGTTTTAATTAGAATTAGCAAACCTGAGCCCAAGTGTGATTGCGAGCGCATTCGTATTTCGAATACGAGTGCGGCATCGCAAGTCGCATCAAGCATCAAATCAATCGTCACATCAAGCATCAAATCAAAAGTCACTTTGAGTGATTGATTGATTGATTGATTGATTGATTGATGGATTGACTTGCATCACATCACTTTATTAAAGTGACATGTGAATAGTTGATGTAAGTTGGTGTAATAGTGTTTGGAGGGAAAATCATTTGCTTTTGGTTTTATTTAAATCAATTAAGTAATTGGTTTTATTATTTTTTCTTGGAAAATATATAAAGGCTTTTTGGAAAAGCTTTACCAACTAATTACACACAACTTTCATCTCTCTCAATTTCTCTCTTCTCCTCACCCCTAAACTGAAAAACTCACTGGTTTTTGAAGCAAAATGGCGTGAATAAAAAGGAAGCAAGAGTGGTTTTTCATGGTGAGAAATCAAGTGCTAGCACACTTACGAGTCTTGCGAAGGTGGTAGGGAGATTCACCCATGAGCCGGGATCCATCGGACGAGGCTTGGAGCTCCGTTTCTCAACTCAAAATCTGATTTGTGAGGGCAGTGGACTGGTTGCAGTGAGCGCCCTTGGCAGTGAGCAAAATGGCTTCGTTCGTCTTCAAATCGCCTCAACCGATCGATGTGAGTATTCCGCTACCTCCGTTGATGTGTTCACACATTGTTTTCATGTCTTGTTTGATCTTGGGACCTAGATAATAACCAACAATGGCATCAAGAGCTTAGGTTCAAGCATGAAATATTGTAGGGCTTAAAATTTGGGTAAATGTGGTGAGCATGATTTGAATAAATTGATTGTTTGAGTATGCTTATAACATGTCTAATTGCATTTTTGTTGGACCAATTTGTTGAAAATTGATTTGGAATATTTTCCCCAATTTTGTCACTTGGCCGAATGTGTGGATGATTTTTGGATTCTTGGAATTTTTTGTTTTTGATTCATTTGATGAGTTAGAATCATGTAGGATGATGTTAATTTATGGTCAATTGGATTGTACTTTGAATTGAACATAAATCCCCAAAATTCTCATGTTGGCCGAATTGGTGTATGCCCTTAAATGTCTTGGATTTTTGATTTTATGAACATTGGATGTGTATGAAATCATTTAGGATGTTGATTTAATGTCGATTGTGGGTTTGATTGGATTGAAACCAAATCGGATGTGAAATCCTTCCTTGGCCGAGACTACAGAAGCATGTAAATGGGTTTGATTTTTCATTTATGTGTTGGACATATAATAATGAAAATAAGCATGATTAATTGGACTAATTTCATGTTTTGGAAATATTGATTTGGTTATTAATCATGTATACACTTTAGGTAATTAAATTGCGAAATTGGAATTTGGTAATTTAATTATTTGGGCCTATTTTTGATATTGGGCTTCTAATGTTGTATTTGGGCCTATTGGGCTTGATTTTATCAAGTTGGGTTTAGGCCAAATGGATTGGATCCAATTGGGCCCAAAACCTTAACCATAAAGCCCAAATGCGACTAATGAACCTTTAAAGTTCAATTGGGCCTAATGGGCCAAGATTGATTTATGGGCTTATGGGGTAATCCCGGATTGGACTTTGGTTATCGGTTTGACCCGAGTTGACCAAAAGTCCACGCCTTAAGAAATCAATTAAAAGCCCATTGGACTTTAATTGAATTGACGTTGGACGTTAATCGGTCTTTGACGCGTTACGATTAATTTGGAATTTAAATCGTAAAAGGTTTATTAATAAAGTGTAATGTTTAATTTGGAATTGAATAGTGAATTAGTATTAAGTACATGTTAAATTTGATTTAATGATGTAGTTTAATTTAATTCATGAATTCGTACTTTAAGTACTTATTCGCAAAAACGAGTTTGACTCGAACAAAATCAAATCGTTGTTTGAACATTGGATGATCACTTAATTATCAGATTAATTAATTTGATTAGATTGATTGATAGCATGCTTATGTGTGTGAATACGTGGTTGTGTTGAATGAATAATGTATATCGGATGGATATTAGATGGGTGGGGCAATTTTAGAAATTGTTGTAATAAATTCGATTTATTAAATTGGACCTGCGTGTCCAGCCTTATCACCTCTATTCTCTTTGTATTCTCTTCTCACCTATTCCCCTCAATGTAAATGAGGTTTCTTTAGAAGTGTAGTGTAACGGGTAGAAGTAATACAAGTGCTAGCTTGAGTGAGAAAGTGAGAGATTTGATCTAGGATCAATGTAAAGTATCCATCCGCATATCATTATTATTTATTTTCATACTCGCTTTATTATGTATTTAGAATGCATGTTTAAGGGTGTATGATGATGAGACCTTAACAAAGATAATTAAATTGGTAGCCAATTTGCACGCGAAAAACCCTCGTTAAATATCAAGCGTTTATTTTCCTTCCATTGAGTGATTCTTACTCAAGATCCGAGATTGGCAGGGGTTGTTGGCCAAAGTCAAGCCCTTGTCCGTCAAAGATGTGTTTTAATCACGAGGCTTTGTTCCATATCGGTGTCGTGTCCAAGTTGTGGTTTGTTGGCCAAAGTCAAGACCACTTCTTGTCCATTGACATTGATTACGAAGCTTCCATGTCAATGGGTCCGCGCTTGACTGGGATCACTAGGTTTGTTGTGCCAAAGCCAAGGCCTAGTTGATTCAGAGGAAAAAGGTTAGGGTATATATTCGATATATAGGCATATATTAGATATATGTTTGGGACTTGGATGTCCACCTACTGGATCTAGGAGTTGGATGAGATCCAATTGATCTTCGAGATCTACCTAGTTAATTATCATACAATTTGTTGGCCAAAGTCAAGATTGTGTGATATTTAACGGGATCCTAGCCCACTAGGAAACACGGTTTCCCGAGTACTCGACAGAGGGTTAGAGGCTCGACGAAAAATAGTGGGAGGCAAGTATTGAATTTGCAACATTCGTTCGAATACTCGCTAAACGCGCTCATCTATTTTACTCGTCATATTAATCAAAAGTATTAGTTGGACTAATATTTTATGTTGTTTTAAATATTATATAGTTTGACTATATACAAACTCATTCGATATATAGTTGATTTTATAATTGGATTATAGTAATCAATATAATTGAATTAAAATTATAGTTGATTAAAAATTGGATTATTGTAATCATTATAATGAATAGTACCTTATTAAATTGATTAAATAGTTGGACTATTGAAATCAAGAAAGAATTGAAAAGTTGAATATTTAAAATATATAATCCTTGGATTAAATGTTTTAAATGATTTAATTTTCATTGGGAATTCATAATAGGTTACTTTATTGGATAAAATAACTTGTTATATCTAGCCATAATTAAGCAATAAGTAGAGCATAAATCTTTGGAAGATTTATGTGATGATGACTTTAGTGCTTAATTAATATACTTATCATAAATCTATCTTTAGATTTAAAAGTATTAAATTGCAATTAATAATTCTTAGAGAATTGATTGACTATTCTAGAGGTGAAAAGTCAAAGTTTGCAATTGGGCGTGTTGCACAAGGTGCACATCATTTCGATATTCTAAAACCCAAGGCTTGGCCAAAGGTTTGTGAAATATTGAAAAGATAATTGACATATCCCAACGTGACTACCATTTGGATATGGCAGACACGAAGGAATAAAGAAAGGGCGAGGCTCTGACTTTAAAAATATTTGTCAAAGTTATGTTCACTACTAGTATTGAAATTGGATTTAAATACTTAGTGTGGTACATAAAATATATGTATTGATGTTCAGAATCCGCTATGAGCTGGATACTGACTTCAAGCCGAGATTTCTCTGCGAATCGGAAACGGGACGAAAGTCGCTGTTTCGACCGTAGATACCTAAGTTTAGGAACTACCCTTTGGGTATGTACTTAAATTAGGAACTGTTATAATGTAACTAGTTTGACTAGAGACATTATCTCTATATCAGTGTTTAATCCGTTGCGGATAAACCTTATATTCTAGAACACTAAAGTGTTTTATTATATAAAGATGATACTGAGATAAACACATAAGATGTGAATAACAGAATTTATATTTTGAATATAATAAAATCTCAAACATATAAAATGACAAATAAATAGCTCAAATTGATTTGATCAATAGAGACTTATTTGTGGCATTGTTGTCTAGGACACAATTAAACGAGACTCGTATATCCACACTTTTGAAGAGTGGGTACTAGGACTGATTTGACTATTCAAATAAGGTCTGCGAATCTAGTTTATTAGGTAAAGTACCTAAAATACTATTTACTTTGGTAATAGTAAAGGGCCACCGATCTGTTAGCCCTATTCATGGTGAAGTAAGTGGGCCCATATCTAGCTAGGCTAGATGTGAACATGAATATTTCGTGACCTTAACGGATGTGGCATCACGTTATGGTTATGTGTTTCTTTTGAAGAACACAAATCGGAAACTTTAAGTTTCGACACGAAGTAAATAAACAGATCGGCTATAGTATTATTCCGCCACGGTAAGACCGTAATGGAAAATACTTAAGCAGTAAGTTTCATACGTACATGAAAGAGTACGTATTCTTTCAAATGAGGACTCCTCCCGAGACACGTCAGTTAGACGGTGTGTCCGAACTAAAAACCGAATTTTGTTGGACATGATAAGGTTTATCACGAGTCGCTCTGAGCTACTGTTTCCTTCAATAGGATATGTATTAACAGTGCAAAACTTATTTAGAATAAGGTTCCATATAAATCTGTTTGACAGATGTCATATAGGATATGAACAGGGAAGAAACGAGGTTTCTCATTCCTGATAATTTGGGTATGCCAGGCATAACGTTTGGATGATACCAAACTAAAGACCCAAATTGGATAAGTGCCAATATAGGTTATCCTAAGGGAAACCTTAAGTATAGTACTTATAAATCTCACATGAGAACAATGTGATTGTTGCTCACCATGCGGTTTTTCCTGAGAGGAATACCGATATGCAGTGGTCAGTGGGAGGATAGTGATACTCGATGAAAATCGGAGTAATACTGTTCAAGGCACGAAGTCCTTAATGGAACAAAATAGTTCATCTATGATGAATCTATACCATTAATCTTCAAATACACAAGAAACTAGTAGATCGGATAGAGTCAGAAAACAACCTAGGGTATGGGTTTCTGATCTAACCTCATAAAGATGTCAATCTTATGAAGGTATATCCACCGACTACGTTTTGAGGAAGTGATACGAGGTATCGACTCCCTATTATGGCAAAGTGCCATGAATCCGAAATGGATTCCATGTATAACAACTATTTTGGATACTAGTTGTTGTACCACAAGGCATTGTGCCTATTGGTACATTAAACGTCTTCAAGGAAGACATACATGGAAGGCAACATACCAACGTACAAAGCTGGGCTTTTGACGGAAAGGTATCGTTATCAACATTGTGTTAATAACGGTTCAACCTTTTACCTGTTGCCATGGTAAATCCATTTTGAAGATGCTTGTTGATAACTGCGTATTTCATTTATGAAATGTGTCAGTTGCAGATCAAAATCGCTTTCCTGAAAAGGAAACTTTTGGAGGATGCTTACAACATCCTGACGATTTTGTATAACCGACAAACAAGTTTGCGGGTTATTCGATCCATGTTTGGATTGAAGCAAGCATAAGGTTCTTGGAACTGTCGTTTTGAAATAATCATAATGATTTATGATTTGACTCAAAACGAAATAATTCTTGTGTATATATATATGAGGTTAGTGGGAGGGCACTGACAATGAAATTCCCATAAAACAATTGGTGAAAGCTTGACTTTCATAGATATTCTTCATAGAAATTCTCCGTAGAATTCTGGGGAGTAACAACCTTTATTCAAGGAATAAAGATCTACTGGGATAGATTTGGAGTTGTTAACACTCTCTTGGAAATTGTACATTTAAAATGTACTTGATAGGGTGTCTCATACGCTTCGAGCATATGGAGTCACGATCAGGTCAATCCAAGTGATAGTCACTGGATTGAACATTAAGAACATCTGTTAGTATCTGAGAGAACTAAAGATGTTGTCTTAAACTATGGAGAAGGAGAACTTGAAGTGACTGGGATCACCGCTGCAAGTTTCCAAACAATTAAATACTGGATACTATAAAGTTTGAACACTGGGACAGTGAGCTGGAAATATTCCGAGCAAGATAACTGTTGCCGAATAAACAACAAATGCGGATTATTGCTGCAGCTGAGGCAGCAATAGAAGCCATTTGGATCGAAAATAAATCTAATTAGATTAGATATAGTTCTGTTAGCAGCTGAGCTAGGCGTCAGCACAGGCTAAGGAATTAAAGGTCTCATCGACGATCCAGATATATACTTCTATATCATCTGATTCGTTCGGATCATACATCGTGGCGATGTGATGATCGTATAAATCGCGTCAGACGATAATCAAACAAATCCGCTGACGAAAATATTTCCTCAGCAATTTGAGCGAACCGTACATAGTTCGGTGTGGGACACTTGAGTGACTGGCTATGTGCCAAGTGGGAGATTGTTGGACAAAATGACCCATAGCGTCACTATTTGCACAGATCATTGTGTTGTTGTAGCAAATTAACTATGTGACAAGGAAATTGCACTCTCATCATTTGTGATTAGATCACCATAGATATATAAATGAAGAGAGGTCCCTATGATTAGTTCCTGGATTGAGAATGATATGAGACAGTATCAGTCCCCGAAGGATTATCATTAAATATCCCTAGCCGGAGTATTATCGAGACTGGACATCGATAATGCGGAATAGGCTAGTATTGCACTTGTGTGCGTTGTGAGGGCACAACGGCATAGTTCTCATATATATAAGTATTGGATACTTATGCAAGTGCGATAGGAGGTCGTGTTTCACCGATAGTGTACGGGAAACAGCTTCGCTCTGGATAGACCCCTCGGAATCCCATTGGTATTATGACTATGTGTCTATGGGAGGCCGAAATCAAGGTAGGTGTGTATAGTCTTAACCTGAGACTTACATCGCTAATACTTACGATAATCGATAGACTTTGGTCTTGGTGGTACAGGGCTTTAACCGGTTCTGCGTACACCACTTCTGGGTTATCAGAGAGTCGTAGTGTATTGGGTGTGATGTCAAGACGGAAGTATCACTTCAGTCATAGTGGAGATGATGTCACGCAGGATACGGTACTAGTGCTCTTGAGTGATGCGCAACCAATCGGGATATTGTGACCAGGTCATGAATATCCGATTATAGAGACTATGTTACCAGACATCCGATATGTGCTTCGGACGGGGCAGACACTTATCCAGCCCCAGCCCTAGCACGTGACTATCCGATACTGGGCCGATATGCACAATACAATGGTATACTACGCTTGATACAGATCTTAATATTCTTAAATGGATATGTCCGGAGAATTGGGTAGACTTGGTGCTTTGCTAGGAGTCGACCTTGTCTCGTAAATCGGTAGAACGTAGTACTTGGTACGTACGTGATTCGGATACTCCGACGACCGTATTTACTACTGCCAACTTATCCGGGGATCTCATGGGTCGCCTTCCCGATAATCCACCGATGACGCACAACTCGCACTCTTGAATAATCTGGGATTATATAGAAGAGAGAGAAAATTAATCTAGGATTAATTACGGAGATATTTTATCTAGGATAAAATATCGTCTAGAGAGAGATAACGATTAATTTGGAATTAATCGGTAAATTAATATATTCGATATATTAAATGAAATTAGATTTCGACGCGGAATTAAAATTAGATTTTAATTCGGGCGAACGAATTAATTTAGAATTAATTCGTTAGCGACGTGAATAGTGAATTCGCTAGGCGTAATCATTTAATTACGACGCGACGGAAAAATCGTTAATTTTAGAATTAGCGAACCCGAGCCCGAGTGTGATTGCGAGCGCATTCGTATTTCGAATTCGAGTGCGGCATCGCAAGTCGCATCAAGCGTCAAATCATCGTCACATCAAGCGTCAAATCAAAAGTCACTTTGAGTGATTGATTGATTGATTGATTGTTGATTGATGGATTGACTTGACTCACATTCACTTTATTAAAGTGACATGTGAATAGTTGATGTAAGTTGGTGTAATAGTGTTTGGAGGGAAATCATTTACTTTGTTTTTATTTAAATCAATTAAGTAATTGGTTTTTTTCTTTTTCTTGGAAATATATAAAGCTTTTTTGGAAAAGCTTTACCAACTAATTACACACAACTTTCTTCTCTCCATTTCTCTCTTCTTCTCCTCACGCCCAAACTGAAAAACTCACTGGTTTTTTGAAGCAAAATGGCGTGAATAAAGGGAAGCAAGAGTGGTTTTCATGGTGAGAAATCAAGTGCTAGCACACTTACGAGTCTTGCGAAGGTGGTAGGGAGGTTCACCCATGAGCCGGGATCCGTTCGACGAGGCTTGGAGCTCCGTTTTCTCACCTCAAACTCTGATTTGTGAGGGCAGTGGACTGGGTTGCATGGGCGCCTTGGCAGTGAGCAAAATGGCTTCATTCGTCTTCAAATCGACTCAACCGATCGATGTGAGTATTCTGCTACCCCCTCCTTGATGTTTCACACATTGTTTTCATGTCTTGTTTGATCTTGGGACCTAGATAATAACCACATTGTCACACACACTGCACAAGTCCCATCAAAGTGGAGCGACTGTAGGCACGTATTTTTTTCATGTAAGTCCCTATGATGAGTCTCATTTAGAGTCACTACCTTTGAAGTCGCGGAAGTCTCGAGAACAGGATGTCTGAAGGGAAAAGTCAGAAATCATTATTTTGTTGGATTTTATTCGCTGTTTAGCTTCGGGTTCGCTGTTTGGACTTCCGTTTTAAAACACACACCAAGCTAACACACCACCACACACACACCAAGCCACACACACACCAAGCCCACCTCCCACACGCCCAAGCCCAATAAAACACAATCCCAAAAATACCAAAACACATATTTACACATGGTGTAATTAAAACAAATCAAATAAAATCTAAATAATCACATACCTAATTAAAACAAATCAAATCAAATCAAATAAATCCATTCTTAATTTGAACAAATCACCTCCCTAATTTAATTAGATGATTTCATTGTGAGATACTAATTAGAAATATCCCCCCCCCCCCATAATTGCTTGATCTCATTCTTATTCAAACAAGGATTTGTTGGACAATTATGACCCATAGCATCACTATTTGTACAGATCATGGTGTTTTTGTACAAATTAACTATGTGACAAAGGAGATTGCACTCTTATCATATGTGATTAGATCACCTAGATATATAAATGATAGGAGGTCCCTATGATTTGTTCCTGGACGGAGAATGATATGAGACAGTATCAGTCCACGTAGGATAAATCATTAAATATCCCTAGTCAGAGCATTGTCGAGATTGGACATCGATAAATGCGTAAAAGACTAGTATTACACTTGTGCGCGTTGTGAGGGCACAACGACATAGTTCTCATATATTTGGGTATAGGATACTCATGCAAGTGTAATAGGAGGTTGTGTTTTACCGATGGTATGGGAAACAGCTTCGCTCTGGATAGACCCCCTCGGAATTCCATTTGTAGTATGATTATGTGTCTATGGAAGTCCGATATCAGGGTAGGTGTATTTGGTCTTAACCTGAGACTTGCACCGCTAATACTTGCGACAATCAATATACTTTGGTTGCGGTCTTCCAGGGCTTTAACAGGTTCTGTGTACGCCAATGCTGGGTATATTGAGAATCGTAGTGTGTTAGGTGTGATGTCAAGACGGATGTGTCACTCCAGTCATATGGAGATGATGGTCACGTAGGATACGGTACTAGTACTCTTAAGTACTGCAGTCATCGGGATAAAATGACAAGGTCATGTTTATCCGATTATAGAGACTAGTTACCAGACATCCGACAAGTGCTTCATACGGGGCAGACACAATTCCAGTCCCAGGCCTAGCACGTGATCATCTGATACTGGACAGAAATACGCAATACTACGTATACTACGCCTGATATAGATCTTTTATTCCTGTAAGGATATTTCCGGAGAATTGGGTAGACATGGCGCTTTGCTAGAGGCAAACCTTGTCTTGTAAATCGGTATAAACGTAGTACGAGGTACTTACGTGTTCGGATAGTCTGACGACCGAATTTACTGCCAACATATCCGGGGATCTCATGGGTCACTTCCCAAGATTCACCGATGACGTATGACTCGCACTCTAAATTAATCTGGGATTAATTAGATGAGAGAGAAAATTAATCTGGGATTAATTGCGGAGATATTTTATCTGGGATAAAATATCATTAAAGAGAGATACAGTTAATTTGGAATTAATCGATTAATTAATATATTTGATATATTAAACGAAATTGGATTTCGACACGGAATTAAAATTAGATTTTAATTCGGGCGAACGAATTAATTTAGAATTAATTCGTTAGCGATGTGAATAGTGATTTCACTAGGCGTAATCATTTAATTACGACGCAACGGAAAATTTGTTAATTTGTAATTAGCGAACCCGAGCCCGGGATTATTTAAGAGCGCATTCGCATTTCGAATTCGAGTGTGGCACGTAAGTGAAATCAAGCGTCAAATCATTAGTCACATCAAGCGTCAAATCACATGTCACTTTGAGTGATGTGACTTGACAACTTGATTGATTGATGAAGTGATGTGAGTGGTTGGTGCCATTAAAGGCTCGACTTTTTGAAAGCCAAATTCATTCCAAATGAATTTGAAATTCACATTTGTGTATAAGATACACAAATTTGGAACAACCAAACACAATCTCTCATTCTCTCTTTCTCTCTACAATTCACGCCCAAGGGGCTGTAAAAGCTTACTGGTTTCTGTTAAGAAACCGTGAGAAGGGAAGCAAGAGTGTGATGGTTTCGTGGTAAAATCATCAAGAGCTAGCACTCCGAGAGACATGCGAAGGTGATTTGGAAGTCTACCCATGAGCCGGGAATCGTTCGACGAAGCTCGGAGCTTGACGAATGAGCACCCATGGCCGAATTTGGAGGGCAGTGGTAGTGAACTGCCGTGACAGTCCAAAGGAGCAGATTTTTGATTTTGTTCGTCACCGCGTCGCTCAACCGATCGATGTGAGTATTCCGCAACTTCTTCGATTTGTATTCGCACATATTTCATGCTTATTATTGATCTTGGGACCATAATAGAAACCAACATGGCATCTAGAGCAAGGTTTGAGCATGAAAACGTTTAGGGCTTAAAATTTGGGTAAAATGATTTTGAGCATGATTTGAATAAATTGGATGTTTGAGTATGCTTAATACATGTTTAATTGATGATTGATTGGATCAATTTGATTAAATGTGGTTTGGAACAATTTTCCCTAAATATTTGGGCTTGGCCGAATGCAAGTGCCCTAATTAGTCTTGGTGATTTTTTGATTTTTGATCATTGGATGACTTGAATCAATTGGGAATGTAGATTTAATATTTATTGTGGATTCAATTGGATTGAAATCGAAATCGATTTAAAATTCCTTATAAAATGCCGAGACTTTGAGCATGTATTGGGTTTGATTTTAATCAAAATGTGTTGGACATGTGATGATGAAAATAAGCATGATTAATTGTATAAATTGATGTTTTAGAAATGTTAATTTGGGTGATTAATCATGATATACACTTTAGGTTAATTAAATGTGAAATTGGATTTTTTTGTATTTAATTAATTAGGCCTTAAAATTGGATTTGGGCTTGTTATGTTGTAAATGGGCTTATTGGGCTTTGTTGTACAAAGTTGGGTTTAGGAAAAATTGGTTGGATCCAATTGGGCCCAAAACCGCTTCCATAAAGCCCAAATGCGACATAATGGACCTTTAAAGTTTAATTGGGCCTAATGGGCCTAAATTGATTTCTGGGCTTATGGGGTAACTCCTTGATTGGATTTTGGTTATTCGGTTTGACCCGAGTTGACCAAAATTCCACGCTTTAAGAAATTAATTAAAAGCCCATTGGACTTTAATTAAATTGACGTTGGACGTTAATTGGGCTTTGAGACCCGTAACGATTAAATTTGGAATTTAAGTCGTAAAAGGTTTATTATTAAAGTGTAATGTTTAATTTGGAATTAAATAAGCGAATTAGAATTAAATGCATATTGAATTGGATTTAATGATGTAATTTAATTTAATTAGAGAATTCGTACTTTGAGTACTTATTCGCAAAACGAGTTTGAATCGAGCAAAATCAAATCGTTGTTTGAAAATTAGATGGTCACTAATTATCAGATTAATTAATTTGATTAGATTGATTGATAACATGCTTGTGTGAATACATGGTTGCGATGCATGAATAATGCATTACGGATGGATATTATATGGGTGAGACAATTTTAGAAATTGTTGTAAAAAAATTGATTTATTAATTGGACCTGCGTGTCCAGCCTTATTACCTCCATATTCTTTGTATTCTCTTCTCACCTATTCCCCTCAATGTAAATGAGATTTCTTTAGAAGTGTAGTGTAACGAGTAGAAGTGATACATGTGCTAGCGGAAGAGAGAAAGGGAGAGATTTGATCTAGGATCAATGTGTAAAGTATCCATTCGCATATCATTATTATTTTATTATACGCGCTTTATTATGTGTTTAGAATGCATGTTTAAGGGTGTATGATAATGAGACCTTAACAAAGACAATAAATTGGTTGCCAAATTGCACGCGAAAAACCCTCAAACAATATTAAGCGTTTTTCCTTTCATTGAGTGATTCTCACTCAAGATCCGAGACTGGCATTGGCTTGTTGGCCAAAGTCAAGGCCTTTGTCCGTCGAGGATGTGTTTGAATCACAAAGGCTTTGTTATATATTGGTGTCTTGTCCAAGTTGTGGTTTGTTGGCCAAAGTCAAGACCACTTCTTGTCCATCGACATTGATTACGAAGCTTTCCATGGTCAATGGGTCGCGCTTGACTGGGATCACTAAGTTTGTATCGCATAAGGTACACATATGCATATCACGAGTGATCATCGATAAAGGTAATGAAGTAGGAGAATCCACCTCTAGCGGTGACTGACATTGGTCCGCATACATCAGAGTGTATGAGTTCTAATGTCTTCGCTGCACGCGGTCATTTACCTTTGAAGGGTAATTTGGTCATTTTACCAAGTAAATAAGACTCACAAGTTCCATAAGGTTCATATTTGAAGGGTCTGAAATACCCATCCTTATGTAGCTTAGTTAATCTTGTTTCATTGATATGACCTAAGTGACTGTGCCATAGAAGTGATTTATTGAGATTATTTGAGTTAACATTGTATATATTAGCGGTTGAACATTATTTGTTAGTTTCTAAGATATAGATACCATTATTCAAAATACCATCTCCATAATTTATTTCATTGAAATAAATAGAACATTCATTACAACTTATTAGGCATGAAAAGCCTTTATTACATAAAGAAGAAATTGAAATGATGTTCTTTACTAGAGAAGGTACATAAACAAAATCTTTTAAGTCTAAAACTAAACCATTCGGAAAAACTAATGAATAAGTCCCCACGCACAATGCAGCCAGTTTTGCTCCATTACCCATGCGTAAGTCAACCTCCCCATGACGGAGTCTCCTACTGTTTCTCAGGCCTTGCACATTGTTACACAAGTGAGTCCCACAACCGGTGTCAAGTACCCAAGTAGAAGGTTCAGAGTTTTCAGAATATAGTTCAATCATATACAACATACTTGAAGCATTGGGCTTCTTGGCCTATTCGGCTTCCCTAGCTTCCTTGGCTTTCAAGAATCTGCAGTCTTTCTTCCAATGACCATTCTTTCAAGAAAAGAAACATTTCCCTTTTTCCTTTTTTCTTCTCCACCTTACCATTGAGCTTTAGGTGATCTGGAGCTTTGGCCTTGCCCTTATTTTTCTTTGGGCCTCGTGGCTTCAGGTCCGTACCCGTAAGCATGACGGGGGTTTTAAGCTTCGGTTTCAAGTCCTTCTCTGCTTGTTTTATCAGATTGTGCAATTCTGCTAAAGTAGCTTCGTTATTAGACAAATGAAACTGCATAATAAAGTCAGAGAAGTCTTTTGGTAAGGACTGAACAATTAGATCATGACCTATCTCATGATCCATGATGAACCAGAGGTTGGCCAATTTTTCAATGTGGCCAATCATCTTAAGCACATGTCCACTAACAGATCATTCCTTATACCTTATTTTGAATAAGGCACATGATATTTGGATTCTCACGGTATGAACGAAAGTTGCATACAACTCCTTCAAGTCAAAGATGATGCTTTGAGCATCAATATCTTCGTGAGGTTTCTGAAGTTCGTCCGACATATATCCAAGCATTATGCAAATTGCTTGCTCATCATCATCGACGTGTTTCTTCCAAGCATCAAATGTATTTTGGTCAGCATCTTCTATGGGTTCAGGGGAAATGGTCTTTCAAGAACATAGAAAATCTTTTCTTATCGTAAGACAAATTTAAGGTTTCTAAACCAGTCATTATAGTTGTCCTCTTTGAGCTTATGTTCATCAATGATGGAACGAAGTGATACTCTTTTGCCATTTGAATGTTTGTGAAATATTTTAACCCACATGTTAAGAGAGAATGTTAAAATTAGGAATATGTTTTCATTAATGTTTCATAATAACATGGGCTTTTAATATTATGAAGTTGCTCTCACTCAACTGTTTTAAAATTTTAAGCAAATCACATTAACCCCAATATGATGGATTTCTTCTGGGCAAGGATCCCATTATCATCATTTCATAACTCTGACTAGGGCCGGTCGTTATAAAATACGATAATTAGGTAGGTTCCCAACCAATTTATAATATAAATCACAATTCCTTGATCATTGGGTTGGGCAATCAAACATGTCATAGCTTATGCTAGTCCTTGTGGACACCCAATCTTTGCCACTAAGTTATAAGACCACACCTAAGGGTCGCTGCGTCTTATGACTCAGAAAAGTCAAACCATTTTCAATAGTACGATTTAGGGACAAATTGGTATTGGTCAGTCTGGTAAAGCCTAGTCCTGCCAATATGGTTTAAGCCTTTTGGGTCTATACTTTACAATGGGAGGCAAATTTTAGACTTAAATTATTATTGAGGATTTTAGCAAGTTTAAGTGAATAACTGTCAAATGGATTCCTCCATTGAAAATTCCCCAGAGGGAGGGTGGAGCGAACTCTCTTAAATACCCTTACCTCTTAGGCTATTATTGCCTTGGTGACAGGAATAAACAATAGATCCTCCAAATTAGTCCAACACTTTAAATATGTTTTAAGGTAAGCTTTGAGTAAATGATTATCTAGATATCTTCACATCTTTTCCTTTTAGCTATAAAAAGGTAGTGAGTGAAGGAAGACACCAAATCATTATCTAACTCTAGTAATACCTTTGTAAAATTAAATTTAGTTTGGAAAGTTTTATTAACGCCTTGGTCACACCCCACTTGTATCTTTTATAATAACTTTTATTATAAACAAGTGATTTATATTTATTAACCTTAATGGTAACAAATCTCTAAGTTCATCACGGAATAATTACTTAGCTAAGGGATAAGCAATACACTCTCTATTTTCTTAGAAAGTCTCTAGATGCTTGCACCCTAAAATAATCATGCCAATTCTAATCATACATAGAATCATCAAGCATATGAGTTTTAATATGTTGGAATTATTTTAGGCATTAAAGAACTTTGATTAATATTTAATTATGATATTGCAATTTATTTTAATCAAATAAATTTACTATTCATATTTTTTACAGATGCGTGAACTTTAAATGCAATTTCACAATTCATATCTTAACCAAATCATGCAAAACTTGTGCCTAAAAGTAAGTTCAGGGTGTTAGCTTTCCAACGAGATTTTACACACCCAATTTTGAGTTCAAATGAGAGAGAACTAATAAAAAAAACGGCGTGTTGATACCACTGTTGGGAAGCGGCCGCGAGTCCGCAGCGGAAAATTAAAAATTATGATGCCGCTATCCCTTTGCACAAGACCCATTTGTTTTGATTATTCTATAAGACTAGGCATATTACTATATATTCTAAGCATAAAAACTCATAAAAAATGCAAAGAACATAACCTTAAACATGCTAACTATCATAAGAACTCTAATTAAAAATAAAGAAAGAAAAAGACTTACTTGAACCGAAGACTCCTCCAGTCCTCCCTCCAATCTACAAGCTTTTCTCGAACTCAGAAAGCTCTTCCATGTTCCAAAGAGCCACCCAAGTTTGTGGCCTCTAAAGGTGCACACACCAAAGCCAAAACTCAACGGAAAGACTACGCCTTGAGTGCACGGGTATTTTGCCCTTGGTGCTAGCCTAGGCAAATACCTCAAAACTTTTAACTTGAGATTCCTCTAGTCAATTAGACTTAAGGATCCTAAAAATCAGTGGCTTACTCTTAAACTTTAGAGTTGCTCACTTATATAAACCCAAGATATGAAAGGTTTTGGTGTAAAATTTTGTAAAGAATTCTTTGGGTTTATATAAGTGCTCCAAAGACAACAAAATTAATTAAGAATCCAATGTGGGATAAATGCTAATTAAATCTTAGCCATTGGATCTTAATATAGTGGTTTAATGAGATTATAAAACCCTAATAAGAGTTTGGGCCAAATTGGAAATCAAAACAAATAAAAATAAAATAAATTTACTATTCACATTTTTTTTATTCATTTTTCCAATTACCAAAGTGCCTCTATCGTCATTCACTAATCCCTAAGCCACTTTGGAACCTCTTAAATGATTTGTTCAATAATTAAACACATTGAACCATTTATGAACAATTCCTACAGCAATCATATATGCTGCTAAATTTGTACTGTGCACTGTTAACCAATGATTTCGACTTTGTTGTGTGTGACCTTTGGGGTTCCCCTCAAGTTGGACATGAAATGAATCGTGATAATTTAATCGAACATAAATTATCCTCTGATCAGATGGTCGTTCGATTTCAATGACCAAGGTTGACATCTAGCAACATGTCAAGGCCCCCAAATGAGAAGGAAAGATATAAACCCATTCTGTATGCGATTTCCATATGATACGGTCCCTCGCCTCACTGTATCCCTACTGTTTGACCTAGGGTATGGAAAACTGTCTACCCATATAGTCAAAGGTATGATGTTGATAGTGCCATGAATCGTACTAACCCAAGAATCTCACAAGATTCTTCCGCTGCGACCACAGTCTCAAGCACTGATCACATATATCAACCCGTGAACTGGAATACTACTCTTATAAGAAAATATTATCCGAGAGAGTGGCGATTCTCTGTTGTATCTTTAAAAACTTCATGTGTTTCAACAAATGACCCAATCATACCCTTATGACCGGATCTTTTGAACCGGGGAAGGAGAATGTCAAAGTCATTTGATCCACACATATGATTGTAAAGACCTTAAGTCTAAGGACTAGTCATACAATCGATACATGAAAGTTCTCAAAGACACATTGGATAAATGTTGGAAAATTATGACCCATAGCATCACTATTTGTACAGAACATTGTGTTGTTGTACAAATTAACTATGTGACAAAGGAAATTGCTCTTTTATCATTTGTAATTAGATTACCGGGATATATAAATGATAAAAGTCCATATGATTAGTTCCGGATTGATAAGATATGAGACAATATCAATCCATGAAGGTTTAATCATTAAAACATCCCTAGTCGTATTATTATCGAGATTGAACATCGATAATACGGAATAGACTAGTATTACACTTGTGCGTGTTATGGGAGCATAACAGTATAGTTCTCATATATTTGGGTATTGGATACTCATGCAAGTGTAATAGGAGGTTGTGTTTATCGATGGTACGGAAACATCTTCGCTCTGGATAGACCCCTCGGAATTCCATTGGTAGTATGACTATGTGTCTATGGAAGTCCGAATCAAGGTAGGTGTATTTGGTCTTAACCTGAGACTTGCACCGCTAATACTTGCGACAATCAATATACTTTGGTTTTGGTCGTCCAGGGCTTTAACCGGTTCTGTGTACGCCTCTTCTCGATATATTGAGAATCGTAGTGTATTGGGTGTGATGTCAAGATGGAAGTATCACTCTAGTCATAATGGAGATGATGATCACGTAAGATACGGAACTGGTGCTCTTAAATGCTGCAGCTATCGGGATAATATGACTAGGTCATGCTTATCCGATTATAGAGACTAGTTACTAGAGATCTGATATGTGTTTCGTACGGGGCAGACACAATTCCAGCCCTAGGCCTAGCACGTGACATCCGATATTGGATCGCAATACGCAATACTAAGTATACTACGCCTGATATAGATTACATATTCCTTTAAGAATAATTCTGGAGAATTGGGTAGGCACGGTGCTTTGCTAGAAGCAAACCATGTCTTCTAAATCGGTAAAAACGTAGTACTATGTACGTACGTGTTCGAATAGTCCGACGACCGGATTTACTGCCAACACATCTGGGGATCTCATGGGTCGCTTCCCGAAGATTCACCAATGACGTATGACTCGCACATAATTAATCTTGGATTAATTATTAGAGAGAGAAAATTAATCTGGGATTAATTACGGAGATATTTTATCTGGGATAAAATATTATTTAAAGAGAGAGAACGATTAATTTGGAATTAATCGATAAAATAACATATTCGATATATTATACGAAATTAGATTTCGACACGAATTAAAATTAGATTTTAATTCGGGTGAACGAGTTAATTTAGAATTAATTCGCTAGTGACGTGAATAGTAATTTTGCTAGGCATAATTATTTAAAAATTTTGATTTAATTACGTCGCAACGGAAAATTCATTAATTCAGAATTAGCGAACCCGAGCCCGGGAGTGTTTGTAGGCCCACTCGCATTTCAATCGAGTGGGGCCCACAAGTCACATCACACATCGCATCATTAGTCATTCAAGTGATGCAAGTCACATCAACTTTGAGTGATGTGATGGTTGTCACTTGTGATTGATGGTGGTGGTTGGAAGGCTTAAATGCCTTGTACAATTTTTGGAAAATGGAATATCTATTTGATTTTTGAAATCAAACACAATACACACAACAACCATCTTCTCTCATCTCCCTCTCAACATTCGGCCTTGGGCCAATTTTTTTCCTCTCAATTTCTCTCAAAGCCGAGAGATGTAAGAAGCTTTAGGAAGGATTTGTGGAAAATTTTTCCAAGTGCTAGCACACTAAAGATGTCATACAAAGGTGATAGGGAAACCCATCTATGAGCATGGAATCCACACACCAAGCTTGGAGCTTGAAGATCCAACATGGAGCACACAATGGAGGCCATTGCCGAGAGCTTCAAGGATGAAGAAATTTTTGTGTTCAACGCATCGCAAATCTGTTCATTGTAATTATGATTCCGCCATACTTCTTTATTGTATTCACATTATTTTAATTGCTTTAATGATCTTGGGACTATAGTAGAAACCCAATAATGGTATCAAGAGCCTTGATTAAGCATGAAAATGAATTAGGGTAAAATTTGGGTAAAATTGATTTGAGCATGATTTGATGAAATTGATTGTTTGAATATGCTTGAATGATGATAACATAGTGTTATGCATGATCAATTTGATGAAAATTGAATTCGATCAATTTTTCCCCAAAAACTAGGCTTGGCCGAAAGTTTGATGTTGCCCTAAAGTCATGGTAATTTTGTTTTTTGATCATTGGATGAGTTGAAAGACTTGGGATAAATTGATTTATGATTTAATTGGATTGAAATCGAAATCGATTTTGAAAAACCCCAAATTGCCGTGACCAACATAGCATGGAAATGAATTGATTTTTTGATTCAATAATGTTAGACATGTGTTAATGATAATAAGCATGATTAATTAAGTAAATTGGTATTTTGGAAATGTTAATTTGACTAATTAATTATGGCTAGACACTTTAAATTGATTAAATTAGGATATTTGGAATATTAGAATTTAATTGGTTGGGCCAAATTTGGAATTGGGCTAATAAAGTTGTATTTGGGCTTTATGGGCTTGGTTGCGCCAAGTTTGGTTTAGGTTAATTGGTTGGATCCAATTGGGCCCAAAACCATATCCATAAAGTCCAAATATAATTAAATGGACCTTTAAAATTTTAATTGGGCCTAATGGGCCTAAATTGATTTTTGGCAAAAGGGTGATTCTTTAATTGGCCTTTGGTATTTGGGTTTGACCCATATTGACCAAATTCCATGCCTTATAAATTAATTGAAAGCCCATTGGACTTTAAATAAATAGACATTGGATGTTAATTGGGCTTTAAGACCCGTAAAGATTAGATTTAGAATCTAAGTCGCAAAAGCTCATTAATAAAGTGTAATTATTTAATTTGGAATTCAATAAAGAATTAGTATTGAATACAAATTAAATTGGATTTAATGTTGTAGTTTAATATAATTCGAGAATTCGTACTTTGAGTACATATTCTTAAAACGAGTTTGACTTGCGCAAATCAAATCGTTGTTTGAACATTGGATGATCATTAATTTCAAATTAATTAATTGGATTAGATTGATTGATAACATGCTTTGTGTGAATACATGGATGTGATGTATGAATAATGTATATCAGATGGATATTAGATGGGTGATGGCAATTTTGGAAATTGTTGTAATAAATTTAGAATTTATTAAATTGGACCTGCGTGTCCAGCCTATTACCTCTTGACTCTTTGTATTTCTCTTCTCACCTATTCCCCTCAATGTAAATGAGGTTTCTTTAGAAGTGTTATGTAATCGGGTAGAAGTAAGATTTGTGCTAGCGGGAGAGAGGAAATGGAGAGATTTGTTCTAGGAACAAAGTGTTTTAAATATCCATCCGCATATCATTATTAAATTTATTTACGCGCCTTATTATGTTTTTAGAATGCATATTTAAGGGTGTATGATGAGACATTAACAAAGATAATTAATTGGTTGCCAATTACGTGAAAAACCCTCAACATATATTAAGCGTTTTTCCTTCCATTGAATGATTCATTCTCAAGATCCAAGATTGGCACTGGTTTGTGGCCAAAGTCAAGACCTTTGTCCATCGCGGATGTGTTTGAATCATGAAGGCTTTGTTCCATATCGCATGTCTTGTCCAAGTTGTGATTTGTTGGCCAAAGTCAATATCATTTCTTGTCCATCGACATCGATTACGAAGTTTTCCAAAGTCAATGGGTCCCGCTTAACTGGAATCATTAAGTTTGTTGTGCCAAAGCCAAGGCTTAATTGATTCAGAGGGAAAAGGTTAGGCAATATATTGGATATATTGGCATATATAAGATATATGTTTCGGACTTGGATGTCCACCTACTGGATCTAGCAATTGGATGAGATCCAATTGATATTAGAGATCTACTTAGTTAAATATTATACAGCTTGTTGGCCAAAGTCAAGGTTGTGTGTTATTTAACTGGATCCTAGCCCACTAGGAAACAAGGTTTCTCGAGTACTCAACATAGGGTTAGAGGCTCGCCGAAAAATAGTGGGAGGCAAGTATTAAATTTGCGATTTCGTTTAGATACTTGCCAATGCGTGCTCATTTAATTTTTCGTCAATAATTAACAAATTAGTTGGACTAATATTTAATCGTTGTTTTATTAAACAGTTGGACTGTATTCAAACTACTTCAATTATAGTTGATTATGTAATTGGATTATAGTAATCAATATATTTGAATTTTAACCAATCAAATTATAGTCGATTATATAGTTAGACTATAGTAATCATTATAATCAATAGTACCTGAAATCGTTGATTGGATAGTTGGACTATAGCAATCAAGATAACTGAAAGATTAGCGTTTAAAACATTCACCTGGGTAAAAATGTCATTAAACGGCTTTAATTTTCAAATTGGGAATAAAACCTCAGGATAGTCCTGGGAACTGAGGAGTTACTTTATTTGATAGAGAAACATCTCGGGCCTAAGCCCGGAGTTAAGTAAATAGTAGAACATGATCTTTGGAAGATTCATGTGATGATAACTTTAGTGCTCAATCCGTTATGCTTACCGCGATAACACTTTAATTCCGTCGTCAAAATTAAGGATTAGATCATTATACCATGAAGATGAAATTAAAGATCTTCATAGATCTATTTTAGATCTTAATATGACAACTTGCATAAGAAGCTCTTTAGCTCGTGAATGTCAGAGGGTACATCTGTCGAGCACTAGGTGTCACAGATGATTGCTGACATCGATCAGCAAGGTTAGTTGGGCTTTGCCTACATGGCCGAGACTACCAAAGATTTGATGTTATAGTCTCTACCCGAATGCTGGGGAAGGTTCATTATGAACCAAGAGTAAACTCTTAGAGAGTTAATGGCTATGCTCTATGAGCACAGCCAGAGCTTCTAAAAGGGGGCAAAGGCAAAATCATCATAGTCTTCTAGGAATACAAAAGGACATATCCCAAGATGTCTGCCTAAACTGTGACAAATGGGGTCTCTGAAAGCGTGACTGCCGTATGGACAAGGCAGACATAAAGGAATTGAAGAGGGCAAGGCTCCGGCTTTAAATATGTTTGTCATAACATGTTCGCTATTAGTTTCAAAATTGGATTTTGATACTAGATGTGGTACATATCTATGTACTGATGTGCGGAATCTGCTGTTTAGCAAGAGACTGACTTCAGTTGAGATTAATCTGTGAGTCGAAAATGGGACGAGATTTGCTGTTTTAACCGTAGAAACCTAAGTTTAGGAACTACCCTTCGGGTGTGTACTTAAATTAAGAAACTGTTAAAATGTAACTAGTTTGACTATAAAAATTATATATATATCAGAGTATAACTCGTTGTGGGTATAACCTTTATATTCTAGAACACTAAAGTGTTTCATTTTATAAAGATGATATTGAGATAAACACATTAGATATGAATAACAGTATTTATATTTTGAATATAAATGAATCTCAAACATATAACATGACAAACAAATAGCTCAAACTGAATTAATCAGATGAGACTTATAAGTGGCATTGTTGTCTAAGACACATTAAACAAGACTCGTATATCCACACTTTTGAAGAATGGATACTATGACGGATTTGATCATATTCAAATAATGTCTATGAATCTATTTTATTAGGCAAGTGCCTAAAACATCTTTTACTTGGTAAAAGTGCAAGTGCCACCGATCTGTTAGCCCTCGTTCATAGTGACGTAAGTGGGCCCATATCTAGCTAGGCTAGAGGTGGATATGAACACTCCGTAACCTTTACGGATGTGGCATCGCGTTATGGTTATGTGTTTCTTAGAAACACGAATCGGAAACTTTTGATAAAATTCAAAGAGTTTCGACACGAAGTAGAAAAACAGATCGGCAAGAGTATTAAACCATCACGGTTACCGTAGTGGAAAATACTTAAGCAATAAGTTTCTCAATTACTTGAAGGAGTATAGTATTCTTTCAATGAGGACTCCTCCCGGAACACCTCAATCCTGATGGTGTGTCCGAACTGAGAAACCGATTTTGTTGGACATGATAAGGTTAATCATGAGTCTCTCTGAGCTACCATTTTTCCTTCTAGGGATACGCATTAAACAGTGCAACACTTATTTTGAATAAGGTTCCATAAAAATCTGTTTGACATACTTCATATTAGATATGAACAGGAAATAAACTGGGTTTTCTCATTCCTGAAGATTTGGGAATGCTGGGCATATGTTTGGATGATACCAAACTAGAACCCAAATCAGATAAGTGCCTAATTGTAGGTTATCTTAGGGAAACCAAAATATAGTACTTATACAACTCACTAGAGAACAATTTAATTGTTGCTCGCCATGCGGTTTTCCTAAGAGGAATACCTATATGCAATGGTAAGTGGGAGGAAAGTAAAACTCGATGAAAATCAGAGTAATACTGTTCCAGGAACCGATTCCTTAACGGAACACAAATAGTTCATCAAGGATGAAACTGTACCGCAATCTTCGAATACACAAGAACTGCGCAAGTCGGAGAGAGTCAGAAAACAGCCTAAGAGGTATGGGTTTCTGATCTCACCTCATGAAGATGTCAATCTTATTGAGGAACAGGAACTGACTACGTATGAGGAAGTGATACAAGGTATCGACTTCCTATTATGGCAAAGTGCCATGATATCCGAAATGGATTCCATGTATGCCAACCAAGTTTGGACATTGGTTGATGTACCGGAAGGCATTATGCCTATTGGTATTATATGTGTCTTCAAGGAAGACATACATGGATGGCAACATGCCAACGTACTAAGCTAGGCTTGTAGCGAAAAGGTATCGTTATCAACATTGTGTCAATTACGACGAAACCTTTTAATTGTTGCCATGGTTAAATCCATTTGGATAATGCTTGCTATTGCTGCATGTTTCATTTATGAAATATGGCAGCTGAACGTCAAAAAACGTTTTCCTTAAACGGAAACCTTTTGGAGGATGTTTACAACATCCTGACGGTTTGTCGTACCAAAACAAGCAAAGAAGGTTTGTAGGTTATCGATCCATTGATGGATTGAAGCAAGCATTCGTTCTTGGAACTATAGTTTTGATGTAATCATAATGGTATATGATTTAATTCAAAACGATAATAATTCTTGTGTATATAAGAGGGTTAGTGGGAGCGCACTGACAGTGATTGTCCTACATAATGATGATATATCATTTCTTGGAAATGACATTCCCATAATTCAATCGGTGAAAACTTGGCTTTCATGAAAATTCTCCATAGAATACTTGGGAGAGACAACCTTTATTCTAGGAATAATGATCTACTGGGATAGATCTAAAAGTTGCTGGCACTCTCCGAGTACTCGTACATTGAAATAAATGTACGCGACCTGGTGTCTCATATGCTTTGAGCATATGGAGTCACAATCAGCCAATCCAAGTGATAGTCACTGGATTGATGTTAAAAAATCCTTACGTATCTTAGATGATCTAAGGATGCTTTCTTAAACTATGGAGAAGGAGAACTTGAAGTAACTGGGTTCACTATTGCAAGTTTCCTAACTGAAAAAAATGACTATAAGTCGTAATAAAGGTATTATATAGTTTGAATAACAGAACAGTGAGCTGGAAATCTTCCAAGTAAGATACTGTTGCCGAATAAACAAAAAAAGCGGAATATTGCTGCAGCTGAGGCAGCAATAGAAGCACTTTGGATCTTAATAATCCTAATTAGATTAGGAGTAGTTCTATTAGCAGCTGAGCTAGGCTACAGCACAGGCTAAAGAATTAATGGTCTCATCAATAATCCAAGTATATACTTCAATTATTCACCTGATTCGTTCGGATCATACATAGTGGTGATGTGATGATCGAGTAAATCGCATCAGAGGATAACATTGCAAATTCGCTGACGAAAGCAGTTTCTCAACAGAAGTTTGAGCGAACCGTACATAGTTCTAGTGGAAGAAGACTTGAGTGATTGGCTATAGGCCAAGTGGGAGATTGTTGGACAATTATGACCCATAGCGTCACTATTTGTAAAAGACATTGTGGTTTTGTACAAATTAACTATGTAGCAATGGAAATTGCATTTTATCATTTTGTAATTGTTACTAAATATAGATAAATGATAAAAGTCTTTATGATTAGTTCCGGATTATAAGATATGAGACAGTATCAATCCATGAAGGTTTAATCATTAAAACATCCCTAGTCGTAGTATTATCGAGATTGGACATCGATAATGCGGAATAGACTAGTATTACACTTGTGCGTGTTATGGGAGCATAACGGCATAGTTCTCTTATATTTGGGTATTGGATACTCATGCAAGTATAATAGGAGGTTGTGTTTACCGATGGTACGGAAACAGCTTCGCTCTAGATAGACCCCTCAGAATTCCATTGGTAGTATGCCTATGTGTCTATGGAAGTCCGAATCCGGGTAGGTGTATTTGGTCTTAACCTGAGACTTGCATCGTAATACTTGCGACAATCAATATACTTTGGTTTTGGTCGTCCAGGGCTTTAACCGGTTCTGTGTACGCCTCTTCTGGGTATATTGAGAATCGTAGTGTATTGGGTGTGATGTCAAGATGGAAGTATCACTCCAGTCATAGTGGAGATAATGATCACGTAGGATACGGAACTGATGCTCTTAAATGCTGCAGCTATCGGGATAATATGACTAGGTCATGCTTATCCGATTATATAGACTAGTTACCAGAGATCCGATATGTGCTTCGTACGGGTAGACACAATTCCAGCCCCAGGCCTAACACGTGACATCCGATACTGGATCGTAATACGTAATACTAAGTATACTACACCTGATATAGATTACATATTCCTTTAAGAATATTTCTGGAGAATTGGGTAGTCACGGTGCTTTGCTAGAAGCCAACCATGTCTTGTAAATCGGTAAAAACGTAGTACTAGGTACGTACATGTTCGGATAGTCCGACGACCGGATTTACTGCCAACATATCCGGGGATCTCATGGGTCGCTTCCCGAAGATTCACCAATGACGTATGACTCACACATAATTAATATGGGATTAATTATTAGAGAGAAAATTAATCTGGGATTAATTACGGAGATATTTTATCTGGGATAAAATATTATTTAAAGAGAGAGAATGATTAATTTGGAATTAATCGATAAAATAATATATTCGATATATTATACGAAATTAGATTTCGACGCGGAATTAAAATTAGATTTTAATTCGGGCGAACGAGTTAATTTAGAATTAATTCGCTAGCGACGTGAATAGTAATTCTGCTAGGCTTAATTATTTAATTAAATTTGATTTAATTACGTCGTAATGGAAAATT
The DNA here is from genome assembly GCA_019454045.1 of Zanthoxylum bungeanum. NCBI lineage: Eukaryota > Viridiplantae > Streptophyta > Magnoliopsida > Sapindales > Rutaceae > Zanthoxylum > Zanthoxylum bungeanum. The sequence continues at coordinate 205,560 of SKCR01039345.1, forward strand.
CATTAATTCAGAATTAGCGAACCCGAGCCCGGGAGTGTTTGCGGGCCCACTCGTATTTCGAATCGAGTAGGGCCCACAAGTCACATCACGCGTCACATCATTAGTCATTCAAGTGATGCAAGTCACATCACTTTGAGTGATGTGATGGTTGTCACTTGTGATTGATGTGGTGGTTGGAAGGCTTAAATGCCTTGTACAATTTTTGGAAAATGGAATATGTATTTGATTTTTGAAATCATACACAATACACACAACAACCATCTTCTCTCCTCTCTCTCTCAACATTCGGCCTTGGGCCAATTTTTTTCCTCTCAATTTCTCTCAAAGCCGAGAGATGCAAGAATCTTTAGGAAGGATTTGTGGCAAATTTTTCCAAGTGCTAGCACACTAAAGAGGTCATACAAAGGTGATAGGGAAACCCATCTATGAGCATAGAATCCACACACCAAGCTTGGAGCTTGAAGATCCAACATGGAGCACAAAATGGAGGCCATTGTCGAGAGCTTCAAGGATGAAGAAATTTTTGTGTTCAACGCATCGCAAATCTGTTCATTGTAAGTATGATTCCGCCATACTTCTTTATTGTATTCACACTATTTTCATTGCTTGAATGATCTTGGGACTATAGTAGAAACCCAATAATGGTATCAACCAAATGGATGAGAGAGGCAATCGAGAAGACGGCCCCCCACCACCACCTCCAATTAAAAACATCATCAATCTTGTCTCAGACGGATCAGAAATCAACGAAATCTGTTACTCAGCCGCCAAGCGACACGCAAGAGAAGCTGTAGCAGGAACATCCAGCCTATAAGGTGGCTTAGATGGGCATTTACCAATCTAACCATCGAGCCTACCAATGACAAGAATTCAAGCTAGAAGAACCCCCATCATGACGCCCTGGTGATCTCCTTACAAATAGTTAATTTCATTATCAAGCGGGTACTTGTGTACATTGGATCTTCAGTCGACATCATCTTCACCACAGCCCTAACCGACTTGGACGTAGAACTAGACAAGATCGATGGTCAACAAAACTAATTGGGTTCAGTGGGGAGCATAAGTTTATATTATGAGAAATATCACTCCCAGTATACGCTGGAGGGGTCAATAAACTAACAATGTTTCTAGTCTTGGACTGCCCCTCAACCTATAACTTGATCATCAACCGCCTATGAATTGATGACATAAGGGCAATCTCATCCACCTTCTACCAAGTGTTGAAGTCCCTACCAAGTAGGGCATACAAGACTTTAGAGGAGACCAACAAGCCTCAAGGAGTTGCTATCAGACGACCATGAAGGCCAAGTCTACTTCAGCATAGAAATTACAGAAAGGGCTTTATCGGGCCAAATTGGATAAGCTCGATATCGAGGAACTCGATGAGGTCCAAATTCACCCCCAGCTTGCGGACCATAAAGATCATATTGGAGCTCACCTTGAACCCAAGCTACGCACAAAGTTGATTAACTTCTTCATTAATCGACACGACTACTTTGCATTGTCGCACGACGATATGACTAGGATAGACCCTGAAATGATGACCCATGAGCTCCATATAGATCTAGACTACCTCCAATGAAACAGAAGAGAATAAAATTTACCCCGGAAATGAACTGATTCATCGACAAAGAAGTTCAGAAGTTTTTAGAGAATAGGGCCATCAAAGAAGTTCAGTATCCCGAGTGGCTAGCCAACGTTGTGGTGGTTCGGAAGAAAAATGAGAAATGGTGAGTCAGCATCGACTTTACAAATTTGAATAAGGCATGTCCGAAAGACTCATTTCCCTTGCCACATATTGACTCGATGGTCAACACTACAACTGGACATGAGTTATTGAGCTTCATGGATGCCTGTTCAGGCTACAATCAGATCAGCATGCTTACAAATGACCAGGAGAAGACGCCTTTATCACCAACAGAGGGATCTATTGCTACAAGATAATGTCTTTCGGACTTAAGAATGTCGGGGATACATACCAGCTCAACAATATGTTTTCCCAATAAACAGGAAAAAAATGAAAGTGTATATTGACGATATATTGGTGAAATCATTGAGAGCCGAGCAGTACCTAGAGAACTTGGAGCAGACATTCTATATAATGAGGAAGTACGACATGAAATTGAATCCTACCAGTGCACTATCGACATCGCGTCTGGCAAGTTCCTAGGCTACATGGTCACCCAGCGATGGATAGAAGCCAACTCGGATCAGATCAAATTCAACCTTGATATCTCATCCCCCACATGCCCGAAAGATGTCATGCGACTCGTAGGGAGAATAGCAGCTCTGAACAAGTTCATCTCCGAGTCCACGAAAAAATATTTCTCATTCTTCTCCACCCTCAAGAAATTGAAAGACTTTAAATGGACCCCGACATGTGAAGAAAATTTGAGGGAACTCAATGAGTACCTAACCACTCCATCGCTCCTTTCTAAACCAATCGACAAAGAGAGGCTTTACATCTATTTGAGGGTACCTGAACGAGCAGTCAGTGCAGTCCTGGCGTGAAAGGAAGATGAGACTTAACTTACAGTCTACTACATGAGTAAAGCCATACTTATGTAGAGACTCGCTACACTCAGATGGAGAAGCTAGTACTGGCATCGATAACAGCTGCCCGGAAACTATGCCTCTGCTTTCCAGGGCATCTGATCATAGTCTACCACACCCATCCCATGAGGAACATATTCCTAACTCTTCGAGAGGCAAGTCAAATGGGAAGTAGAGCTAGGGGAGCATGACATAACTTACCAACCTCGAACCGTGATTAAGTCTAAGGCACTAGCCGACTTTATGGCTAACTTTTCCCCTAGTCTACAAACAGAAGTTGACATGGAAATCTAGTACGTCCAGCCGACATCAACTTGGAAACTCACAGTCAAGGAATCGATCAACAAGTGAGGATGTATACTTGGACTAGTTCTCACCACACCTGAAGGTGACACGCTGCAACAAGCAATAAAGTGTGGTTTCAAAGTCACCAATAACGAAGCAGTTTATGAAGCATTGATCGTTGGACTGACATTAACTAAGGATCTCAGAGTCAAGAAAATTGAGGTTCAATCAGACTCCAACTCATTGTCAACCAACTTCATGGGTCATATCAGGCAAGGGATTCATAGATGGCATCCTACTTGCAAAAGGTAAAAGTGCTCCAAGTGATATTTGAGGAATTCATAATTTCACAAGTTCCTAGAGTTGATAACTCTCATACGGATGCCCTAGCCACTCTCAAGTCAACTATGCAATGGGACAAGCCACAGACCATTCCAATGGTGTACTTGTAATGGCCAACCATATGGAAGGAAGAGACCAGAGACGTTGCCTTGGTTGGTCCAGCTGACTCCTGGATGGCTCCATTGATGACATATCTAAATGACAACACGCTCCCGCATGAAAATTTTGAAGCACGGAAAGTATATTGGCAAGCTTTGAGGTTCACTATATATGATAATAAGCTCCTAAAAAGATCATATATCGGGCCATACCTCAAGTGCATCACCACAGAGGAAGCCCAATATGTGATGGCTGAGTTGCATGAAGGAGGATATGGAAATCACTCTGAGTGAAGAAGTTTGGCATGTCGAGCCCACACAACAAGGTATTATTGGCCCTCCATGCGAGCTGACACTGCAAACTTCTCCCGTAGGTTCGATAAATGTCAGAGGTACATCCCACTCTCACACTTGCCACTGGAGAAACTCAATCTCATTCTATCTCATTTTCCATTCATGAAATGGGGTATGGACATTATAGGAAAACTTCCAACAGCTCCAGAGCATCGAGTCTACATGCTTGCACTCACAGACTACTACTCCAAGTGGATTAAAGTAGTGGCCTTCGCTAAGATACGAGATTGTGAACTCCAAACTTTCATTTGGATAAACATCATATGTCGTTGACTGATAATGGTTCTCAATTCATCAGCCATCGTTTCCAAGACTTCTGTAGAAAATAGGGAATCAATTTCAGCTTCTCAACTACATGCTTCCCACAAGCTAACGGATAGGTTGAGTCTTCTCACAATAATATTATCAGAACACTGAAGAAAGAATTAGAGAAAGCTAAAGGGGCATTGGCAGAGAAGCTCCCATGAGTGTTATAGTCTTATCGAATAACAGTTCGCTCGTCGACTGGCAAAACACCACTCTCACTAGCATTTAGAGCAGAAGAAATCATTCCAGCCAAATGAAGCATCCCATCTCCACGCTACCAGTGGCACGAAAAGAAATCCAACAAACAGCTCATGAGTCATACCCTTGACACCATTGACGAGTTAAAGGAACACACCTTGATACGACTCGCTGCCCATCAGTTGAGGATGGCTAAGCACTTTATAAAGAATGGCAGGTGTCGAACTTTGAAAGAATGAGAATTGGTCATACGTAAAGTCTTTTAGAACACCAAAGAAATTGGGGAGCGAAAGCTTAGACGTTCATGGGAAGGCCCATACGTCATTACAAAGGTCGTTGGGCAATGAGCATATACGTTGAGGACAACTTTTAGAAAGCCCATCTAAAACTTCTGAAATGTTGTGCATCTCAAGTTATTCTACAGGTATACCTAAACCAACTAGTAGTTATAGACTGGCCACTTGGCAATTGGCCACTCTATGACTAGGGGATGGAGAGACTACTACTTTTACTTAGAATTTTCTTAGAATTTTTCTTAGAATTTGTACAACCCCAGACTCAAGACTCGGGGACAAACCCACCATAATAAATTAATGTTATTCAAATTTTCTATCTCAAATTATGTTTAAATAACCTAAGACCTAAGCTACTAGCTCTCACGCCAAAGACATAGCCTTTATTTTAACCCAAGTCTTGAGGTAACGATGCCACCAATGCGTCAGGACTTGGCTTCTATTTGATCCACACCCTGAGCCGAAATTAACCCCATACAACTAAAAATCACCATTCATCCAAGCCAAAGACTTAAGGCAACACTAAAGTAGAACCACGAGATTTGATTTGACAAATCGACTAAAAAACTAGATTATTAATAAGGTACGCATCAACAAAAGAACACATATAAAGAAATTAAGCTCATAACATGTTTTCATTCATTACTTGAAGGATAAGATCTAAGTACAAACAAGCTAAAAAAAGGAAAAACTAGTCTTCAATGCCTTTAAGAGATTAGAATCCAGCAGAAGAGACGTCGATGGTAGAGGGGTCCTGAATGTCAGCAGTGGGAATAACCTCAATCTCTGCAGTCTTTTCTCCCTTTACGCTGGACCTTTCAGCAGATTCCACTACCTTTACTTCAAAATCCTCACGAACCTTCTCTGGCTTAATAGATTTCCCTTAAATTATAACTATAGCCTCCTCGACCTTGCCTTCATCCTTCAAAGTTACTTCCTCACAACCTCATTCACCACCGGGGATGACCTTCTCATCCTTATTCTCTTCTTCATTTGACGATAGGGAGCCAGTCTTCATTTCTAGCATGTTTTTTAATCAATTTCTTGGGGGGTCCAAGTTTTGTCCTCCTTCGCCAAAAATTTCTTCATCAAACTACTCTTCTCTGCCAATATTACCTCATAGGTGACTCCCTCTAGCCGCTCCATCAGCTCATCTTTCTCTTTATTAAGAAACTTATTTCTCTCCTAATAGGCCTCATTTTTCGCCTCAATCACCTCTCATTCCAACTTCAATGTTTCCTGAGTCGACTCGGCCTTCTTTACCTTTTTCTCTGAGGCCTCAAGCACCACTTTCAACTCAGCGTTCTCCCTCCTCAAGTCTGTATTTGATTTCTCCAAATCTATGACTTTCCATTGGCTCAAAACAACATACTCGTGGATGAACAGGTTGCATTCGAGGGCCTTAAAAAAGTCTGGTTTATCACCTACTCGAAAAAACTTAAAGGAAAGAAAAAAAGAAACTCTTAAGAATTCCTACTTGATAATTCAGGGTCACGACTTTCTTAATTGATTCCAAAGGACCCATCTCAGCCAGCGGGTTCTCATCCTCTTCAAGTATGAGCCCCTTGATGAACTTTGAGAGGCTATAAGGATCTGAAATCGCAATTGACCCATGAGGGATCCTGATGATGACGTTCTCCAAATCCTCCTCTGGCTCAGTGACAACCTTTTGTTTCTTTACGGCTACGGTCATCTCAGTCGATTGTTTCAGTTGGACAGTGGGGGTTCTAGTCGATGTTACTCTCTTAGGTATATGAGCCTCAATCTCCAAAGGCTCGGACATCTTCCTTTTAGCATTATTGTTCTTTCTCTTGGCCTTTATCTCTTCGAATGACAGATGTTTGAAGCGACCCGACATGATTTCTATTATGAATTTCCTCGTGTGTTAGTGGCTTTAAAAATATGAGCCTCCTGAAGAGCAATCAACACGACCAAGTGCCCACTACCACGGCCAATATTAGTCTACTAATAGCCAAATGGGTACATTTAGTATCAAAAATTTCCTTCCACTGTGGGGTTAATCTCAATCTTCTTTCTTCTAAGACATACCTCAAATTTCCCTCGGGAGCAGGCAGATTAAGGATGAATTTCATATTGGAGACGACATTGCTGGCAGTATCAAATGCTTTGTTGTGTAAAAGACATGCAAAACAGAAGCAAATAAGCTCCAGTCAATGAAAGTAATTATCAAAGACTATGAAGTGAGACACTCACTCGACGCACTCTAATGTTTAAGGATTCGGCCAGCTTCAACCGACCCAAAGACACTTATTTTCCTCACGAAGAAGAATAACTTTTGCCAGTCTCCCTTATCATTTATCATCAATTCCAACCTCAGATGCTCATTCTTTTGGCGAAGATACAAGTTGTATCTCTCATTCTCAATCAGGTGTTCTTCGATATAGTAGATGTACAGTAGATCTCTCACTCCAAACTCAATCCCCAACTCGAATGTCATGCATTTAATCGACAATAATATTCTCCAAGTTTTAGGCATCAATTGTGAAGGAGCCAACTCATAATGGTTTAGCACCTCCCATTGTAACCTAGGCATGGGAAATATTAGTCCATCAGTGAAAGCATGCTCGTAGAACCATATCCAGTCGGGTATTCTATAGTCAATTCTCTCACTCGACGTGGCCAATCTCATCTGAATCGACTAAGGAAACATGTATCTCAGCTTCATCTCCCTCATCGACTGTTTGGTCACTCGACTAGTAGGATTCCTTGTTAGGATATTTATCGGCTCATTAGTGCTAGGTGTCCCACTCGACTCCCTCATTCCTGGTAATTTTACAGATGGACTGAGATTCCTAATACCAAGGCTAGTATGGGAGGTACTGGACCACTATGGACTAGCCCCGACACAGCTGATGCCCAACACTTGGTGAGTATTATTGTCAGTTGAGTGCATGGCGTACGATTTAATGATCAGGTGCGGGGTAAAAGACCTTCTGTATACGTACTATTTGAAGGAACACTTGATCGAGATGGGGGGATACCATCTATTCCTTCTGTTGGACAATTATGACCCATAGCATCACTATTTGTACAGAACATGGTGTTGTTGTACAAATTAACTATGTGACAAAGGAAATTGCTCTTTTATCATTTGTAATTGGATTACCGGGATATATAAATGATAAAAGTCCATATGATTAGTTCCAGATTAATAAGATATGAGACAGTATTAATCCATTAAGGTTTAATCATTAAATATCCATAGTCGTATTATTATCGAGATTGGACATCGATAATGCGGAATAGACTAATATTGCACTTGTGCGCATTGTGGGAGCATAACGGCATCGTTCTCATATATTTAAGTATTCGATACTTATGCAAGTGTAATAAGAGGTTCTGTTTACCGATGGTACGGGAACAGCTTCGCTCTGGATAGACCCCTCGGAATCTCATTGGTAATATGACTATGTGTCTATGGGAGTCCGAATCAGGGTAGGTGTATTTGGTCTTAACCTGAGACTTGCATCGCTAATACTTGCGACAATCAATATACTTTGGTTTTGGTCATCCAGGGCTTTAACAGGTTCTGTGTACGCCTCTTCTAGGTATATTGAGAATCGTAGTGTATTGGGTGTGATGTCAAGATGGAAGTATCACTTCAGTCATATGAAGATGATGATCACGTAGGATACGGAACTAGTACTCTTATGTACTGCAGTCATCGGGATAATATGACTAGGTCATGTTTATCCGATTATAGAGACTAGTTACCAGAGATCTGATATGTGCTTCGTACGGGGCAGACACAATTCCAGCCCCAGGCCTAGTATGTGACATCTGATGCTGGATCGTAATATGCAATACTATGTATACTTCGCCTGACATAGATTAAATATTTTTTAAGAATATTTCTGGAGAATTAGGTAGGCACGGTGCTTTTCTAGAAGCCAACCATGTCTCGTAAATCGATAAAAAACGTAGTATGAGGTTTGTACGTGTTCGGATAGTCCGACGACCGGATTTACTACCAACATATCTAGGGATCTCATCGGTCGCTTCCCGAAGATTCACCGATGACGTATGATTAGAACATAATTAATCTAGGATTAATTGCGGAGAGATTTTATCTAGGATAAAATACTATTTGAAGAGAGAAAACGGTTAATTTGGAATTAATCAATAAAATAATATATTCGATATATTAAATGAAATTAGATTTCATAACGGAATTAAAATTGGATTTTAATTTGGGCGAACGAATTAATTTAGAATTAATTCGCGAGTAATTTTGCTTTAATTACGTCATAACGGAAAATTCGTTAATTCGGAATTAACGAACCCGAGCCCGGAATGTGTTTGCGGGCCCACTCAGATTTTGAATCAAGTGGGGCCCACAAGTCACATCACAAGTCACATCAACTAGTCACTTTGCCTAAATTTTAGATGATGGATTTATGTGGGTGGTTGATAACTTGAAAAACACACAAGAAAACACAACTACATTACTCTCTCTCTCCTTCACGGCATTGAGCCATTTTTTCTCTCCCAAATATTTTCCTTCTTGTCCGAGAATCAAATAGGACGAAACTTGGTGATTTTGTTGCAAAATCTCCATTGCTATCACATAAAAGAATCATATAAGGTGATAGGGAAACTTATCCCATTGAGCTTAGAATCAAAATCTTAAAGCTTGGAGCTTGGAGATCAACATACATCAAAGAGGAGTTTGGAGCAACAACACAAGGAGCAAAAGTTTTGAACTCTCCGCCAACATCCAAGCCGATCAAAGTGAGTATTTCCATAACTTCTTTGCGTATTCACACCATTTTATGCTTAATGATCTTGGTTATTGTTCTTAGAGAACCAAACACCTTCGACTACGAATGATCGAGGAGATTGGCATAAACTTATTTATTTATGAGGGGAAAGAGCATTTTTGGGTCGATTGGACCTGGTTGTATCCCTAAATACTGGAATATATCGAGTGGGTGTGCGTTCTTCTCAAAAATATTGTGTTGTTGTCTTATAAATTGACTGATGTTCGTCATCTTCTTGTTTTACAGGTTCATCTCAAAACCATTAAATCGATGTAACCCCAGGTTTTATAGCGAACACCAGATATTTATTGAGTCTACCTGCACCAGAAATGAATTGGACGATCGTGCTAGAGGAGAAGAGGTTGAGGTCGACTCTGTTGTGGAAGGAGGTTTTTGATACTAAAGGTACCCTCTTGGCCCTAACTAAATTAATTTTGGCCGGTATTCTAGGTACTTGGGCGTGTCGACTCGGGTACGAGGATCTTTTATTTTTGAAAGCCTTTAATGCCTGAAGAGATTTTGTGCGCAGTAGAAATTATGGCTGGTCATTTCAAGCTCCCAACAGTTGATGAGATTATGGAAAAATGAGAAGTAAGAAAGCCAAGGGGAATGAGGTTGAAGTAGTGCTAGAGCTTCCTTTGACCAAGAAAAATGTTCCTTCAAAGCTTCCTTCAGAGCAAACTGCGAGAACATCGACTGCGGTCGGCCAGTCTTTAAAAATGAGGAAACCCTTGATTGACCTTGAGGAAGATCTGGATAATATCGTGATAAAAATCCCACTGGGTACAACCGTCATGTCAGATCCTTCTAGCTTATATGGGTTCGTCGAATGACTGCTACTCAAGGAACATGAAAGTCTACTAATGACCTTGGGTCCTGTGAAGTCGGCGAAGAGGGTCATTGCTCGCTCTTACGAGGTAACCTTTGAATCACAGTCTTTCAGTTTTATCAAATGAGATGGTTTTCTCCTCCTAAAATCCTTAATCTTTTGTAGACTTTGGAATGCGCCATTTATCAGCAAAATATGCAAAAGCGAGCCAAAGAATGGTAAGGGATATGGAGAAGTCAAACACAGAACTGAGGAAGGAATTAGTGGAGGCCAAGTCGGCAATTGAGGAAATGAAGAAGAAGATAAATGAGGTTGAAGGTTAAGCAAATGAGGCTAAATCAATCTTGAGGCATGAAAGGGAGACGTCGTCTGCTAAAATCAAGGCCTATAAGAAATATTTGAAGGCAATGAAAGTGGAGAAAGTCGATTTCATTGAACAGCTCGAAGGGGTGGCGTTTGAATCGATGATAAAGGAAATAAGTTCCCTGATGCAGTAGTTTTTGACCAGGGAGCATAATACTTAGAACCCACATAAGTGGATAAGAATGAATGAAAGAATCGAAGCATGCCTCTCTCTGTCGACTGAGGGTGAAGATGATTGATAAGTGCATGAATTGTACTTTAAACATCGCTAACTCGGCTTAATTATCATATATGTAATCTTAATTAGAGTTTATTTTGTGTTTTGTTATTAGGAGCGATGGAATATGAAGTTTGGAGCAATTACGCGTGTTTCGGGACCTTACGGACGTATCGGAAGCACGCGGGAAGATTGGAAGCGTAGAATCAGCGAACCAGCAAACTTGGAGTCGTGATGCCCTCACACAAAGTTGCTCCATACATTACTCTCGCGATTTGGGCTCCGCAACCCCTATTTTCTGGCACCGCGGTGCCCCGGAATAGTCCCATAAGCTTATTTTGGTCGTCTTTTATACATATATGGACTCCAGGGCTTCTCTATATAAACCCAACTTCACTCACAACCCTATAAGATGAGAAAAAATGAGAGAAAAACAGAAGAGAAACACACATCAAAGAGCCCCAAACACAATTTCGAGTGAGAAGAATGAAGAACGAAGAACTTCAAGCCGACATGACGTCTCTCCGATCTATCCAGGCTATATCTCTCTTCTGTATGGAGAACTAATATCTTAGGCAAAGCTAAGGATGAACTCTTGTATTTAAGTTTTTATGTTCATGTTGTTGATTCCTAAATACTTTTAAACGTTTAATAAAATTGATGTTTCTTATTCTTTATTATTCTACGATTTATGAATTCAGAAACTGTGTTCATTCAACTTGTATATAGATTTTGTCATACTTTTTCTATGTATGATTGGGGAACCCAGTCGTGACTGGTAAAGTTGTTTTATGAGTTGGTCTTCTACTGTCATATTGCCTGAGGGTATATTTTCGACGTTAGATAGGTCGTAATGATAACTTTGTGTGCTGTTAACATAGAGAAAGTAAATCATTGATTTCCTTAGAAATTAATATGTTTAGAATTGAATATCTTCTGATTGTTGGTTTGGGATGTGAAACCTTCAATTGAGTAATAAAACAGAATCAATAACTGAATATAGGGATTTGATACAAGATAAATTCCTGACGCTTTGCTGTTTATCTCTATTGATATTCTTCAATATATTTTCCATAGTTTTTATCTTATATTATCAATTCAATCTTTCTTTTCATTAAGTTACTGTTAACGTTTTGTTTAAGTAAATCAGTTCTTTGTAACCATCTCTCTGAGGAATCGATACCCCAACTATACTGCGATAACCGCAAGTACTTTTTGGACGTAATCAATGATGAAGAAGGCGAGGTCTTGTGAAGTGGCTAGTAAACTGGTTGTTGGAGGAGTTACTGCGAAGAAGGAGCTTCAGGGTGTTACTGAGGCAGTTGAAGAGGTATGAGAGGAGTCTGCTGGAATGTAAGCTGATCCTGCTGGTGATATTCAAGATATCCCTATTGTTGTCGGTTCCCCAGCTGAGGTTCTGAAACATGAAGCCATTGAAGAATGAAGTTTTACTCAGCTTTTAACTTGTAATTTTGATGGCCAATGACGCCAAGTTGTAAAACATTAACAATCCTTTTTTAATATATAAGAACTTTCTTTTGCAAATCTCATTTTCGTCGTCTGAACTTTTGTTCGTAGAAATGCCACATAGATACTTAACTTAAAATGGAAATATCTTCGCACCAAATTGTGAAAGAATTGGAAAATTCTTAAACAAATCGAAAGTGAAGTTACCACACGAAGGTAAACTCTAACAAATTCAAAGTGAAGTTGTTTCACGAAGGTAAAATATAACGAATTCAAAGTGAATAAAGGCAACGAAGCAAATTATAAGGGCTGCAAAGTAGACTGACCCATCCCCTAGTCATAAAAAAGTCAATAGCCGAATGGCTGATTTATGACTCATAGCCAATGGGTCTACCTATAGAATCGCTTGAAATGTATAGTGTTCCAGCTGTTCTGAGTTGGTGTGCCAACTTCTGATTTCAAATTGTAGGCCCACTGACCAACTGTTAGACAATTATGACCCATAGCGTCACTATTTGTAAAAGACATTGTGGTTTTTTATACAAATTAACTATGTAGCAATGGAAATTGCATTTTATCATTTTGTAATTTGATTACTTAAATATAGATAAATGATAAAAGTCTTTATGATTAGTTCCGGATTATAAGATATGAGACAGTATCAATCCATAACGGTGTAGACAACAGAACCTGACGACGCTGTTTCTAGGCTCGCGGCCTAGTTGGGAAGTACGAAATAACATGGAGTCGCCACCCGGTGTGAAACGGGACAAAGATTTAAGGTCGCACTCACCCCTCGCAAGGGAAGACCTCAAACCGTTGGGTTCGGAATGGTCCCTTACTCATGTCACTTATAATGTAAAGATTTATGCAATAATCCAACCAAGCCTATGACATATATTTCCAAGTGCAACACAATCCTAAATTCACATGCTTGAAAGTATAGTTTACATCTAACATACATGAAACCAAATCTTATTGCCAAATTAACATGCTCAAAAGTAGGCATTTGCAACAACAAGCACATAACGTCATAAGAATTCAATCAGTCATGTAAATATAAACACAAACAGCCATGGTAACATTTGCATGTAATGTAAAGGAAATCAAAATGACGATAAACAACATTGTAGGCACAGACAACTAGAGAGGTAATACAAATTCATAGCGTACAAAGGGGTAACCATATGCTAAGATGGACATGTCAAAATATGATGCAAGAGGATCTGTTTACCGTGTGCGTTTTTGCAGCGTTCGTAGACGCGTTCAAACGGTAAACAGAAGGTTCTCGTTCGAGTAGCGTTCGTAAACGCGTTCGAACAGAAATAAAACAGAATGCTCACGTTCGTGTGGCGTCTATGAACGCGTTCGAACGGAAATGAAACCTAATGCTCACGTTCGTGTGGCGTTTGTGAACGCGTTCGAACGGAAATGAAACCTGATACATGATAAGGCAAAATGCATACGCGTTCGAGTTGCGTTCGTAAACGCGTTCGAACGGGAACAGACCTGATGCATGAAATGAGACGCAATACATAAACAACAACAAAAATAAAGGGGCGCGGCGAAGTACTGCCGTAAAGGCGGCCTTTTGGGGCTCTTGATCTCTCAAAGAGAGGACCTTTAGACCAACATACTAAGCCCATGCGCGTCACATCACATCATACATACAAACATAAAGACAATCATATCAAACTAAATATGCCCGATTGAGCGTATCTTGCATTCAAACGGACACACATCAACCGGCGCGGCAAAGCATCGTGGTAAAGGGCTTTAAAAACCCTCCCCATATGGGATCTCACATCACACTTACTAAGCCCATGCGCTCGATTGAATCATGCATACAAAGAATTAAAAGCAATAATATTAAACGTAGTGTGCCCGATTGAACGTATCTCGCATTCAACACGAACACACATCAATCGGTGCGGCAAAGCATCGTGGTGAAGGATTTTAACCCTTCTGATTAGGGGACCTTTCATCGCACTTACTGAGCCCATGCACTCGATTATATCATACATAAATAAGCGACATACAGAATTTAAATAATAAGAAATAGATAAACCAAAGCAACACAAAACAAGAGAAGGCGCCGTTTACTCAAGTGGTACGTGGAGTTGTATCCCAAGTACAGACCGCACTACCGTCCATTCGGATTCGGCTACGGAATTTACGTCTGGGTTTCCATCCTATATACCACAAGAGACGACACTCTTCCATTTCATTCAAGCCACAACATGCATCCATAAACGACTCTCATGCGAATAGAATTCAATAATAAGAGAAACGAATATAAACTAATGAAAAAGTGCCCTCAGGTCTAACCTCTTAAATCACCTCTCGGATGTACGGTACACGATCGTCGGAAGGGTGGATGCTCCGCAACTCTTCCGGTTCACTGGTTCACTGTTCTCGTTCGTTGTCTCACATGTTTTGAGTCGTCTTTCTCCATCTTTTGCTGCTGCTTTTGACTCTGATTCTCTGCCGTTGCTACTGTTTTGCTGTTGTGTTTTAGTTACTGTTTTTGGGATGTTCTGGTTACTGTTTTTGGTAATTTATGGGACTGTTTTGGTGTGTGTTTTGGGCTGCTGTTTGGGACTGATTTCAGGGGTAGTTTCGGTGCTGTCAGGGGTTGATTTCAAGGGTTAGGGGCTGCTGTGTGTTTTTTCTTGTTAAGTTGGTGAGGGAAGGGTTGTTGTGTGTGTTGTTTGTGTTTTGTATGTGAGCTATGGGAAAAGGGTTGGAGATTTTTTTCTTCTTTTTTCTGTAATGGGCGTGAACTCTAGAGAGAGTGGAGAGAGGAGGCTTTTTTGTGTGAATGAGCTAGCTAGCTTTGAGAAGGTTGGTGAAGGGTTCTTTTTATAAGCAAGGGTTAGGCTTGACAAGGAAAGGGATTTATGTATTTAAAAAGGGATATGATTTGGTGTTGGACAAGGAAGCAAGGGATTTAATTGGCTTGGATTAGGCATGTTGAATATTTGATTGGCTTGGATTAGGCATTTAGTTTGTTGATTGATTTTATTAGGCATGCAATTTCTTTAATTTGTGTAAGTATTTTATTTAATTTGGTATGTGATTTTTAGATTTGTTTTGATTTCACCATGTGTTAAATATGTGTTTTAAGTGGGGTTGGGCGTGTGGGCCAAGGTTTGGGCGAATTGGGCTTGATGTGAGAGGCTAGCAGAGAACCAGAATTACCGACACTCGTTCGAACGTTTACTCGAACGCAGCACGAACGCCCGCAATCTGTTTGACGTTCGAACGTATACACGAACGTAGAACCAACGAAAACAGTGAACCTTGTTTATTCTGAATTCCCCTTCCGATGTCCGTTTTTCGTGACCTCCGTGACTTAAAAGGTAGTGTCTCCAAAATGAGACTCATCATAGGGACTTATGTGTAAAAATGCAGTGCCTACAGTCGCCCCCACTTTGATGGGACTTGTGTAATGTGTAACAGTGACAATCCTATCAAAGTTATGCAATGCATTTTCACTTACCTGGCTCGCCAGCTGCCACTTGACTTACCATGTGTTGAGTTGAGTTGATTTGGATGGTGAGGTGCTGCGACCCCTGGTTCATTCCCGAACCGTGCTGTGATGTGGTCTATTCCCGAACCGTTGCTGTGAGGTGGTCCATTCCCGAACCGTTACTGTGAGTTGGTTCATTCCTGAACTGTTACTGTGAGGCGTCCATTCTCGAACTGTTACTGTAAGGTGGTCCATTCCCGAACCATTACTGTAAGGTGGTCCATTCCCGAACCTGTGCTGTGAGTTGGTTCATTCCCGAACCGTTACTGTGAGGTGGTCCATTCTCGAACCGTTACTGTGAGGTGGTTCATTCCCGAACCGTTACTGTGAGGCATCCATTCTCGAACTGTTACTGTAAGGTGGTCCATTCTCGAACCGTTACTGTGAGTTGGTCAATTCCCGAACCTGTGCTGTGAGTTGGTTCATTCCCGAACCATTACTGTGAGGTGGTCCATTCCCGAACCGTTACTGTGAGTTGGTTCATTCCTGAACCGTTACTGTGAGGTGGTCCATTCTCGAACCGTTACTGTGAGTTTGTTCATTCCTGAATCGTTACTGTGAGGCGTCCATTCTCGAACTGTTACTGTAAGGTGGTCCATTCCCGAACCGTTACTGTAAGGTGATCCATTCCCGAACATGTGCTTCCATTCTTGGAGTGCCATTCTCGGCCTGTTCATTCTTGAACTGTGTTCCATTCTTGGATTGCCATTCTCGGCTTGTTCATTCTTGAACTGTCCATTCCCGGACTATATCTCCATTCTCGGAGTGTCATTTCCGACTTGTTCATTCTTGAACTCTGCTCCATTCTTGGATTGCCATTCTCGGCTTGTTCATTCTCAAACTGTCCATTCCCGGACTATATCTCCATTCTTGGAGTGCCATTCTCGGCAGAACTGATCTGATGTGATGCGGGCCTCGCCCCCAGAATGCCATACCCGGCAATGCTGATCTGATGTAATATGGGCCTCGTCCCCAGAATGCCATACCCGGCAATGCTGATACTGATGCTAATACTGGCCTCGCCCCAAACTGATGCTGATGTGGGCCTCGGCCCTTGGTATTCATCCCAAACTGATACTGATGATATGGTCCTCGCCCATGTGATTCGTTCCTGAAGATTGCTGACATTGTACTGTTACTGCTTCTGGTTGGCTTGCATTCGGCGCTTTCTTGTTTTTTTTCTCCTTTGAAACCTGTTATTACAAAACAGAACAAACGCGAAAGGATGCAAAAATGCGTTACGTGTATGCATGCATGAATGTTCCTATCCCGTCGGGTTAGGTCTTCCGTCAATTCTCTTGGTGACTGCTTAGCCTTATCTTCCTCAGACAAGCTATTTCTTCAATCTGTCTACGTTGATCGGCTCGGTGAACTAATTCCCTTCCAAGTCTGATATCTTCACTGGCTCTATTTCCCAATTTCTGAATGTCTATCTTATCTTTTCTGTTTGCTTATTTCGAAGGTTCCCCGTGTTCATCACTGGATTCCATAGTACCAAGGTTGAATACTTTTCTCAAATATACTCATATTGCATAAGAGTTTCAGCAAAATGAACGTCTTTATTATTGTTGAGGAAAAGAGTTCGAAAAAGTAACAAAATCAATGTCATTTAAAAAAACTGGATCAAATAGACTATGAGGAACATCTCCATCATCCGCAGCACTGCCTTCTTCCTCGGCCTATGGTTTTTCACTGTCATCCATGTAAGAAGCTTGGTGGTTGAGGGTTTCTTTTCATGGGTTGGGTATTTTATGCGAATCTATGAGATCTTGAATTTCATGCCTGAGGCGGGTGCAGTTGTCGGTGTCATGGCCATGTAGCTGGTGGAAGTGACAATAAAGGTTCACATTTATGTGTGATGGTGGGGGGTGTGGAAGTGGCTTGCCTTCTAAGGGTTTCAAGATTCCTTGTCCCTGTAACTTTTCAAATACCTCCGAAAAAGGTCTACCAAGGTTGGAGAATTGCATGTTTCTGATGGCAGCGACTTCGGCAGTAGCGGGCTTTGTCTCAGAAGGCCCCCCAAAAGTTCTTTTATTCTGGCCATAAAACTTTCTGTTTTCGGCCTCCTCTTCCTCAATATCCATGACAGTTTCCCTCAACTGTCGAAAATCAGAAATCATCGAAGTCATCCTCCGCAGCTTACCATAAATGGAAGGCTTAGTACCCTTGATGATCATTTTGATCTGGTCTTTCTCAGAAGGCCGAGTCTGCATCTTCAGAAGTTGGCTTCTCCAGCGGTCTACATACTCCTTGAAGTTTTCCTCTGGCTTCTGTTTAGTGTTCTCCAAATCGCGGAGCGACAAGTCAATCTCCAGGTCCGTGACATACTGTTTTAGAAAGGCGTCCGCCAATTCCCTCCAATCTTCCTTAACCTTCTTCTCAAGGCTATGATACCAAACCACAGGTGCCCCCTCGAGTGACATCCCAAACATCTTTTGGACTTGGCGCTGTGATAGGCCAACTGAACTCATGACTGAGACATATTGCTGCAGATGGACTCTTGGGTCTCCATTCCCATTAAACTTGGCCATGTCCGGCATTTTAAACTGAGCTGGCAGCTGTTCTCCGAAGGTCATTGCCTCATAATCTAACAACTCTTCATGTTTACCCCTCATTTTGCGGGTAACTATTTCAACCTCATCCCGAAGCTTCTGAAATTCTGTCTGAGACCCAATCATTTTTCCTGTTGCATACTCTGCTATGTCATCATCAAAAGTGAGGATATCATCCCCCAACCCATTCGGAGGCTCTTCGCGCCTTACATTCTCAGAATTTCCCCCAGCACGGGGCACAGTCATATCTTTCATGGCAGTAGTCAAGGCTTGTAACTGTTCAGTAATCTTGGCGAAACCATTCTCCAACTGATCTATCCGGGATACCTCAATATCCGATTCACTCATGTCTGTTCTTAGTATTTTGTTGAGTCTTCCCTTTTTTCTAACCCAACGGGAATCTATGATGGCTTTCAGAACACAAGGGTTAACATGATATATGTATGCATGGGGTGCATGATATGCATGCGATACAAGAAATATATCAACTCATTAAAATTTCCACACAAATCGGCTAATCATCATTTTAGAAGTTTTTGGGTTAACTGTCATAGGAGTGAACTCGTCCCAGTTTAAATGGCCCAACGAGTTCATGTCTTATGGCAAAGAGCCCAACTAAATCCAAATGATAATATTCCGAACACAATCATAACATGGCCCATTGTTATTTAGAAGCCTTTTGGCCCAATCTTCATAAGGTATGTTCTTGTCCCAGTTTAAATGGCCGACAAGCCCATATCTCATGACAAAAGATCCTGATGGATTCAAATAGCAATGTTCCCAACACAAACATACAAGGAAGATATTATAAACATAAAATAATAACTTCTACCGTATGGCCCACCATCATTTCAGAAGCTTTGGGCCTAATTGTCATAAGAGACGACCTGCCCCAGTTTAAATGGCCCAGCAAATTCGCATTTTTGACAAAGAGTCCAATTCATCCAAATGATAATGGTCCTAAAGCACAAGGAAATATTTTTTATAGGCTATACAACCCGGTCTACTACGCATGGTTCGTGGGAGTATGGACAAAGGCTCTCATCGGCGAAGGATGGCCCACAACTAGGTCTCCCCAATCAATGGTTCGAGCAACCAAGTGAGCACACCCTTTTTTATACACTAAGGTACGTGCCAATGAGCTATGGTGTGTGACAGACTGTCAAATGGATTTCCCATTGTAGATTCCCCAGAGGGAAGGTGGAGCGAGGCTCACTTAAATACCCAAGCCTCTTAGGCTCTTATCGCTTGGTGTCAGGAATAAACAATGAGTCCTCCAAATTAGTCCATCACAATACGCTACGAGTAGATGGCTATCTAGGTGCCTTCACAGCTTTTCCTTCTAGAAAGGTAGTGAGTGAAGGAAGACACCAAACCATTACCTAGCCTCAAAATGCCTTTGATCACAACCCCCATTTCACACATTTGTAGACATGGTTAATTAAAGAATAAACCTATACATTACAAGGCATTATTCGGGGCCAATTCTCTGTCCCCAGTGGAGTCGCCAGACTGTAGACAACAGAACCTGACGACGCTGTTTCTAGGCTCGCGGCCTAGTTGGGAAGTACGAAATAACATGGAGTCGCCACCCGGTGTGAACCGGGACAAAGATTTAAGGCCGCACTCACCCCTCGCAAGGGAAGACCTCAAACCGTTGGGTTCGAAATGGTCCCTTACTCATGTCACTTGTAATGTAAAGATTTATGCAATAATCCAACCAAGCCTTGACATATATTTCCAAGTGCAACACAATCCTAAATTCACATGCTTGAAAGTATAGTTTACATCTAACATACATGAAACCAAATCTTATTGCCAAATTCACATGCTCAAAAGTAGGCCTTTGCAACAACAAGCACATAACGTCATAAGAATTCAATCATTCATGTAAATATAAACACAAACAGCCATGGTAACATTTGCATGTAATGTAAAGGAAATCAAAATGACGATAAACAACATTGTAGGCACAGACAACTAGAGAGGTAATACAAATGCATAGCGTACAAAGGGGTAACCATATGCTAAGATGGACATGTCATAATGTGATGCAAGAGGATCTGTTTATAGTGTGCGTTCGTGCAGCGTTCGTAGACGCGTTTGAACGGTAAACAGAAGGTTCTCGTTTGAGTTGCGTTCGTAAACGCGTTCGAACGGGAACAGACATGATGCATGAAATGAGACGCAATACATAAACAACAACAAAAATAAAGGGGCGCGATGAAGTACTGCCGTAAAGGCGGCCTTTTGGGGCTCTTGATCTCTCAAAGAGAGGACCTTTAGACCAACATACTAAGCCCATGTGCGTCGCATCACATCATACATACAAACATAAAGACAATCATATCAAACTAAATATGCCCGATTGAGCGTATCTTGCATTCAAACGGACACACATCAACCGGCACGGCAAAGCATCGTGGTAAAGGGCTTTAAACCCCTCCCCATATGGGATCTCAGATCACACTTACTAAGCCCATGCGCTCGATTGAATCATGCATACAAAGAATTAAAAGCAATAATATTAAACGTAGTGTGCCCGATTGAACGTATCTCGCATTCAACCGAACACACATCAATCGGTGCGGCAAAGCATCGTGGTGAAGGATTTTAACCCTTCTGATTAGGGGACCTTTCATCGCACTTACTGAGCCCATGCACTCGATTATATCATACATAAATAAGCGACATACAGAATTTAAATAATAAGAAATAGATAAACCAAAGCAACACAAAACAGAGAAGGCGCCGTTTACTCAAGTGGTACGTGGAGTTGTATCCCAAGTACAGACCGCACTACCGTCCATTCGGATTCGGCTACGGAATTTACGTCTGGGTTTACATCCTATATACCACAAGAGACGACACTCTTCCATTTCATTCAAGCCACAACATGCATCCATAAACGACTCTCATGCGAATAGAATTCAATAATAAGAGAAACGAATATGAACTAATGAAAAAGTGCCCTCAGGTCTAACCTCTTAAATCACCTCTCGGATGTACGGTACACAATCGTCGGAAGGGTGGATACTCCGCAACTCTTCCGGTTCACTGGTTCACTGTTCTCGTTCGTGTCTCTCACTGTTTTGAGTCTTTCTTTCTCCGTCTTTTGCTGCTGCTTTTGACTCCGATTCTCTGCCGTTGCTACTGTTTTGCTGCTGTGTTTTAGTTACTGTTTTTGGGATGTTCTGGTTACTGTTTTTGGTAATTTAGGGGACTTTTTTGGTGTGTGTTTTGGGCTGCTGTTTGGGACTGATTTCAGGGGTAGATTCGGTGCTGTCAGGGGCTGATTTCAAGGGTTAGGGGCTGCTGTGTGTTGTTCTTGTTAAGTTGGTGAGGGAAGGGTTGTTGTGTGTGTTGTTTGTGTTTTGTATGTGAGCTATGGGAAAAGGGTTGGAGATTCTTTTCTTCTTTTCTGTAATGGGCGTGAACTCTAGAGAGAGTGGAGAGAGGAGGCTTTTTTGTGTGAATGAGCTAGCTAGCTTTGAGAAGGTTGGTGAAGGGTTCTTTTTATAGGCAAAGGGTTAGGCTTGACAAGGAAAGGGATTTGTTTATTTAAAAAGGGATATGATTTGGTGTTGGACAAGGAAAGCAATGGATTTGATTGGCTTGGATTAGGCATGTTGAATATTTGATTGGCTTGGATTAGGCATTTAGTTTGTTGATTGATTTTAATTAGGCATGCAATTTCTTTAATTTGTGTAAGTATTTTATTTAATTTGGTATGTGATTTTTAGATTTGTTTTGATTTCACCTGTGTTAAATATGTGTTTTAAGTGGGCTTGGGCGTGTGGGCCAGGCTTGGGCGTGTGGGCAAGGCTTGGGCGTGTGGGCCAAGGTTTGGGCGAATTGGGATTGATGTGAGGCTAGCAGCAGAACCAGAATTACCGACACCGTTCAAACGCTTACTCGAACGCAGCACGAACGCCCGCAATCTGTTTGACGTTCGAACGTATACACGAACGTAGCACCAACGAAAACAGTGAACCTTGTTTATTATGAATTCCCCTTCCGATGTCCGTTTTCTGTGACCTCCGTGACTTAAAAGGTAGTGTCTCCAAAATGAGACTCATCATAGGGATTTATGTGTAAAAATGCAGTGCCTACAAACGTTTAATCATTAAATATCTCTAGTCGTAGTATTATCGAGATTGGACATCGATAATGCGGAATAGACTAGTATTGCACTTGTTCGTGTTATAGAAGCGTAACAGCATAGTTCTCATATATTTAAGTATTGGATACTTATGCAAGTGTGATAGGAGGTTGTGTTTACCGATGGTACGGAAACAGCTTCGCTCTGGATAGACCCAGCGGAATCCCATTGGTAGTATGACTATGTGTCTATGGGAATCCGCATCAGGGTAGGTGTATTTGGTCTTAACCTGAGACTTGCATCGCTAGTACTTACGACAATCAATACGCTTTGGTTTTTGTCATCCAGGACTTTAACAGGTTCTATGTACGCCTCTTCTGGGTTTATTGAGAATCGTAGTGTATTGGGTGTGATGTCAAGACAGAAGTATCACTTCAGTCATATGGAGATGATGATCACGCAGGGATACAGAACTGGTACTCTAAATGGTTGCAACCATCGGGAAATATGACATGGTCATGATTATCCGATTAAAGAGACTAGTTGTTTGTAATCCGATATATGCTTCGTACGGGGCAGACACTATTCCAGCCCCAGGCCTTGCATGTGACATCCGATACTGGATCGCAATACACAATACTACGTATACTACGCCTGAAAAAGATTATATATTCCATTAAGAATATTTCTGGAGAATTGGGTAGGCACGGTGGTTTGCTAGAAGCCAACCATGTCTCGTAAATCGGTAAAAACGTAGTACGAGGTACGTACGTGTTTGGATAGTCCGACGACCGAATTTACTGCCAACATATCCATGGATCTCTTGGGTCACTTCACGAAGATTCACCGATGACATATGATTCGAACATAATTAATCTGGGATTAATTGCGGAGAGATTTTATCTGGGATAAAATACTATTTGAAGAGAGAGAACGATTAATTTGGAATTAATCGATAAAATAATATATTCGATATATTAAACGAAATTAGATTTCGACGCGGAATTAAAATTGGATTTTAATTCGGGCAAACGAATTAATTTAGAATTAATTCGTGAGCGACGTGAATAGTAATTTTATTTGGCATAATTATTTAATTAAATTTGATTTAATTACGTCGCAATGGAAAATTCGTTAATTCGGAATTAGCGAACCCGAGCCCGGGATGTGTCGCGGGCCCACTCGGATTTTGAATCAAGTGGGGCCCACATGTCACATCACTTGTCACTTTAATTACTTTTTGGTGATGTGTTTTGGTGAAGGAATGATGGTAACTTGTATGACACATTTGTGTGTAATTATGGGAGTGACTTTTACCAAAATTTTAGATTTGGTATATCATTTGATTTTTGAAATCAATTAACACAAGTTATTCACTCATTCTCTCTCACTCACTCACGGTTTTGGAAGCCAAAACACTCTCTCAATTTTCTTTCATCTTGGCCGAAACTAGGAGGAAGAATAAGAAGTTTTTGTTGCAAAAATTTCTAAGTGCTAGCACACACAATGAATCATCCAAGGTGATAGGGAAACCATCCCAAAAGCTTGGAATCAACTCAAAAGCTTGGAGCTTGGATATCATCCTCAAAAGTGGAGCTTGGCCGAAACTTGGAGGAACAATTTTTGTATTTGACGCATCCAATATCCGATCAAAGTAAGTTTAATTCCGCTATTCTTCTTTGAGTATTCACTTGATTTCATTGCTTATATGATCTTGGAATGTCTTAGAGACCAACAAATGGTATTATGGAGCCTAATGTGCATGAAATATACTTAGGGTTTATATACTAAAATTTGGGTAAATTTGATTTGAGCATGTTTTAATCAAATTATTTGTTTGAGTATGTTTATATGTTGATAACTTAGAGTTATACATGATCAAATTTAGAAAAAATTAATTGGATTAATTTTGCCCAAAATTCTAGGCTTGGCCGAATGCAATATAGCCCTCATGGTATTTTTTATTCTTTTGATCATTGGATGAGTTTAAAGACTTGGGATAAATTTATTAATGATTTAATTGGATTGAAATCGAAATCGGTTTAAAAATCCCAAAATGTCGTGACCTTGAGAAACATGAAATGAGATGATTTTTTGTTTCAATAATGTTGGACATGTGTTGAACAAATTAAAGCATGATTAATTAATTAAATTGATTTTTGGAAATGTTAATTTAGATAATTAATTAATGCAATACACTTTAATTAATTAAATTATGAAATTGGAATTTTAGAATTTGATTAATTGGGCTTAATTTAGACTTGGGCTTTAATGTTGTATTTGGGCCTAATGGGCTTGGTTGGGGCAAGTTGGTTTAGTTCAATTGGATTGGATCCAATTGGGCCTAAATCATTCCATTAAGTCCAAATATGACAAATGGGCCGTTTATGTTTAATTGGGCCTTATGGGCGAAATTGGTTTCTTGGCAAATAGGGTGATTCCTTGATTGGGCTTGGTATTTGGGTTTGACCCATATTGACCAAAGTCCATGCCTTAAGAAATTAATTGAAAGCTCATTGGACTTTAATTAAACGACATTGGATGTTAATTGGGCTTTGAGACCCATTTAGATTAGATTTGGAATCTAAGTCTTAAAGGCGCATTTAAAAGTGTAGTTATTTAATTTGGAATTAAATATAGAATTAGTATTGAATACGAATTAAATTAGATTTAAATTGTAGTTCGATATAATTCAAGAATTCATACTTTGAGTACTTATTCTTAAACGAGTTGGACTCACGCAAATCAAATCGTTGTTTGAACATTGGATGATCACTTTATTCAAAGATTAATTAATTAGATTAGATTGATTGAATAACATGCTTTGTGTGAATACATGGATGTGTTGAATGAATAATGTATATCGGATGGATATTAGAAGGGAAAGGGCAATTTTGGAAATTGTTGTAAATTTAGAATTTATTAAATTGGACTTGCGTGTCCAGCCTTATCTCTCGATTCTTTGTAATTCTCTTCTCACCCAATTCCCCTCAATGTTAATGAGGTTTCTTTAATTGTATTATGTAATTGGGTAGAAGTAAGAATAGTGCTAGCCGGGGAGAGGAAATGGAGTGATTTGTTCTAGGAACAATCTATAAGATATCCATCCGCATATCATTATTAATTTATTTTCGCGCCTTATTATGCTTTTAGAATGCATGCTTAGGGGTGTATGATGAGACCTAACAAAGATAATAAATTGGTTGCCAATTTACGCGAAAAACCCTCAATAAATATTAAGTGTTTTCCTTCATTGAGTGATTCTTACTCAAGATCCAAGATTGGCACTAGTTTGTTGGCCAAAGTCAAGACCTTTGTCCATCGCGGATGTGTTTGAATCATGAAGGCTTTGTTCCATATCGTATGTCTTGTCCAAGTTGTGATTTGTTGGCCAAAGTCAAGATCATTTCTTGTCCATCGACATCGATTACGAAGCTTTCTAAAGTCAATGGGTTCCGCTTAACTGGAATCATTAAGCTTGTTGTGCCAAAGCCAAGGCTTAGTTGATTCAGAGGAAAAGGGTTAGGAAAATATATTGGCATATATTGGCATATATATTGTATATATGTTTCGGACTTGGAGGTCCACCTACCGGATCTAGGAATTGGATGAGATCCAATTGATCTTAGAGATCTACCTAGTTAAATATCATACAGCTTGTTGGCCAAAGTCAATGTTGTGTGTTATTTAACGGGATCCTAGCCCACTAGGAAACTAGGTTACCCGAGTACTCAATAGAGGGTTAGAGGCTCGCCAAAAAATAGTGGGAGGCTAGTATTGAATTTGCAATTTCGTTCAAATACTTAGCTTTACGCGCTTTCAAATTATTTCGTCAATTATTTTATTAGTTAGACTAATATATTATTATTTTTCTTGTAACAGTTAGACTGTACCCATACATCGTTAATTGAATAGTTGGACTATTGCGGTTAAGATGACATGAAAGTTAAGCATTAAGGATATTGTCATGGGCGATAATGTCTTTAATGGCACAAACTTTCAAGACTGGGATATGAATCTCAGAATTGTTCTGGGATCCGAGAAGTTACTCTACACTATAGAGAGACCTCTTGAGCCTAAGCCCCGACCTGATCAGTTGCTTGAGCTAGAGTTTTGGAAGACTAATAGCGACGACAACGCGACTGCTCAATCGATAATGCTTGCTGCTATGACTCCGCAATTCCGTCATCAAAACAAGGGATTGGATCCCTATGAGATGATGGCTAAGTTGCATGATCTTCACCGATCTAATCTTAGATCGCAAAGATATGAATTACAGAAGAAACTCTTCTGTGCTCGCATGTCAGAGGGTACGTCTGTTGAGCACCATGTGTCACAGATGATTGCTGACATTGAGCAGCTCGGACAGATGGGCATCGTCTTCGAGGCTGAGACTTCAGTAGATTTGATCCTATAGTATCTCCCCGACAGTTGGAGTGTGTTCATCATGAACTACAACATGTTGAACCAAGACCAAACTCTTGGAGAGTTGATGTCCACTCTGCGCGAAGCAGAAAAAGATCTTCTTAAGGGCAAGAAGCGTGAGGCGCACTTCGCTTCAACATCTCAGACTCCGAGGGCTTGGCCCAAGGCGACAGGAGGTGTAAAGAAGATGAAGAAAAAGAAGAGCAAGGCCAAATCGTCAAAACCTTCTGGGAAGGGTAAGGACAAATCCCAAGATGTATATCTCCAGTGCGGCAAGCGGGGTCACTAGAAGCGTGACTGCTGCGAGTACAAGGCACACATGAAGGAAATCAAAGCGGGCAAGGCACCGGCTTCAGGTATGTTTGTTATAGAAATAAACATGTCTACTACTATTTTTAAAAATTGGATTTTTTATTCTGGTTGTGGAACTCATATATATACTGATGTGCAGGATCTGCAAATTAGCAGGAGACTGGCCTCATGAGAGATTGACCTCTGCGTTGGAAATGAGACACGGGTCGCCGTTTTGGCCGTTGGCACTTTTGTTTTGGAACTGCCCTCGGGGCATGTACTTAAACTTACAGACTGTTATTATGTACCTAGTTTGACTAGGAATATTATTTTTGTATCTATGTTAGCCCAATGTGGGTACACTTTTGTATTTAGAAACACTGGGTGTTTTATGTATAAAAATGATATGGAAATTTGCACTGCTGATGTAAATAATGGTCTTTATATTTTGAATATGAATCAATCTCAAACATATAATGTAACAAACAAAAGGCTTAAAGTAAGTAACAAAGATGAAACTTACATATGGCATTGTCGTCTGGGACACATAAACAAAACACGTATATCCACACTTTCGAAGAATGGGTACCTGGACGGATTTGATCCAAATTCATATGACGTCTGCGAATCTTGTTTATTAGACAAGATGCCTAAATCACCTTTTAGCGGTAAAGGTGCACGTGCCACCGAACTGTTAGCCCTTGTTCATAGTGACGTTTGTGGGCCCATGTCTAGCCAGGATAGAGGTGGATATGAATACTTCGTAACCTTTACGGATGATGCATCGCGTTATGGTTATATGTATCTTATGAGACACAAGTCGGAAACTTTTGAGAAATTCAAAGAGTTTCGACACGAAGTAAAAAAACAGACCGGTAAAAGTATTAAGACATTACGGTCGGACCGTGGTGGCGAATACTTAAGCAATGAGTTTCTTGATTACTTGAAAGAATATGGTATTCTTTCACAGTGGACTCCTCCTGGAACACCGCAATTAAACGGTGTGTCCGAACGGAGAAAACGAACTTTGTTAGACATGGTAAGGTCTATGATGAGTCGCACAGAGCTACCTATTTCCTTCTGGGGATATGCATTGAACAGTGCAATACTTATTTTGAATAAGGTTCCGTCAAAGTCTGTTCAACAGACTCTGTATGAAATATGGACAGGAAAGAAATCGGGTTTCTCATTCCTGAAGATTTGGGGTTGCTGGGAATACGTTAAACGTTTGGAAGGTACCAAACTTGAACCCAAATCGGATAAATTCCTATTTGTAGGATATCCTAGGGAAACCAAAGGATATTACTTCTATCACCCACAAGAGAACAAAGTATTTGTTGCTCTACATGCGGTTTTCCTTGAGAAGGAATTCCTAAATGCAGTGATAAGTAT